>VZTH01008177.1:0-181772 GCA_013397815.1 Aleadryas rufinucha | reverse complement strand
TCTCAGACAATAAGGATGAGAAGAAAAAAAAAAAAAAAAAAGGAGTCAAAAAGAAGAAAAGCAGTTGATACATCTAGTGTTCTCTTTACCATAAGAAAGCTTATCTTATTTGTAGGTTTTGACTGAATTGTCCAGGAAATGATGCATGAGGGGAGGTTTCCAGTCAGTTCTGTTGAGGAACTCAAGATTCCCAGGAGGGTGACGATAAGCTGAAATGATGGGTTATGATAGGAGGCATTGCACATACAGGCAGTAAGAACAAACCAGCTTCAGCTAAACACATCCAAAACATATAAGCCTGAAAGTGCACTTAGAAACTATTAGCCTGGAAAGATGCCTGCTTCAGCAGGAATGACTTGTCAGGCGAAAGCAGCCACTTTAGGACTTTTTAATCAGTATTTCACAACTGTTGTACTGTAGGCATTCCTCCTGGCAGTATTATTCAGTTGGCTGCCCATATGCCTGATTATAATGGTTGTTTCTGGGCCATATTACTTATAGCTTCTATAAGGCAGCTGCCTCCCAGCTGCATGGCAAACGTAGCCCACAGGCATATATTTTAACATATGCTGCATCTTGTCTTTTACACTGTTCCTATTAAGCCAACACAAAATGGGGAGACTGGGACTGCTCTGCTCTCTTAGCAGTCAGTATGTCCAGGAGCAAGAACTGAAAAGCTCCCAGTGTTGCAAGCCTGGCCTGAAGGATTAGGAACAGCAAGGATTAAACACTGGCATGTGTCTAACCAGACCTTCATGCTGAGTGTTCTTGCCTTGACTTTTCCTTGTAAAATACCTTTTTTTATTTAACCTACTTTCTCCTTTCAAATCCAAAAGTGCTCCAGAGTACTCTTGTAAAACTCTTTCTGAATAAATACTCAAAGACATTTTAAATTAGATCACCATTGAGCCCATGACTTATCAGAAGGTGAAGTACAGATGTAAGATTTACATGAGCTATTCCTGATTTATATCCATTTAAGTGACAATTAAATCAAAGCAGCATTTTTACTACAGTCCAAGATCAAAGACCGTGTCTTACCTGGCTGGCTAAAGAAATTGTATCATTCCCTTGGTCATTCTTAGTCAGTTTTGACTTTGCAGTTCATCCAGGAGACTTGCATTCTGCTGGATACTGAAAATAAGCATTTGGTTGTGGAAAAACTCTTTGCTACTTCTCCAGTGAGTTGTGTAGAAAGCTTCTAATGCCACCATTCAGTATTTACTGCATGCTTAGCTCGAGGTTAAGCAATGACAGAGATGTCTGTCTAGTTCACAGAAATGAGAAGTGGAAGCAGTTAGATAGTCACCCCTAGCTTCTCTCACGAACATATACACCATATATATATGTACCTACACAACAGAACCTGCTGCATTCAAAACACAGATGACCCAGTGAGGCATACTCATGCACTGAAACATTTAAAATAAACCATCCTTTTCTGAAACAGCAGGTCATGAAGCATTACTTTGTGCTGGGCATTAAATGGGACCTGAGCAACCTGACTTTCATGCTACAATGTGTTTCCAAACAGTTTGGGCTTATGGATAAGGTGGTTTTCCACTCATATCTACACATAGTCTGCACAGGGAAGGCAGCAATATCTAGAAGGGGAAATTACTCTCCCATCTCTTCAACAGTCTTCCCCACAAAGGTGTATGCTGTGGTTCTCCATTTCATGATAACTTGTAGCTTCCCTCCTGATAGAGCAGTGTGCACATGCTCAGCGTTACTGAGGTGAATCAGTCTTGGCAAAAGGGAAGAAAAAAAGAGGCTTTCAATAACTGATTTTTTTTCAGCAACTTCAGAAGTTCTGGGAACAAAAGATCCAGCCTGGCTATACAATTGTAAAACTAGAATGCAGTTTATCAAAGTCTGCTCTCATCAGGAGCTCAGAATCTCCTCTTGAAAGGCTGAAGTCCTCTAAGTGCAGGTGACAAGCAGCTCTTTTTCTTTTCCCAATGTCTTTTGGCAGTCTTTACTTCCTATTTGAACCTGGGATAATGCCAGGCTGTTTCTGAAATATTCAGACCTGTAGACCATTTGTCAAACCTCTAAACCAGAGTACAGCAGAGTGCAGAGAACAGGATAAATTTAGCTCATGCTGAGTCCCACAGCTGAATTCCTCTGTGATATTCAGTGCATTTCATTTAAATCTAACTCAGGAACCTCTATATTCCACCGTGACAGAGGCTGCTTCCCAGAGACACACTGCCTCATTAAAGGGTGTCCTGTGCTCCTGTGAAAAAACATAAAGCAGGAACCATGGAAGTCCTTCGTGTACACTTTAGCCCAAGTCCTTTCTGGATTAACCTTTCTTAGCTGAAATGCTGAAAGGGGTCTTTCTGTGGTGGTGTTTGGAAGGTTGGACCCCACATGTGTCAGGGCACTGTGAATGACAGAGGCAGTGGGTGTTCCCAGGGGGACCTATCCTACCACCCCAGCCAAGCACCAGCAAAGCCTGGGAGCAGCTCCAGCAACTCCCTGGGCATGGGGAGAGGGCAAGGCCAGGACAGGATGTATCCCCAGGGGTGGGGGTCAGGTTCAGGCTTGGTGCAGGAAACCAGGATCAGACACAGTCCCAGAATGGCTGGGCATGGCCTTGGGGACGGAACTGGGCTTGGCAGAGCCATGGCTGCACCGAGCTGGAGATCAGCTTCCTATGGCAGCACTGGTGCAGGGGCTCAATTGGGGTTCTGGCCCATGGCTGGGCCGAGGAGAGGCCCCAGGGGAGGCTGGGCAGGGACAGGGAGGGCCCATGTTTGTGGCCCATGGCCCTGACATCATGGAAGTCACACCATGTGCTCTTGGGGCTGTCACAGAGCAGCTGCCTGACACAAGGCTGGAACCATGTTTGAAAGTTTTAAAACAGAGGAAGGAAAAAACTGTATGTAAGTCTCTAGCAGGAAATGAAGAGGCATTTGGGTCTGGATTTTTTGCATTTGGCAGGCAGAGGGCATACTCAGCCTAGACCTAAATATAGCCTTCTGTCTGCTTAGAGGCTATTTATTCTTTCTGTCTCCTGACACCGGTACACACAATATTAACTTAACATGCAGCAGATGCAGCGCTCATACAAAATCATACAATCTGTTTTGGAGAAATCAGTGTGCTGGGAGTGCAGGACTGGCCAGCAAGAGGCCACAATTATCCCCCAAACACCTGAAAATGGTACTGGGTATTGGGAAATAAGATGTTCAGAACCAGTTGAGGCAACTGGGATGACTGATCAAGAGTTTTCCACCTGACTGATTTTTCCAACAAAAAGTCACAGACTCTGCTCCCCTCAAAAATTACTTTTTTTTCTGTCAGCAAAGTCAGAACCACAGCTCCCTGCCCAGCTTCCTCTAAAGCTTTTGCAGTTGTATTCCTGCCTCCAGGAAAATGGTGGGTTTTGGATCTCTGCATGGAAAATAACTGCATGGAAAAATTAGCAACAATTAATGTGTCAATGCAAAAGCATTATTTTCCATACAGAGAGACTCTGCTGTCAGTGATTAAATTATCAGCCTTAATCTTAGCTCACATATTCATTAAAAGAATTTTATTATGTATTACATAGTGCAGGACATATATCCTCACTTAATTAAATAACTATTCATCTGGTGGAAATCTGACAGATCCTTAATTGTTAGAACTGAACTATTTCACACAGAAAACTGTCCATTTCCTGGAAAAACCTGTTACTGAATGCAATGAGCCAAATTAAATACATACTGTATGTGACACACAGATAAATATTTACTAAGATCACTTTTTCTTTGCAATATTGTTTTTCTATAAGCAGACACACATTGAGTCCCCAGAGGTGGGGTGGGTGCCCCAGACAGTGGGGTCCTTAACATCCCCAAATGACTTGGTCTGGGGAGTCTCTGTGGGTCATTGGTACCCAAGCTGTCAGGATCCTCAGCCTTCCCAGATCCCAGGGTCCTTGCCTTTAGGACATGGTGGTGATGCTGGAGATGCTGACCCAGCCATGGATGCAGTTACAGCTGTGGGATGAACCCAGCCCCAATGTCACCACTGCATGGCCAAGCGGGGCACAGAGAGATGGAGAGGTTGGGGCACCAGGGGATGCTGCAGCAATTGCTCGAGCATATCATGAAGGACACTGGGGAGATGGAGGGAGAGAGGCACACATGGCGTCTGTAGGACCCCTAAATGATTTGGTCCTTCCCGAAGTACCACAATCCTAAAAGATTCCAGGGTACGTTGATGAGTGAGAGCCCAGGTGTTTCAAGGGCTTGTCTAATATGCATGGTAATGGAAGAAAAGAAGAAAGATCAGCACAAGCAGAGTTCTAGGAGGGTGTGCCAGGGACTGTGTGTTTCTCCAAGAGAAAATTGTCTTTTATAATGATTTGTGCCAAAGGAGGCACAATTCTGAATTAAAACAGAAACCTTCCAGGCTCATCTGAAACCAGTGGCCTGGGCTGGGCTAACAGCCAACACCCTCCAAAGCAAGGAGTCCTCATTGGCACTTGGGGCATTTTTCATTCTACATCAACTTCAAACATCGTTACAGAAGAGGACTAAACACCAAAAAGCCTGGTGTTACTGGGAAAAATACAGTAATGTGTACACCTCTGATGGTCTGGCCAGCTGCACAAATCCCAGATCATATCTGCAGGTACTTCTTCAAGAGCCCCAGCTACCTATGTTGTCCCTCAGGTAGCTGCCTTTTGCCTGCCAAAAATTAAATCAGTGGGTATTTTTAGTCCAAATCTATTCCCACATCAACACTTGAATCTGGAGATAGCTTGGAAAGCACCCATGCACTTTTCTTATTCCACCCAATAGTTTTAAGATGGTTCCTTTCCAGGAAAATTGTTGTGTTCCCTTGGACAGAATTATAAATAGGGAGAGGAAATTCAGATGTGCTGTTTCTTTTCACATGACTCTGCTCTCTGCTCCAGTAGCAGCACATGCTGGGTGTAGTTCAAGGACTGGGGTCTGCTCCCAACACAGGACTGATATGGGATTAGCTTTGCACCTTGCTGCTGAGCAGCAGGTCCACTGACTCCTGATTCTTGAGCAGCATTCATTGCGGATTGGCACTCACAAATCATGTTCAGCCATTCCTTCTTAGCTGTTTGTCCAGGCTCCTTCTGTCCATTCCGTAGATGAGTTTGGACTTCACATTGCTGACTTTGGGTCTACCTGGCTGCAGCTCCTGAAGAGACTGTGCACGGGCTGCACCACGGCACGCGCCTTCTCAACCTCTTCCCCTTCCATTTAAGATCTCAAAACATATCCATGGCAACTGCAGCTCCTGCTTACAAGAAAACAGAGACATTGAGAAATGCCTAGGCTCTCCTTCCAGAGTTTGGCATCAAAACATAGGATACAAATTCAATGCCTCTCAGTTCCCTGGGAACCATGACCATCTCCTTGGTCTTCTCCAGGGACCCTGGGCCACTAGAGCACCACAGTTACCCTAAATACACATCAGCAGCTGAGCACAGCACTTAGCTTGAAGAGATCCCTTTCATGCTTAAAGGATCACAGAGATGTAGAAAAGGTGGGACAGTAGGAGGAAGACAGAGTAGGAAAAAAATTACCTCATTATAAAGGAGTAAGATATGAAATAGCACGCAGCTTGCATTTCATATGGCCAGAAAGGTGAGGTCTAGGAGAAAAAAAGTGATGTGTTGGAACAGACTGTTCCAGCAAAGCACAAATCTAAATGTGGCACACAGACATGTTATTCACCCACAAGCTCTAAACCTACAGAGGAAGCATACGCCTGTCAACATTTTGATTTATAATAGAATTAGCATCACATTACAGCAAAACCAAAAGAAGGCTTAAAAATACGACCCTAAAATGGAAGAGGAAAATGAAGGAATTGAAAGGGCTCATTATACGCTGCTGATCCTGGCTGACAGGCACTGAGAACAAAGAGGTGATAGGGGCTGTTTTTGTAAGAGAGTCTGCCACTCCCCAATATTTGTGTACATCTACAAACCACACTGATCCTTTGGGGGGACAACACAGTGACATTAGAATGATGCATACCTGGCAAGAGAGACTCTGCTCTCTGCTGTTTGACTAGTCATCAATGTATCTGCTGTGCCTTTTTCTTTTTTTCTATTTTTTTTTTTTAACTGTTGCTCAGACACTTAATCAATGATTCATTTGTAACTGAAGGTCACGTTTCTTGCTTCCCAGGGATACTACATATAAACAAAGAAAAGGGTGTTTCAAGACATCCTACTGTAATGTGTGTCTTATTCTGTAAGGTTGCAGTGATTATATCCAAGGCTGAGGTTTTAGAAAAATTATGTTTCTTATTAAACCAGCTGATATTATGGGGAAGAAATAAAGTTTTCTCAGCCTTCTTGTGCATTCTGTTTTCTTTTTCCCAAGACCATGCAATTTTGTCTTTACTTTTTATTACATCTCTCTACAAAGCTAGGTAGGTCATGCTAGTTATAGCATGCTATATAGTAGTCAGGCTACTAAATCATGGCAAATTCTTCCTGAAAAGACACCACAGGCATTAAAGTTAAAATGAAGTTTTCTAAAAATATTTTATCCCTTTGTGCAGATTTTGGATCAAGCCATAAGGGCTCAGCACAGATGCTGTAAATTCAGCTGAGATAAAGGAGCCAACAAGAAAAATGTAATCATTAGGTGCCTGAGTTCAGGTAGGAGACAGAAAAAGTTCCAGCAACATCCCACACAGATGGGGATGTTTTTTTGTCCTCACAAAATGGTGACTTTTTTTTGTCCTCACAAAATTGGAATACTTAGCTTTGGTATCTAAAGGATGAAATCATCACTCCTGTTGGATCTTAGCCTCACACTTGTGTCTGATAAGATCGAACAATGCAAATAGCCCATGACCTAGCAAGGTTCAAATTGCATTTGCCACACTGTTGGGAGTTAGAAGTTACAGAAAGTCTGGTTACCTTGGGCACAGGTAAAGTCAGATGTTCAAGAGTTACTGACATCCAGTGAATGTTGCATGTGTGCAACCATCAAAAAAGGAACTCATGAATACATTTTTATTGAGTGTAACTCCATGTTATCACTATGGCATTGGCAATCACATACCTTCATACTTTCCCACTTTGGCTTGCATTTCAAGACAGTGAGCAATGACCTTTCTTGCCATCCACCCAAGAGTCTCTGGTGGTTGTTTTCAAACAACACAGTAGGAGGTTAGGACTTGTGCTCATATTGAACCTAGAAGCAGAGCCAGACAGTCACACCTCAAACACATGGAAAACCTTGGTTTAATGTGGCCTCCAGTAAGAACATTTATGGCTATCACAGTAGAATCCTTGGGTCTAGGATCTCTGTGTTTTATGAGGCATAAGCAGAACCAAACCCCATTCTGCTGTTCCAAGCAGAAAGAAACGTGTGGTTACAGAGACAGGACAATGCTATGGAGAAAGGGTCAGAAATGGGAGCTATGGAGAAGTAGATTCCAATGAACTACCTGAGGTGTCCAAACAAAGGCAATCACTTGGTGTGATCCGCCCATCACATCTTCTAGTGCTCAAGCTGTTCTACTCAGAGCTAGACCAGACATCTCCATCACGTCTTGCAGGCACAGCCAAGAAGTAAAAGCAGGTGTGATAAGTAACACTGATCAGCAACACTGCTTGTCTAATTACTGTCTGGCTTATTGCAGCTACAGCCCTCTTCCTTGCCCTTCCACAGTGTTGGCAGCCAAACTTAGAATGAAGTGGCAGGCCAGGCCCAGGAGGAACCTGTGGCAATCTAACATGAGGTAGGCAGAGCTGAAGTACAGCAGTAATACAGGTTTAGTAATTAAGCTTTGTTCTGTTTCACAGAAAATCTTGCACTACTTATATTAGAGAGATGGAGGTGAAGCCCTGGACTTTAGGTGCATTGGTTTCTCAATCTGTTTTTGGGCAGTGGGTTTAAGGAGAAAATGATGTTCTTCCTGCTATCTGATTTTAAAATATGCATAGAAAATACTTACAGGAGTGGCACACACAGATCTATCTAAAGACAGCTGATCTCCTTGAACGTCACACTTCCAGATGAGCAGATTAAAGATGCCCAGGATCAAATTTCCTTGAGGAAGGCGAAGTGAATAGGCTCTTCTAGTAAGAAATCTCCAGGAAAGATATAAAGGAGTCACTGGCCAGTTGTACAGGGTGTTTATACTTATATTCACTACCAAGAGCTCAGTGTGTTCAGCTGCTCACAGACTCAAGTTTTCATATAATGAAACAGCCTTCACAAGCTTGGCCCAATGGGTGCAGGTGGCTCTGCCATGCCAGCACCCTGCTGGCCAACAGAGCTCCCTTGCCCAGCTGAACTAAAAGCCTTGCAGAGCCGAGAGGTCTCCACACAACTCTGTCCCTGTCACATGCAACCCCTCAGCCAAAGGCCAGTTTGCTTTTTACCTGGGAGCATGCAAATATTTATTGGCTGAGGGTCTGAGTTCCTGTGCAAATTCTTCACAAGTTGTCTCCTCTCAAGCTGATAAAAAGAAAACAAGAAAGTCTCCTAAAGCAAATTTTGAGAGCATTTACGCCGCTGAACAGGGCTTTCTATCAAGGGTTCCCCTATGAAACTGCAGAGTGACACATTACCGTATCACACCTCAGCTTTACCTCCAACCAAGCGATTCTCTGTTGGGATTTCAGTAACGACCAGCAATAGCTGGTATGGCACAGAAACTGGGACATGCACAGGAACCAAGTATTCCTGCTAAGATTTGAGGGAAATGCAGAGGGTGACCCCTTGGTATTAACCTTCAGATCATGATTAAAGACCTTGAAATGTGATTTTATTCATAATTCTCATCACAAAAAATATGAAACAACAGGTAAAGAAGGCCCAAATGAGGCTGCTTTTCCAAAGTGCTACATCACTTTTGGAAGATTAAAAATCAAGCTACTGTTTAAGAAAAATGTATTACAGTGCAAGTCAGAAAAGCATCTGGGATCATTTCTTCTTTAAAATTCGATGTCTAGTGTGTATTAGATAAAAAAGCAAAAAAGATTGTTTGAAAACAGCTGATGGAAGAACCAAGGGCCAGGAGTAGGAGAACAAACATAAAGCAGGATGCACAAGGCCTCCTAGCAGCAGACTGCAAGAGTGTGCCAAGAGGAGGGAAGGAAGACAGGAGTTCTTGGAAGGCAGCAGAGGTACTGAAGAGTTTTTCCACGCCACCATAGTGACACAGGCGCTTGTAATGAGCATTCCCAGCTGCACTGCTGCTATAGCCAAGCCTTTGTTTCCAGCCCTGGCTTTCATTTCCAAGCAGTGGTGGGACTCGGAACACCTCCGTGAGACTCAGCTATCCCAGTCCTAAAGGGAAAAGCGAGCAACATTCTCTTTCCTATCTCCCCACATCCTTTGATATCTCTTCCCACACCTCTGAAAACACTGACGTTTAACAAAGGTGGGCATTTCCTCATTTTCACAGGGACCATTAAGACACTGCAATCAGTGTAAAATAGCCTGTCACCACTGAGGGACACCAGGGGCATTTGCAGTGGATCCTTCTGTTCCAAAGCCAGCTAAGACTGCCAGGGAAGAGTGCCTTTTTGCAGTGATGAGGATCTGAAGAGACTGGGGCCTTGACAATTTTCTGACCAGAAACGGGAGGCAAAGAGCAAGAAATGCCAATGATCCTCCAGAGTTTATAGACCTTCTGCTCCTGTTGAGTGCTGAGAGATTATTTTGCCCTTCACACATCCTGTTCTAACCTCGTCAGAGCAGAATGGAAGTTTGTTAAAAGGTCTCTGTTTAACTTGTAATTCCTTCAAGTTAGTCTGGCCTTTTACCAACTGCATTTGCCCATCAGACCCCCTCTTGTGTGTGCCACAGCATTGTGAAAGCACTGCACGGCTGATTTATAGCTGGCTTTTATTAGCCTTGAGGAAGAGAGGGGGATCTGAGCAAGGAAAACTCTGTTACACCAAGTTCTGAGAAAGCCAAGAAGTAGCGTGCACATGAATAATATAAGATAGGCTATAGCCTTCCTCTTGTTTTTCAGATACAACAGAGTAACTCTAAAAATCTGGTAAAACTAAGCAGGTTTTAGAAAGGAGCTAGAGCCCATCTATATTTACATCAGGAATGGGGGAAGGTGAGCCTTGTGAACCTCTTTGGGTAGCTCCAAATATCTACAGAGGCACACACACACACACATTGCCTGTACAAAGGCTCCAAACATGGTGGGAAAACACTGCAGAACTGCAAGGACTACACAGGAGCGCCAGCATGTGTGTGGCTCCATTTCAAATCAAACAGGGACAGTATTTGTTGTTCTTAGCTAGTTTCTTAGCACTCAGGAAATCAAATGCCATGCTATTCCTCCCTTTTATGCTGGGCATTTTGGAGGCTAGTTGTCACTGGAGTGCTATCTGTTAGGAAATTTTAAGAGGGTTTCTTTTCTTAACAAATTTTATCTTTTCCAAGAAAATAACTTCGATGTTTTAGAATGAGTTGCTGTAAAAGCTTATCTGCTTGATAAATATTTGTGAAGTTCACTAGACCCTGGAAAACTGACAAGCCTTTGGAANGGTGGGACTCGGAACACCTCCGTGAGACTCAGCTATCCCAGTCCTAAAGGGAAAAGCGAGCAACATTCTCTTTCCTATCTCCCCACATCCTTTGATATCTCTTCCCACACCTCTGAAAACACTGACGTTTAACAAAGGTGGGCATTTCCTCATTTTCACAGGGACCATTAAGACACTGCAATCAGTGTAAAATAGCCTGTCACCACTGAGGGACACCAGGGGCATTTGCAGTGGATCCTTCTGTTCCAAAGCCAGCTAAGACTGCCAGGGAAGAGTGCCTTTTTGCAGTGATGAGGATCTGAAGAGACTGGGGCCTTGACAATTTTCTGACCAGAAACGGGAGGCAAAGAGCAAGAAATGCCAATGATCCTCCAGAGTTTATAGACCTTCTGCTCCTGTTGAGTGCTGAGAGATTATTTTGCCCTTCACACATCCTGTTCTAACCTCGTCAGAGCAGAATGGAAGTTTGTTAAAAGGTCTCTGTTTAACTTGTAATTCCTTCAAGTTAGTCTGGCCTTTTACCAACTGCATTTGCCCATCAGACCCCCTCTTGTGTGTGCCACAGCATTGTGAAAGCACTGCACGGCTGATTTATAGCTGGCTTTTATTAGCCTTGAGGAAGAGAGGGAGATCTGAGCAAGGAAAACTCTGTTACACCAAGTTCTGAGAAAGCCAAGAAGTAGCGTGCACATGAATAATATAAGATAGGCTATAGCCTTCCTCTTGTTTTTCAGATACAACAGAGTAACTCTAAAAATCTGGTAAAACTAAGCAGGTTTTAGAAAGGAGCTAGAGCCCATCTATATTTACATCAGGAATGGGGGAAGGTGAGCCTTGTGAACCTCTTTGGGTAGCTCCAAATATCTACAGAGGCACACACACACACACATTGCCTGTACAAAGGCTCCAAACATGGTGGGAAAACACTGCAGAACTGCAAGGACTACACAGGAGCGCCAGCATGTGTGTGGCTCCATTTCAAATCAAACAGGGACAGTATTTGTTGTTCTTAGCTAGTTTCTTAGCACTCAGGAAATCAAATGCCATGCTATTCCTCCCTTTTATGCTGGGCATTTTGGAGGCTAGTTGTCACTGGAGTGCTATCTGTTAGGAAATTTTAAGAGGGTTTCTTTTCTTAACAAATTTTATCTTTTCCAAGAAAATAACTTCGATGTTTTAGAATGAGTTGCTGTAAAAGCTTATCTGCTTGATAAATATTTGTGAAGTTCACTAGACCCTGGAAAACTGACAAGCCTTTGGAAGCCTTTACACTGGGTTTCAGTGGGAACATGCTCTGATCCAACACACACTGCCAGATTTCACACCAGACAGCTAAAACTGGATAGAAAAAAACAAAAGTAAAAGAAAAAAATTTCTAATGAAAATAATCAGCTGTTTGTGACATACAGATGAACACTGGATTTACCCCTAATCTGCCATTGCTCCTTTAAACTCTTAAATCACAACTAAAATTACTGTGTCTTCCCTGTAACCCTTCCATATGTCATTCAGGTCCATTGCCTCTGTGCTGTTTATTTAAGCTTACTTTGACATGTCTTTTCTCCTGATACCATTTTTATTGAGTGAGCCCAGCATAGCAGGAGTTTTGATCTCCTCGTGCCAGTTACATAACTCCTCTCCCCTTACCAGGAATTTGGGACACAGGCACACACTGCCCCAGATCTGCCTCATGAAGGAGCAGCTTAATTCCCTATAGAAAAGTGAAAACCCCCCAGTGTTATTGAAGATAAAACATGCAGATAGTTCTGTTCTTCTGAGGATACTTGACTGGCATCGTTAAAACCCCTTTACTTCACAACATATAATTAAAATTGACTGGAGGTGAGCAAGTTTCTTTCCCACTCCCTTTCACCATCTCTGCTGAACTGTGGTTAGACTTTCCTCATGAAACTTTACTTTTGCTAGAGAATTTGCACAAAACTTTAAGACAGAGCTAAGAACAGATGCTGCCTCTGAAGAACCAGCCTCATACTCAAATCCCAGTGGCCTCAAAACTGAGACTACCCAGCCTTGAGTGGGGAGGGAGGTGCAATGCGCCCTTGGCAGCTGTGGAGTGATGCCTTGCACACGCTGCAGGATGAGGGCCAGCCCCAGGAGTGTATCTGAGCTCACCAAGCCTTAGGCCTGGCCTGAGCTGTGCACAAACCCATGGCTTGTAGCCCAGCTCTACCCTGGTGATGCCTATCCTTGGTCTTAAAATCAAGAGCCAAACACAGTTAGAAGGGGAAAAAGGGACTTTACCTCGGTATTTATTTTAAGGATCCTTGGTGCACTCCATCCAGGTGGAACACGCTGGAATGCACATCCAAATGCACACTGAAATGCACCCCCATGAGCACCCCTGAAATGCACACCCACACTAGTTCAGATATAACATTATAGGCTTTACCAATTAACATATCTATCAAAGATTCCCCAGTGAGAGGCTGAGCGAACCCCCCTCCCTGAGGAACTTTCCCCCCCTGGCCAGGCCTATCTCAGTTTACAAAATGTGTTCCAGAGAAGCCCTCGGTGTCTGAGGCTTCTGAGATGTTTGGTCTCCTGGCTTAATGGAATATTGGGTCTATGCTGGTTATCAAACCTGAAGAATTAGAAGTATGTGGGCTAAAAGGCCCTTGAGAATACATAAAAGTTATATTTAAAAGTATGTAAAGAGGTATATATATATATATAAAAGCAAAATCATCATGGCATCACTGGCCACAAGGGCATTCTTCATTTAGCATGAGTTGAGCTGAGGATATTTGATGGCAGATGGGGCCTCCCAGGCCACACCTCTGCCCAGCCACCCACCTGGCTGAGGGCAAATACTCTCAGGCCTCCAGAGAGGTCCAGACCTCAGGACAAGGCTTCTCTCTGCTCTGGTGAGGAAGTCTACCCGAGAGAGCAGGCTTAGACATTGTGGTGACCCAACCGACAGCATGGCACAGCCCAGTGACAGACATCAAGATCTTATGAATCATTATAATTAAAACAGGTTTGTTTCCAGGTATCTCATTGCAATATTCCATTAGAAACTGATAATCCAAAGATCTCAGCTTTTGGGGTTAGGTCACACCTCAAGGTCACCAACACCTTGCCTTGGACCTCTCCTGGGAAACAAGCGCTGAGCAGAGTTCCTGAAACAGCATCAGAATCTTTACTCATGCGATGGACATCCAGCTGCTGAGTGCACAGCGTGCTCAGGAAGAGCTCCTTTCTCACTCAGTGGTCTCAAAATAAGGAAAACTGTAGGTAATCAGGTTCAGAAGATTACTTGGATCCAGCATCTTGTCCAATATTTTTGTTGCAGGAGAAAGGTTATTGTTACAATCAGCATTTGAATACACTGGTTTTTGGGGCATAAAACATCATGTACAAAGGGTGCATTTAACATCAGTGCTGAGCCTTGCACACCTGGTCACACAAACCCTTTTATGGGACCTTTCACAAAACAGAACCATCACAACTTCTGTGCCCAAAGGCAGCATAGCTCAGGTTTCTCCTTGGAGTATGGCCCAATCTTTAATAAAGATGGCTCATTGAGGCTTCTTTGGAGTCACTGCAACGCAGGCTTTTGCCACATTGCTTGAATACACTGGCTCATGAGATCTGGGAGCAAGTTCAGGGGAAGGGAAGCATCCAAATTCTTTTCTGGTTTGTCTGCGGAATGTGATACATGAAATATTTTGCTTGGGATGATCTGCTTTCTGGCAGGCAAGCCAAAAGGATTCAGTCACTGTCCAGTAAAGCTTTCAAGCAGGAATAGCCAGGAAATCAGTGCTAGAATAAACAAACAACCAAACACACACAAAAACTTCTGGGATTCTCCAACCCTAAAGCAAGGCTGAGTTTATGCTCAAAATGCAACCTTTTGGTTTTGGGTTTTTTGCAAACAATATCTTGGCAAGAAGAAGAAATGGAAATTTATAAGCACCTTTGGCTCCAGTCAGATGATTCCCACTGAAGTTGCCACCTTCTTCCTTTGCATGTTTGGTTACTGGTGATGTGTTAATATGGGATGTATTCATCTCATTTGCTTTCTGATCTGTCTCTGGAAGAAGCAGGTGCTGTGAGTGCTAATCCAGCCAGGATAACAGTACCACAGAGCTTTGCTGAGCTCTGTCCATGAATACCACAGGGTAGGGGCAGTGACACCGCAGGCATGACAACCTGCAAAGGTGAAGTCATGATGAGCTTCCCAAAACAAGGCCCCAAAAAGCTGGTGCTCAGGCTGCCCCAGAGACTTCCTAATGCTCACGGCAAGCCAGGTGAGCAGGCAGCCTCTCTGGCATGAGAAAGAAGTAAAAAATTCAGCGTCTGCTTCTGACACAGATGCACACAGACAGACTTTTATGTGCTTAGACTAGATTTCCCCTTAGGACTGGGGTGTGCTGGAGCCGCTGGCCACCTATGTCTCTTGCTGCTGCCCTGCAGCTTTTTTCAGAACGCTGTGGGAGAAGAAATGCAGATGTGTTTCTGGAAATTACACAGTGATCAGGACATCTGGAACATCTTTCACCTAGCCAGCACAGCCACTGGCTTCAGCCACTTCCATTTTATTTCAGCTCCAGCAACATCGCTCAGCAGCGCTCTAACAGCATTAAACCTGTCAGTGCCACCACGGTGCTGCTGCAGCACCAGACGGGCCCTGGAGTCAATGGCTGCTCCCATGGGATAACAGGTCAGCCCCACTGGAGGGGACGTGCACATGTACAGCTGCTGGGACCAGAAACACAGGGTTTGAGGCTCCGGTTCTGGGGAAAACATATCCACATCTGGCTTGTCTCAAAGCTGTTATCTGCTGGATCTATTTTCTCTAGTCAGCAGGGGGAGAAAGTAGTGACTTTTTTTTTTACTATTTCATAGTTAAAATCCTGTGGCTCAGAAGTGCTGCTGGGACAGCTTTGAGGCCCCAAACACTCATCCATCAGCCACAGGACAAGCAGCAATCTTCAAAACAGTATGGGCCTGAAATCCTGAGGCAGTGGCAGTCAGCACACAGCTGAATAGCCTTGACCCACAATCCAGTGTCCAGGAGAGTAACTTGATGACAGAAGCTATTTTTATATGAACTAGTATTGTACTTTTAACATCCCACATTTCAATTTTTATAGATATCCTACAGTTAAAGCAAGAATTCTCCAGACAATATCAGAATGCTGTGGTAGCAGGACCTCAGACATATAGTACTGTCACTGCCAGGAAGAACTTGCAACAGGAACAGCCCAGCCTCACTAGAAAAGTATCATTCAGACTTTTTAAAGAAGTGGACAAGGATTAGGCACTTTCCCAAAACAAGATGAGATATCTCAAACTCAGCTTTAGGCTTCAGAGGGCCAAGTCAGTGTGTTCTCTACAGGCTTTTGAAGGACAGAGTCAGCTTTTACAAAGTTGCAGCAAAATTTTCTTAGGGTTCTGATTGGTAAAATTGCCCTGCTAGTGGCTGCTCAGCAGGAAAGCAAACATCACAAGTGGGCTGTTTTCCATCCCTTCAGATCTTTTAACATTTTAGTAGTGGTGTCAGTAGGGAACAGGAAATCTCAGAAGTACTGGAAATAAAAACTCTACATTTCCTTTACTGCAATACACAACTCTGAGTCATCAGCAGTTTGTCCTCAGCTCAGAGTTTTCCCATTCAAATAAGCCCATTGAAACCAGCTGTGATCAGAAGGTCTTTGTCCTGCATCTAATTTACCCTGTCAAAGTCTCTTCCATTGAGTCTCTGCACGGAAGAGTCATCTCTCTGTGATTCCACCTCTAGTCAAATCCCTTGTGCCCTACTGAAGGTAACAAAGAGAATATTTTCTGTAACACCCAACAATTAACTGGTACTGCACATTAGGACTATCACTCAGTTCATAATCTCCCTCCTTTATTCCAATGTAGGTGGAAGCAGGACAGGTTTTATCCTGCAGTGCTTGAGAAATTGTTCAAATATACTCCCTTTTCGGAACTATTCAAGGTCTTCTGCTGTTCTGTTCATTTTTGCCATATAAAGACACATTTCCTCTAAATGTCTGTGAACATGGGAGGAAAATACAGGCTCTTCCATACCTCTATCTGCACCTGTTCAAATCTAATGTCTGGATTGGCTGTGCTGCTATTTCTACTGCACTTCAAAAGAACAAAGCTTCTCTTCTGTCAGAAAATCTTCTTGGGGAAGTATAAGGCAGAATTAATATCTTGCATACTGCATTCCCAGCAGCCAAGCTTTTGAACAGGAAGAAGTCTAAGTTTTCTGTATAGTTTGACTGCTCAAATTACTCCTATTAATAATTTGTCAGAAGGATTTAGGATAAGCTTCTTGAAGGCATATTGATCATTTTGAATCCAGAACAGCATGCACAAAGCTGCCAAGAAAAAAAGTTATCCTTTCAGATAATCATATTCATGAGGTCAGCAGAGGACATTAACTCTCAGCACTTTGCTTTGTTTCCACATGATCTTTTCTCTCTGGGGTGTGAGATTAGATTGGGAGACAAACCAGTTACCTCTCATCTCTCAGCCAGTCATCAGTACTGAATCTCTCAGTACTGCTGTGAGTCAGCTACAGATTGCAGCAACCTGAAGTCACAGCCAGGGCATTGAGGGAGGGAAATGAAAGGACTGACCCTGGTGATGTCCCTTGGTCCTTCTTTGCCTCTCTCCTGCACACCCCACTCAGCAGGGGCTCATGGCACTCCAGTGTTCACAGGCACTGGCACTCTCACTGCTCTGGCCATTGCACCCAAGGAGATCAGGGTCCCTGGCAGCTTGAAGGTAGAAGGTGGATTGAGATTTAAAGGCACAGAGCTGGGAAGAGCCAGTGGAAACTCTGGGTCCAGTCATGCCATAGGATGACTTGGAGATTCAGTGTCCTTCACTACACTGCACCAATCTGTGCAACTTCCTGCGAGTCTGAAGTACAGGATGATGGCTCAGCCACCCATCCCGGGACAGGGGTAATCAGCCCATCATTCTGCAGGGCAGCCTGTTCACGTGGCAGGGAGCAGGGCGGGCTGGCACATTTGGGATGATGCAGCTGCCTCAGCCAGAGGGGCAGAAGAGAAAAGCAGAGGCAGAGATAAGGCTCTTATCTCTATGGCAACTGCCAGGGAGCAGCACCATGCTCATGGGGGAAGAAGGGAAGAAAGGAAGAGGGGAGAATAAAACCCAGAAAGCACAGTCAGGAAATTGCTAAGCAGGGGGAAATGGAGGTGGGAGAGGAGCAGCAAAGCCCACTGTTGCTAAAGGGGAAAGCAAAGGGTTCACGTTTGGTGTTCAAGGAGGAGGCTCTTAAGTTCCCAGCACAGGTCAGCTCTGCCAGCCTCCCCATCCTACAGGGCATGGTCTGCTGCAGCCAGGCACGGCTCTCTGGCAGGCCAGCAAAATCCCCCATCACCTTCTGGAAGACGCCAAAAACTGTGTGAGACTCAGGTAACTGCACAGGTCTTTGAGCCTGAGATGCCAGCAGTGCTGGCATCATACATAATGTGCATGCATAATTTAAAGTGTGAAATATTCATTTTACTCAAACCACAGATGAATATTAAGCTCGGATAAAGATGCCAGATGGGTGGTGAATAAATTATATTCCCTTAAATGCATCTGAAACAATGTAAAATAAATATTGAAGAAATTAGCAGGTTGAAGATCATGCCAGCGCTGTACAACTTGTATCATGTTTGCATCAGAGTACAATAAAAAGGTAGGTTGGATTCAAACTAATCACATTTGTTCAGCTTTGACTCATCCATGAAGGCTTCACCAGTACAATCTGAAAGTCAAGGTGAAAAATTCACTCCTTATTTCCCACACAGTCACAGCACAAGTTACTCTCCACAGAATGAAAACACACTGTGTTTGCTCCAGGCCTCCAGGAGACTCCTGTCCCTTCTCATCTCCCCTCTGTTAGTCAGCAGTCATTCACATGCCCTCATGATTTGAGAGGGAGAGTGGAAACCGATTCCTGGGACTTCTCTTTAGGTCATAGAAAGGGCTCGTTTTACCACCTTACCTGTATACGTGGTGTGGGCTCTCCAGCTTGCCTGAATTTCAGCAGCAGTGACGGAGTGGTTTGCACCACCAAACTCCAATTCAGAAGAAAACACAAGTGCAAAAGCCTTACCAAGCAGAGGGATGAACAACCCCTTCAGAGCTGGGAGGGCATTCACCTAGCACAGAAAATCTCTCAGCTGCTCATGCAAACAGAGGACAGGCTGGCAGCTCAGCAGTGGGTCAGGCTGTACAAAACCCAGAAACTCCAGGCTGAACAATGTGCTTCCCCACAGAATCTAGAGTAAGGCTTTCCCAGGCTGAGGTGCATCTATGCTATCCCCAACCTCCCTCCGAGCTGAAGGCAAGAAAAGGCATTCTTCAGAGGCCATGGGAAGCAGCCAGGTTCACCTGACAGAGGCATGGGAGATACTGTCCTCACCTCGGTGGCAGAGGGTATGGAGGCACTGAGGAAGTCACATCCCTCGATGCAATGATGGGCTGGCTCAGGTCCCCAAGCTGGGTTCTTGCTGCTGCAGCCTCCTCAGTGGTTGCTTTTCTGTGAGGGAGAGACACTACCCTTCAATGATGGACGGGCTTGGCAGGGTCTCCTCAGCTCCTCCCGATGCTGGGAACAGGGAGGAAGGTGGGTGGTGAACCGAGAGAGCCCTGACCACCAGCCAGCACCTCTGTGCTCCTCTCTTCCTTTTGGCAAGACTTGAGCAATGAAAGCACAGCACCACATTGCCTGCTGGGGACTAACTGTGCAATACCCTGCTGTGTCACACTGCCACCCAGTTCAGCAGTGCACCAGCTCATTTTCCAGTAGGAGACTGGCATTGTCTGTGCCTTGGGGATGAGCTGTGAAAGGAACCACTGCCATACAGCTCAACCAAAGCATGAGGGATTACACTGACAAAACACAGTCAGGGATTTCTTTATTGTAGTTAACTGCCCTGTTCTCTCACCTTGCTGCCAGGTTTCCATTGCTGAGCAGCACCGTGCATTGACCCACTGGGAGCTGCCCTGAAACCATGGGCAGTTCACCAGCTCAGTGCCTGTCAAACAAGAAATTTAGTCTCCATTAACTAAAGGCCTGAACTAAAGGGAAATTTGCTAAACTGCATCAAATGATGTTGGGGATACTCATATTCACAACTACTTTAGCCTTAATTATGTTGATCTTAATTAACTTTCAAATCTAGGCTATTTTAGTTGCCCATGTTGAACACCATTCAACCACTGGGAAATGGAATTTAGGTTTCTTCTTGGTGTACAAACAGGCAACCAAGTTCCAGCACAGCAGCTGAGTCACAGTCACTGCTTGTGCTCACACTGTAACCCTTCACAAACCTGACTTCTAACACATTAACACAAATATCTCCCCGTGAGGTTTAAATGAAGGCTTTGCCTCATGGCTGCTGCAGGGTGGGAGTACCTGCAGCATTAACTCAGCTCTTGCAAATAAACAGAATGTGATCAAGCCTGTAGGATGAATAGAGAGATGACCCCAGTAAATGCCTGTGGGATGAAATGACGTATGCTCTGTGGAAAGGACACTCTTGTCTCAGTCCAGCAAAGTCACCTGAAGATCATCAGTTCATCTACAGTTAAAGAAGCCTCTTTTCCATGAAGTGAGGGTCCACATGGCACCTGGCTTTGGCTCACCTCCTCCACTGGGAAGTGGAACACAATCATGAAGGCCATTTGCAATCCTCCCCAGGCTCACACAAGGCACCTCACACGTGCAGCCCAGCTCAAAGCACACCACTGCCAGTGCAGAGCCCTTTGCAGGGATGTCCTACCCATGGTGGAAAAGTGCTTCAGCTGCAGGAACCCTTTGGTCTTCTGTGCCCCCCTTCAGCACAAAACTCCTACCCATCAGTGTGATACACAGGCAGTTTCACTGAAGCAAAGGGCAGTCACTGGTCCACACAGACTTTGCTGACTTGCAGCCTGTGCTCAGGCTATGCAGACTGGGGTTTCCACATAGAACAATCTCTGAGGTAAAAAAGCACGTGATGCCATCCTAAACGATGAGCTCAGATACCATTATACAAAGGGACCAGGAAAATTCTGTAACTGAAGCATTTTTGGGCAACTCTCCATATGAGCAGCAGCACAGCACAAGAAAAGATGTCTCTGTGACTTCCTCTGAGAGAAAAGTATAGGTTCCCTTAAATGTTGGAAGCAGTTTAGGTGCTGGAAACAGCTCTAAATCCCTTTCACATGATAAGTGAAACTCTTGAACTCTCTTGGATAACCTGTATTTTTTCCTTCTTAAAAGAAGATTCATTGACCTGAAAGAAGGATTACTATCTGAAAGACATTAGATTTAGGCTACCAGGCAGAAATCCTTACTAATCTTGGCTAATCTTATGCCTGCCTAAATGCTGCCTTATGCTTTCAGAAGTTTCTGTCCAATCACTTACAAAACAACCTATATTTGAAAGACAGACTGATGTCATTAATTAACTTTATCCCTCATCATCTGTCTCTCATCTGTCTTAAAGAAAAGCTTAACCCTGCAGTTAAAAGTTTACCTTGGACTTGGTAGTTCACAGAGGACAGGGCTGCATGGTCAAGGCAGAGTTGCACTGCATTCCTGGGGAGAGGTTTGGTTCCCTGCTCTGCCCCAGACCTCAGGTCCCCATCAGCCAAACTCTGCACTGTCTCCATGACCCTCGTGTGTCCAGGGAGCTCATGCTGCCCCACCTGATGGATGAGGGAAGCAGAAACATTGCAGGATACAATACTGTGAAAATAATGACAGTCCCAGCCGCAGGAGTCCAGAAGTCCTACAGGAGCTCTTCCAGGAAAAGAGGACAAAACTCTCCCTTCCTTGAATGGGCACTACAAAAACGGTGCTTTTATGGCCTATTCCACTGCCATCTGGCACAAAGCAAATGCTCTGCAGGGACCACACAGGACTGAGGTGCCTTTTCCAAGATGAAGACATTCACTTGCTAAAGCACAGCACAAGCTCAGAGGCTGCTCACACCGCTCTGGCAGCTCCCCTGTGCCCATGCATCGTCCCCAGTGCTGAGCAGGGCACGTGCCAGGCCCCACTGCCCCGCTCTGTCCGTGCTCAAGGGCTGACCCTGCGCCCTGGCAGGAGGCAGAGGCAGGGCTGTGCTCCCCACTGAGTCTCTCTGGCAGACATAATCACACAGGCAATGGCCCTAAATCCCTGTCTGACGTCTCAGTCGTTCTGGATGCCGTTAGAGGCAATTTTCTGTCCAGCCGCCGGTTTTAATGGGATGTGCAGTTAAACAGATTCATCCTTTCGGCTTCACTCTGCAGAGCCTTCACTCTCCAGCTGCCACTGCTCCTGTCCCAGGGAATTAGAGTGCTCTTGGTGTTTCTCTTTTGCAGGCAGGCACATTGCTCAGAGAAGCAGCTCTTGCCAAGAAAAGTGTATAATCTAGAAAGCCACCTGCTCAGCTTTTGTTCTTTGAATTTCTTACAATCAATTTCCCTTTCCCAGGAGAAGGTGCAACTGTTTTCAGTGAAGCAGGAAATAGAGGATTCATGATATGCTATAAAAGCATAGCTAGTCCCAGGGAAAAGGTTAATTTGCCTCACTGTAGGGGTGGAAATACGTTATGTGGGAAAGCAGAGACACCCTGGATCCCCCGTGCTGACCTCCCAAATTTCAGGAAACTGTCCTTGTGCTTGCTTCAGTATCTTGCAGATGATCATCATGTTCCCATCAGGCCAGGTTGCAATGTTAATACCACACAAAACAAGATGTGGCACTTCAGCTTCCTGACAGGTCTCCATTTCCTCCCTGTGACTTTCTCTGTGACTCCTGCTCGGGATAGGAGTGCATGGCATTTGCCACAGGGGGGTCTCTCAGCTGCTCACACCATGGCAGAGCCACAGTCCACCTCAGGCCCCAGTGCCTGAGGCAGTGAGCACAAGGAATGCGGGACTGAAAGCCACCCGTTCTCCCTGTCCTTTGGTTTCTGCAGATGTGCAAAATCATTTCATGATTCAATCATTTATTATGACAAAACTGTTCTTTGCAAACAGCAGCTCCATGCAAACATCTGCCCCTATGTCTTTGCAGGGTAACCTGAATCTCCACCAGCTTCCTTGGATTTTCTTGTTCAAAGAACCCCAAAAATGACCACAGAGATAAGTCACATGACTGTGTGCATGTGAACACCTTGTGGCAAGCTGTCACAATCAGCTGTCTTTTATGCAGATAAAAGTTTGGGTTCCCTTTAAGAGTTTCTACTATAAATACTTGTAAGATATGGCATGAAATAGGCACTGTTGGGATAAAACTATTCCTCTCCTGAAGTGCACAGCTAAAACAGGTGGGACAAATGGCTGCCTAAAGGTATCAGTTTCAGCACTGACAATAGAGAGGGTTCAGCTGCCTGGGAAAACCTGCCTTGCACAACGCTGGCAGCCCCATGCCCAGAACTGCTGCTCCAGACAGTGCTCAGCACACCCCCTGCTCTCCCCATCAGGCTCAGATGCTGCTGTTTGTGCAGTTTCTCCGAGCAGGAGCCCCATGGCCCCCTCTTGGAGAGCTCCCAGTGGCAGGAGGGTACCGCAGAGGGATGTGCCTGAGCCTCCTCAGGATATGGCTCAGAGTATTTTCTGTGCTCTGCTCACCTGCCAGAAAAAAAGGGCAGGTCTTAGAGCTATCTGCTCCCTTAGGAACTAGGAACACAAGAGCTGTATTTTCCTTGCTGGACAGCTGGGATCCAGAGGCCCCAAGGTGTAAAGCTACCCCATAAAAATTCCTCACCAGGCCTAAGCCTCTTTTCCCATGCACATCATTAATAAATACTATTCGGTCATTTTTCACATCCAAATTCACAAAAATAATGAGAGAAATGAAAACTGGTACCATCCTGTCTTCATTAATGCTGTCATCTCGCTCCATACTGGAGACTTTCATCTATCCTTCATTTGATGCCTGGTAGAAACATTTTTCCTGTGGATATTTGTGTTCCTTTGATGGTAATTATGACCTTTAAGCATTAACAAAAAAAATCCCCAGGCAACAGCCTCCAAGCACAAAGAGTGTGACAGACCACGGTGTCAGTTTTCACATAACATATCTCCTCAAGATCTGGAGGGGGACAATGCCAACTGAATCACAGCTATTGGTTAATTGCAATCACTGTGTTAAGAAATACCAAGTTAGAATCAGTAACCAAAACAGACAAACCTGTGTTTGCTGATTCCCCCAGCCTGCTGGATTGCAGGCAGTCACTCACACACATCATGCCTCTGCTCAGACCCTAAATACCAAAGCAGGCTTTCCAGAAACACAGGATCAGCTTCTGCTTGCCCTAGGGGCATGTGCCTCAAAGCAAGTCCAAGCCAACCTCAAACACAGTCTGCAAACCTGAGCCAGTCTCACAGAGTTGGCATTTTTGGTTTGCTCTGATGACAATTCAATTCTGCGCTCAACTGCTTCCAAAATGTTTCAGTTGATCTGACAAAGGGGTACCCTGCCACGCCATCAGCTGCCTGTTGCTGTACACCTCTAGATGGTTTTCTTGGCCAATGCATCAAATCCTTCAGAATAATTCTGTTTCCACATCAGAGTCTAATGGCAGTCTTGAAACAGCAATGCCACCCTCCCCCTCAGGAGCTGGGACAACACACTGCTTGCCTTGGCAAGGCAGTGGGAAGCTGGGATGGGCCTCACCAGGAATCAGCAGAGCAGTTTGTGTGGGTAACCACCTACTTACAGACCAGATACGAGCAAAAAGTAGTCACACAGTATCAGCAGGAAATTACAGCTTGGCTTTGGTAGGAGCTGAGCCCCCTCATACGGTGGTTGATTTAAGCAGTTTCAGAGGGAGCAGCCCCACAGGGAGCTGCCACCAGCCCTGGACAGCCCCACACATCCCAGAGAAGGGTCCCTGTGGCCATGGGCTGGGTGCCCACTGGCCCTGCCCAAAAGCACGGCACCATTTCCTTCTCACTGATGAGATTCCACAAAAGTAGAATCCATCAAGGAGTGCAAAGAAAAGGAGCAAACCAGATGTGTAAGGGGGAGTTGGTGGCACAGCTCAGCTCCAGCTGTGCTGCCCCGGCTTTGGAAACACCTTGTGCAGGAAGGCTGCTGCAAACCAGCCAAGCATGGCTGAGTCAGGGCTGGTGAATCCTGAAGGCAAAGTACATCAACACCAGCAAGCAATGGACTGGCCAATATTGGCATGTTCTTCAGTGCTTTGTTTCTGCCCCTCCAGCACGCTCACTTTGCACCTTGGGAGAACCCAGCAATGAAGCACAGCAGTAACCCATACTTTGCCCTGTTTGCCTGGTGCAGGAGGCAACAGCAGGAGCAGCACTCGGCTTCAACCCTGCACAGGGCACACTAATGCTGCAACTGCAAAGCTCCCTTCTCCATCCATCATCATCATAAATAATCATAGCAGCTCCTGCTGTCTGAACCATAATTTGTATCTTGTTTTTAATTGCATTTATGTGTAGCTGGTTCACCAGATGCTATCTGAGGAAGCATACAAATAACTCATCTCTATCCTCCATTCTCCCCATACGTGCTTCCAAACAAGCCAGATTAATCCTGCTCTGTCTGCTTCTAACCTCATGTCCATCCTGTGTATCTAGTATCTTATTTTCACCTGCCATCCAGAATTAATGCTTTACGTAGCACATTCAATCTCCGCCCATCTTCGAAACTCATTATTAAACACTCTTCAGACCAAGGTGAACTACAGGCAGTCAGGCTGGATTGAAAGAGATGATTAGTTTTTTCTTACAGAAAATAACACCTGATACATTATAGCAAGCAGAAACATCTACAATGCTCTTCGAGGTGGCACATTATGTCACTGAAGCACAGCAATTTTGTGATGCTGCACGCCAGAGCCATGAGGTGATTTAATGAGATGTCATTTCAAACTGATTGACACCTGCAGCCAGAACGGTGTGAACAGCACTCCTACCCACCAGGCCACAGTGACAAGCTGCTGGTATCCAGTGCCATCAGTGCTGTGAACCCACCCAGCTCCAGGAGTGCTCCAATGATGGGAATGCTGCTGTGTCCTGGGGCTGCAGCCACGGACTCTCCAATGCCCTGAGGGTTTCTCCCACAGCCTCAGTAAACCGTGGCTCAGGGATGGGACAAAGGGCCACAGCCATCGCACCTCCAGCCCTCACTGAGGTCTGTGCAAACTTCTGCTGGTGCAAACCAACCCCACTGGTTACCAAACTGCTT
Source organism: Aleadryas rufinucha (assembly GCA_013397815.1). Classification (NCBI taxonomy): domain Eukaryota; kingdom Metazoa; phylum Chordata; class Aves; order Passeriformes; genus Aleadryas; species Aleadryas rufinucha. The sequence goes on along the minus strand of VZTH01008177.1, from coordinate 156,063 downwards.
CCTGGCCAAACAGCCCTTTCCTGCCACTGCAGGGGGGCTGATGGCTCCTCCTGGGCTCTCAGCCAGTGCTCCCCCACACTCAACATACCACCTCCTCTCCATGCACACTTTTGGCCTCAGGCATCACATTTGCCTCCCAATTCTACTATATTCATGTCTTCATAAACGAATGAGTCTCTGTTGTGCAACTTAACAGGGAAAAAACTTCTAACATCATCAGTAATTCAAACTTGCCTTTGGAATCATTAATTTTTCTTCCAGTTCCCAGAGGACAGTGGTGCGGACTGTGCACAGCAAACAGCTGTCAAACACAACACTGTCTCCTGCTCAAGCATTGTCTGCTGAGAACTTGATGTCTGCACGCTTTCTTGGAATTACTCCATGAATATTTTCTGCAAAAGCAATTTATTCCTAAAGTGTTTCAAATAATCAGGAAGAGTGTAACATCCTCATTTAAAACATGACCTGTTTGATCAGGGGCATATTCACACGGTACTCTGTTGCAGAGGAACAGCTGGTGAGACAGCACTTGCATCACATTTCTGGCCTGGTCAGTCACATCTTGATTATTGAACTCACAAAGCCCTCAACATCACTTTAAAAAGGAAACATTTATTCAGGAACGTGCTGTGGAAAGCAAATGCAAGACTGCTCAGCCTGAGACTGTGCAAAGGCAACCTGCCAGGACCGTGCCAGAATAGTCTCAAAGAGCACTCATGCTTTGGACCCGTGAAACGCATCCCAGCAGTGCTGCCCAGCTGCCTGGGGACACACACTGCCTTTTGCTTGCTGTGGCAATCTGGAGACAGCTTTACTGGTACCATGTTATGGAAACCAACAGATTTTCATGCCTACCCAGGGCAGGGAGATGGGACAAAAAGAACCAAATCTTGGATCTACTGAATGTGTACTTCACCTACTGCTGCTGAGATAGGTGCCAGGGCCACCATGCTCAGCCCAACAGCAAGTGGTGGAGACCTTAAGACACTGCTCCTGTGACGCCCTCGCCTTTCTTTTCTGAAGTTTCCTGAGTCAGTCCCGTCTGAGGCTGCTGTGTCCCTGTAGGAGTGGGATTGATGTCAAGGAGGCTACGACTTAATGTTTTAGTCTGAACAGAGAGATGGAAGAGATGGGATATCATACAGGAAAGCGCTCTCTATGCATGCAATTATCTGATAATCTATTTTGGGAGATGAATCTCAGAAGGAGGAACAAAACTCTCACCTTCTTTGCATTATCTCTTTCAAAACAGGGAACTAAATACATGAAAAATTATACAGAAAGCAGCAGAACAGCATGGTGCTTTAACTGGTGCCGAGTTCAGGAAAGGGAGGGAAAAGGGGTCAAATCGTGCTGGTCATGCCAGCATATGCAATCTGGTAAAATCTATTCCTGCTGATTTAAGACTTATCAGGTCTGTGAACAGGTGGACTAATTCAGCCTCTTCCCTTGCTTCATGGCTGCATTCCTTCATGCATGTATATAAGCAGCAAAATCCAAGTGAAACCTCTGCATCCACCTTTCTCTCATGGGCCCCAGTGTCCCCCTCACAGGTACAGGTCACGCCGTAGCCCTGTGCCACATGGGAGGTGCTGCCGAGGCCTCTCTGAGCCATCTCTGCTTGGGAAACCTGCAGGAATTTAACACTTTTGAGGGGGCTGCCCCTCTGCCACACTTGAGCCAAGGTGCAGTTTGGTAGGGGCCAGACACACAAGCACGTGGACAAGGTATCCCTGATCCCTGGAGGAACCGAGGCCCTTGGGAGTGGTGAGTGCGTGGTGGCTCAGCCCTTCCCTCACGTGCTGCCTCACCTGTGCTCACCAGCAGCAGCAGGACTTGGCAGACACCCGTGTTACAGTGCCTGGCTGTTCTCCTGAGAGCAACAGCCAACTCAAAGGTATTCCAGAAATGTGTAATTAATCTGTGCCTGGGAAGGAAAACATCATCACTCTTATCTTACAGTTGAGAGCATGACAGAAGGAAAACAAATACTGTAAAGATGGAGGACTCAGGAGCAGAGAGAACCCAGGTAGATTCACTCCTGTGTTCCCTTCTGGCAGACACCTCCCCACACGGGTCCCTGAGAGCTGCTCAGATTTCTAGCTGTTAAACTACGCTGTAAACAACTGCAAATGCCTGTAACATTGATATAAATAATATCCACCCATTCATGTGGGACATCAGGCAAATTGCACCAGCAGAGGGCCCAGAGAAGGCTGTTGTTCCACTGCAAGAAGCCAGGCACGCCATGAAACACTTCCCAAAAAGGCCAGGCAGTCAGTCCCCTGCGTGTGTTTGTTGCTGATGCTGGATATGATTTTTCCATGTGTTCTCCCTCAAGGCTGAATTTTTATTACACCAACTGCCACTTTATCATTCACTTCCACTCCCAGCAACTTCAAAGGAGCTCAGAGGAAGGTGAGATGAGCTTTTGCTGCCAGGCCCCCTCTTGGTGCAGAAGGGAAGGTGGAGCTGCTCCAGCTGTGGGGTTCTGGGTGCCAGCACCAAGAATAGTCCCAAGTGCCTGGGGAAATCCAGGGTGCCCCAAATTCTCTACTGCCTGTATTTTGGTACAGGATGCATGACTTTGGCACAGGACATGACGTGAATGCTAAACATGGCATGAAAGCTGTGTGTGCATGCAATGGGATTTCCAGCCAGCCACTTCTGGTTCTCCTAATGCATCCAGAGCGAGTGCTGTGTGGTAGCCCCTGTACATGTGAGCACAGAAAGCAAGCCCTTCTCTCTGTATTTTCATGTTTGTTCCTAAAATCAGAGAAGGTATTTTGCCAGCAGTTCCTGTACAGACATTAGGACAGCCTTTTAGATTGAGAAAACCAAGGTATTTCTAGATTTAAATGAAGCACCAAGAGGTAAGCCACTCACCCTTCCTGAGGCAACCTCTCCCTTCGGAGAGGGATGCTTTCCAAAGGCTGATCCTTTGCAGCTGGTGATGCTGGATTAACCGTTTCCATTGTCCCTAACTGTAAGTACTGCAGGCCAAGTGTTGTTTTTGTACAAATATAACCCATGATGAAATCAGGAAGGTAACCCAAGAGGGCAAAACGTGAACATGTACACTTACACCATTGATGTGGGTTTTATGCCTTGCCTGAAGCAAAAAAGACACTTCTCCAGACCTCAGTGAAGTCTGAATACACACCCATAATCTAAGGGAGCGATAATCAGAGGATTTAGGGCTGGATCTGAACAAGTACGGCAAATTTTACTGAAACGGTATTTGAGGCACCTGAGTTACAACCTTTGCAATACAATAACACAGTTGCTGTTAGAGCAGGACCTTCTCTCAAGCAACTCACCCACTCTAACCCATCTTTATCCATGATCACGTGTTAAATCACTGCAAAATCATGGGTCAAAGTTGTTTCATAGCTTTACTCTCTCAGTAATGTGCAACATGAACATAATAGTGTTATTAAGAAGTCAAAAATAACTTAACACAATAGCTATATAAGATTTTCCAATGATCAAACTTTCAGCAATTACTTTTTGTTAAGTTCAGAAAATTAGCATATTTGTTAATCAAATTAATTTAAAAAGTAGCTTTTAAAAATAAAAGCAATGCTTTAAATAAATATAGTCTTTTTTATAACCATAAAACACTTAGTCCTGTTAAAGGTAACACAAATACTCCACTCAAGCACAGTACTTAAACGATTGAAATGAATGTTGTGAGCACACGTGGGCTGGACACCGGGAGGGACGAGGATGCATTGCTTCGGGACATTCTCTGTCTCCTTTCTGCAGTGGCACAAAGAGGCAGCCAATTCTCAGAAATACCCCAAACACATGACAAGTGTCAGGATATTTGTAGCTGCTGCACAAAAACACTGGCACCCTGTTTTTCCCCAAGCTATTTCTCTACACTACATCTGTAGCAGTTCTTCAGCCCTGCTTTTAAATCTCCAGCACAGCATAATTCTCAACCACAAAAACGTAAGGCCGGAGCCTGCTTGCTTCATCCAGCTGACTCCAACGTCTACACAGAAGGTGGCAAGCAAGGCCTGACCTCTCACACATCTTGCACTAAAGCTCACATTTTGTGAAATCTGAAAAACCTTCCTTTCAATACTGGCACCACTGGGTGTTTCAGAACAGCCTGAAGGTCACCTTCAGAGTTCATGACCACCGAAGGGTATTCACAGCTCTCCCCTTACTTACAGGGCTGACTAGCTATGGCCATTACTACTCAAGTTAATGCCTATCAGCAAAGACTGGAGCTGTCTTGCAGATCTACAAGGTAGCAATGTTTTGCTGGAACAAAGTAAATTAGCTAGTTCTTACGTTAGTATGTGCTGTCTGGGTGTACCCTGAAGAGCAGTTTGCTAAATTCAGCAAAAAATACACCTCAAATTTACTGATAATCTACCTAGCAACTCTGACCATTTAATATCCTGTTTACTTGGTTGTAATTGTTCATTAAAAATCACCTTCAGGGTCTGCAGCAAACCACCAGTTTTGTCCTCACAAGAACAGCTGTCAGTGATATTTGTTGTGTTTTGTTTGTTTGTTTAAACAGCATAACAGTAATGTAACCTATAAGTTAAATGATAAAAGCTGGACAGTAAAATAAAGCCCAAAACTGATACAAGTGCTCTCAATTTGTTTTGATCTTCAGAATGAACAGGCCTATTCAAAGATGACATAGGAATAAATTAGCAAATGGCTAATGTAACGCGTGAAAGGGTGTCTACAGGGTTTGCATGTGCACACACACACGCACTTGCATACAGACAGCTTGGCTTCATTAGAAATCCCACTACCAGAGTTTAACTTGGATAAATTAACTGCATTAAAATACTGACATTGTGAGGATTTTAATACTATCACACCCTGTAGAGGGCACTCCTGTGTGAATTTTTAAACGCTTTAAAAAAATAGTTTAGAGTTATTGAAATCTGTGACAAATGCGACAGCTCTGCCTCTCCTCACAGCCTCCCATTCTCATCTCCAGTATCCTTCTCCTGAATTGCCTCCAGGCACCGTTTTGCCTTGGCATCTGCCTGCCCACTCCCAGTTTTGCTCAGTCCGCACGACAGGCACGCCAGCTGGATCTGCTTCATGTTCTCCAGGGCTTCGTTCTTGGCGTTCTTCAGGAGATCTCCTTGGCCCTGGGGATGCACAGACATGCAGGAGAGAGTCAGGGATTGCACACATCATTCAGGACCAAAGGCAGCAGTACTGCTCGTGTCCCTACAGGTCCCAGGTCCCGTCTCAAATCGTCTCTGCCCCCTGGAAATGGGACTGAGGCCCCTCCTGCAACTTGGTGTCAGCACAGTGAGGAAGGCAGCAGCCAGCACTGGACAGGGTGGGACAGGCACCAGACTCCCCCCACTTCCACATCACCACTCTTGGGAGGTAATTTCAGCCTGAACTGAAAGAGGCTGCGGGAGAAGGCATTTCCTCTACCACAGTCCACAGCAAGGTCCTGCCAGGGACAGGGCAGCGATGGGACATGGTTCCCCTCTCCCCATGCCACTGCTCTGTCCCTGCTCCCTGGCATCAGATGGCAGTGGCTGCATGTCCCCAGCCAGGGGCCCTTACGAGCTGTGTGACCCTCGTAACCCGCCCCTCCTCGCACCTGGATCTGCTACCCAGCCTTGGGCCCGCCTCGAGCAGAGCAGGCCAAGCTGTGCCCACATGAAACACATCATCCTGTAGCACCCCAGTGAATCCCTCCGAACCATTTTGTTTGGGATCTTCAAGAAGCCAAATGGGAATGAGACTTCAACAACACGCTGCTTCTGTATCTTCTCAGAGCGTGTAAATGTGAGGTGACTAACAGGATGTCAATCCAATTTGTAACAATCAGGAAAAATGTGTTTCATGAAATTTGTATTAAGGAGTTGGGGTTCAGAAATGCCAAAATGAGTATTTATGCAATATTGATATCTCAAGTGCTGTGAGGTGACAAGATTCTGGAGCTACAGGATACAAATAAATAAAAGCCAGGAGATGCATCTGGTTATTAAAATTCAGTATCAGTAAGAACTTGAGCTCCTCTTCTCCTAATGTCACCCCAAGTACAGCTTGAAGTACAGCACGTGCTGCAGCTGGTTACACTCATATTCAGAAGGAATACCTCCACTGACTGAAATGTCATTTTTGGATCTCTGCCACCTAACCTGATCTGCAAATCACAGGTGCTTTGATGGGTCTCACAGGAGACAACAGACACTACAGCAGGACCTTGGGCCCACTGGAGGGGTGACTGAACACTGCCCCTCCTTTGGTTCTCAAAACAAATCAGATGTGCTGGATGAGTCACAGCGTGACACCTTCCAGCAGTGGGAGCGTCTCTGCTCTCCCTTTCCCCAGAGCTAAGGAGAAGGATTTATCCTACCCTGATGAGCACAGCTCCCTTTTTGCCAGTGCCTGGCACTGGACTCACAAGGCCTGAACCCCTGTACACAATGTTCACAACGAAGAAACAATGGTGGCTTGCAAGGCTGCAGCACTGGTAAACACCACGTGGGACACCACGTCATCCAGGGACGGCAGCCCATGCCTGAGAACGTGATTGCCTCATCTCCTGGTGTCACAAATTTGTCCCTGCTGAACGATGCAAATCACCATCCAGATGCTGGGAATACAGTTCAGTGTGAGAATAACAAAAAGCACTGGGACTGCATGAGCAGCTCTGTGCTATTTGCTACGAAGCTCTTTTGAAGGGATTTGTGTCTCGGCAGCATGACAGTTATGGGAATACACAGACAAAGAGCTTGGGATCCAGTCAGCAGGCATGGTGTGAAAAAACAAAACAAGAATAATTTATGCAGCATATATTTCTCGTAGTTCTGAGCTTACTTTTATGTCAGAGGTTTTGCTTATGGTTAAAAACGGTAGGCAGGAATTGAAGAGCCACGGAGCTGCCTGGAGCACCCAGCCCACCTTGGTGTCCCTCCCTGTCTGCAAACGGCACAGGAATAGTGCCAGTGCTGTAGTGACAAGGACAACACTGCCACATAAACCATGATGATAATGGTTTGATGGTAATGATACACATATGTATCATTAACAACATGATGATGTTATCAAAAAGGGTGTATCTCGTCAATACATCTTCCATATCTTCCAACTGCACAAACGCAGTTTTAAATAGTTTGGGTTTAGGATGAAATACCCCTGGCTGCAATGGGGTGGCTGCTACTTCTTATGCACACAGGACCAAAGATACCAAAGACTTCACCATCAAACAGGGAAAAATTGGTGTGACGATGCTTTGCAGCCTTAACTTCTCCAAGCCAAAACCTGGCGCTGTGTCTTCATGCCCAAGAACAGATAAATCCCCTTAGTGCAAGAAGCAACCCCTTTCCAGGGTGAGGGCAAGGCGTGGAAATCTTTCTCAGGGCGGCCCACAAACCATGTGTTTGTCCAGGGACTGAGACACGCACACACAGAAGCTATTTGGGATTAGATGCACCACTCAGAGGACAACAGCCTGAGTCTGCCCTGCCAAGACTCCCATCTGAAGTCCCCAGAAGCCAAGGGATTTCACAGCCCATAGGAAAGTGCCAAGCCACCCGCTCTCCCTTATGCATATTCTGATTTCACATTTGAGTAACCAGTACAGATTTTGTCTGAGGCAATGCACAACATGTCTTCGAGTTCCAAGAAGAAACACACGCCTCCTGAGCATACTTCCAATATTTTGAAGAAATTCTTATTTTACAGTGATCTAAAAACAGAAGTGGACTTATCAAAATAGTGCAATTCCATTCATGTACAGACCAACTGATTTATGTCTTAGTCTCCTTGTGGTTTTTATTTTTAAACAGCTGGTTCCTTTGAGCAAGACAAAGAAGCAAAAATGATTTTGAATCATCTGTCATGAGAAAATTAACGACAAACTAGCCCTCTCTGACAGAGCTGTCATAATTCTAGAGACACCATTAAAAAAAAAAAAATCTGTGTGCATGCTCTGTTTGAAAAGCCATCTGTTTGCTTTGAAAAACTGGCTGTGAGCATAATCCACTTAAAAAGAATGTCAGCAAAATTGTGTCAACACCTTAATGAACTAAATACTGGATAGAAGCTAGAGTAAACTTTACAAGCATGATTGCATTGAAACAACCTTCACTAACCAGTCATTGTGATCATCTCTGTGCACAGAGCCATCCTGCTTGCCCTTACAAACAAAGCATCTCTCTTCCAGACAAGGAGAGACCATGACAGTCCACTTCAGCATCTATCCATCTATCTCCCTTCTGCTATTGGTATCAGCCTTTCTGAAAATAAATACTCGTGAGAAAGTTTAAACTCGGCATTTGGCAGGACAGTGAATTAAGCCAGAAGAGACTGATCAAGTGTTCTAGCAAAAACTGATCAAGGGGTCCATTTTCATTTAGCCTTAGGGAACATTAAAAGCCAGGTTTCATACACCTAACTACACCTAACTGCAGAGCCTCAGCACAAATTAACATTACAGGACAAATAATGCAGCTTGTCAACCAACTGCAAGATTATAAGCCTTTACCTTGACAGGTTAATACTGCTTAGAAAACCCATAATCTGACACGGCTTTAAATATTGTTCAGTTCCAGTGACAACCCATGAAAGGCTTTAAGAAGCATAAGTAGCTCTAGACAGACACTGGCAATGGCTACAGATGGGACAAATTCCATATAGTTGTAGGTTCAGTTGGTTTTTTTCCAAATCAAATACTGAAGTTTTTATGAGTCAAGATGACAGCTCTATATCCAACAGCAACCCACCCTAGGAGTGGGGAAATGAAAGGTGGATTAGGTTAGGGGCACTATTCTGTGTTCAACTTCACAATATTATTTCTTTTATATATGTTGCACATATATTTCTACGTAAATATAAATATATGGGCATGTACATGAATAATTACTATTTCTGTGCTTTCTAGGGAACACACTGCAACACGTAGGCCATGCCACATGGGTGTGGTGGGCACCCCCAGCACTGGGGACCCCGGTTACGGCACCAGCAGCACCCGGAGCCTCTGTGCTGGCAGCTCCCACAGCAGCACCGGGGGCTGCAGGAGGACCCTGAAGGCCAAGCCTGGGCCCATGCAGGACTGAACTGCACTGACAGGTGCCCCACATGAGCACCTTGCACTGCTCCTGGTGAAGGAGACAATTCCATGCTGAGCAATAGGGCTTTCCTGGCGTTCCAAACTGGCCGTGTTTCCAGGGAGGCTGAAACAGTAGCTGTGAAAGCCATTTTCTAATCTGCTGCTTGCTAAAGCAGACAGTTGCTTATCTCCTGAGCAGACACATTCTCTGACAGCACATTATGGGAGCTTTTCTCTCCAATCCTCAAGGGCTGAGTAAATACAAACAAATAACAGAGGTCTTAACACCCATCCCACATCATGCTCATGATATTACTGTTATTTTTAAACTTATTCTCAAAGAATCAAGCTCTTTCATTACTATTTAATCACAAAGTAAAATCTCCAGAGGCTGCCAGTGGACACCAGCGGGTGGCTGAAAAAGCCAGACACAGACAAATAAAACTGCCACAAGCATCGCACCACTCCGCATTTCAGAGGCAACACAGGCACGGGAACAGCACTGACAATCTGTGCCAAGGGACTCCAAATGCCAGAGAGCTGCTGTCACATTGGGATACTCTGCGTGGAGGCAGCATTTACTGCAAGGGGTGCATTTTCAAAGTGTCACAGTAGGACTAATTGTGTTTAATATTAATAAGGAGGCACACAATTAAATGATAGCACATGGCTTTGAAAATGTAATCTTGGGAAGGAAATCATTAATGAAAGGATTAGACTGTTACGTTAAACTTATTACAAAAAGCAGATATTTTTCCATGCCTCCTTCAAAGTCAAACGTGGGAACAATTGATATGCATTTGATTATGATACATTCACATTTCAGAACAGACTACTCCATAAACACAGTGTTGCTGAATCATTGCAGACTGTAAAAACCCACCCTTTTCATTGGGAGCTGCAGATAGTTTGTCAAGAGCTTTGCTTTATTGTCTGTGGCAGAAATCATAATGCACATGTTGGCATGAAAAATTACTGTACACAAAGATTAGACACAAAGCTATAATCACTTTTCACACAGTGAAAAATAAAGGATTGCAAAAACGAGCTGCACCACAGGAAAAGCTGGGTCCAAATGTTACTTGCCAATTTATCTTTAAACCTTTGCACAGCAGAAATTCACTTCCAGTCAGGAAAATAAAAAGGCCACAAATATAAAAGATGGCACTTAAATGGCATTCCTTGTGCTACTGGTGTATCATTTAAGGTCTGGGTTTTGGGCACAGCTTCTCACTTACCCATTCTGAACCAAATGCAAGAGCTTGTTTCTACCTGGCTGAAACCAGCAACAACTTTGACACTGAGTAAATCAGGCGATCCGACCGAGTGCTCGCCGGGGCCTGAGTCATCACATTTTGCAGGATGTGCTGGTGATTTCAGACATCAAACTGAGCTTCTCATTTTGGTATATCAGCATGTTACTGACAGCCAGAGACCTTCTCTCCCATTTCCCAATGCGGGGTCTCGCAAAAATTTGCAAGAAGGTAACAGCTGAGAATCAATTATATCACATAGAGAACAGATGTGAGATGTACAGAAAAGAAAACATCCACCTAGGGAAAGGCAGTCACCATTACACATAAAGTGCTAAATCCCTGTAAGCAAGAGCAGCAAAGAGTAACTATTGTAGAATAGATTATTGTGTGCAGTTTTGACACAAGGTTACACGATACAAACCAAATTAAATGATCTAAGGTTATGCCAAGCAACAAGGTCAGAAGCTCTAGGGCTGATCTGCTCAATGCACTGTGGGCAGCAGCTGGGACACCTAGGAGAACAAGGCTGAAGATGATGACAAAGAGGAGGAGATGGATAGTTAACAGGAACAATCTCCTACTAATTCTGTATCTAACCCAAATTATTCCTCATGTCATCTTTTCTCCATTTACTTCATGAATCAGCCATACAGATGCTGACTCCAGGTTTTCCTGCCTGTCTCTCATTGCCAAGGGGCTGAGCGGGTAGAAACTCAAGCTCCTTTTCCCAGGAAAAGCACCGGGAAGCAGAGAACCAGCCCTGACTGTGCTGTATGTCCCAACTGTTACTCCTTACTCAGGGAAAAAAATCCCATTTGCATCTGATATTTGCAAGAGCCTCAAAAACAAAACCACACCTGCAAGAAGCACTCAAGGCCTTGAGGGCACTCACTGCCTTGCCAAGACACACGACCCTAAAGTGACACGTGCCAGCCATCAGCCTCCTGCCAGCAAGCACCTAACCTAAGGACAACTGCTGGGACAAGAGCTGAGGAGCAACTGTCTGTGCAAATCCCATTTACAAAGCAGTCTCCTTTTCAGTGCAGCCAGCTGTCAGGGAGAGAGGACAACAGCATTACTCCAGGTGGCTGGGAAAATTCACAAGGCAACTCTGAAACAACCTGGTCCCATATAAAAGCAGAAAAGTCTCTTAGCAATTCAAGAGAAAGCGGGCAGGATTCTGGATTATGGCACTTGCACAGAGCCCATTCAGCCATGGCTTGCCCTAAGCACCCAGCAGGTTCCAGTGGATCAGCCCAGTCCAGATCTCTCTAGGTGTTCAGATACCATAGCAAAGGGACACAAAGGAAGTTAATAAAAATTAATAAATACACTACAATAAATAGAATAAATAAATAATGAGCAAAGTAAGCAGAAATTAGAATGGCCCTAACTTGTAACACAGACCAAATGTAAACCTCACTTGTGGCTCGAATGCCATTACACACCACGGGCTGTACACACCCAGTGCATCTGTGACTGCAGGTGGGTACCCCGACCCATGGATGGAGCCTGATGCTAACCATGTAAATGTGGTGTGTTAAAAACAATATTCATATTACCTGAAAAACAGTTCCATCTGATTTTAATTACTTTTATCTAAACTCCCAGACTAGACCAATCTGACAGTTGTTCAGTATTAGGCTGTCCCACACAAAACCCAGAACTTTTACACTGATTTCATTTGCCATTTAGATCTCACCTCAAACATCTGGATTGGAGAGGATGACCCAAAGGGATTTACAGAGCTGTTCTGCATGAGCCTGGTTAGTTTTCTAGGAGGCTGGTGACAGTTCATTGCACAGCCAAGCAGTCAATCCCAAAGCACGAGGCATGACATAAATGGTTGGGAAGAGGGAATGCTGTCTGTCTCTGCTGGTATGGCACTCCCTTGAAGAGCACCCAGATCATTTCTTGCCTTTTTTTCCAGTTGTTGGAAAGGTGCAGTTAAAATCAAAATGGTTGTGCTGGATACCAAGAGACAGCCCCCACTCCACCACATTGGGTGAGGCTCCCCAGTTATTACAAAACTGCCAGTCCACCACTTGTATATTCCCAAATCATGTGACACAGCCAAAAACAGACCTTTGAGGGCAGCCTGGGAGGTGGAAATGAACAAACAAGGAGAACCTCGATGAGCACAGTCAGGCAATTACCAAAGAAGCAAATACTTAGAAAACCCTCTGATTGTGGCTGCTGGCCTTGCCAGCACGAGGATATCACTGCTTTGTGCAGCCATGGCAACTTAGGAAAGAGGGTCTGTACTTGTAATTCTCTTACAGGATTTGCCTAACAAGACAAAGGAGAAGGACATACATGGCCAGATTGCTCTCAAACTCAGTTGAGTGCCCTCCCAAACCCTACTGGCCCTCAACCAAAGCCTGACAAGGAATTAACACCAAGCATTTGTTTGAACCCCTAAGTGGCAAAAGCACTCATGCTACAGCTTTCCCAACTGATCTTTAAAAAGAGCTCTTCACTGAAATCCAGGGGCTCTTGCAAATCAATTGCACTGTATGGCTACTAATTTATTCCTTCAAGCAGGCATTTTATGTATAAAAAGAGTGGGCTTTTATTTTTATTTTTTAAATAAATGCCTATGCTTCTGTCTCACATGGGCCTTTAAATTAAATTACGTTATATCAGGCTGTCAAAAGCAATGAATGTGAACACTGACTGTAACTGTGTTGCAGCAGGAATTTGCTTTCAGAAATAATGCCATTAATTTGATCTTAGCCATGTGCTGAGCAGCTCAGCTGCCTGTGTGTCTCTCAGGCACTACATCAGGCAGACAGTTTGCAAGCACAGCCACAAATGTACAGACTCTGGCTGTCAACCCCTCTGTGCCAGGAACCTGCCTTTTTTTCTGGTGATAAGTTTAAAATCACAGGGCTGGCTGGGAGCCCAGGAGTGCACAATTAATACTAAGAAAACCCCAAATCTCTGAAGAAATTTGGGCACTGTTTATTTTTGACACACAGCCATGAAATGAAAATTGTAGTTGTATGTCCAGGCACTTATTTCTTAGTCCTCCTTTGGTCACAAAACCCAGTTTCTCAGAGGTACCAGTGCCAGCACTAACTGGTAACTCCAGTAAGGTCCAGAGAGTCCCAGAAAAACAAAACAAGGGGAAGAAAGATGAGGCAGAAAGTGCACAATTTTTTTTTGTGCATTTGATTTTTCTGAGTAAAAGGACCAGCTGCAGGAAAAGAGATGTTTTGCAGCTAATGAAACACCTGTGAAAAGCAACCCCCAAGCAAAATATTTGGCTGGCACCCCTTGCTCCCTGGTGCCCTCTGTGCTGACTCTCAGGTGCACAGGCTGCAAGCACAGAGTCATCATCAAAATCATGTCCTTCACTGCAGTGTAGCCAGCAAAATGTCCCTTAAGTCCATCAGAACCTGGAAAGGGTTTAGGGGCCAACTCTGAGCTGACTCGGTTTTCACTGAAGACAACATTCACCTGTGCTGGTTTGGGTTTTTCTGGAGGGAGGGAGTGTTGCAGCAAAGTCACGCAAACCAGTTACTGCTCTCCTTTGAATTGCTGGAGATAACAGCTAAAAAAATACCTACAGCTGTGCTTNTCCAGCGTGTTCCACCTGGACGCGATGCACCAAGGATCCTTAAAATAAATACCGAGGTAAAATCCCTTTTTTCCCCTCTGACTGTGCTTGGCTCTTGATTTTAAGACCAAGAAAAGGCATCATAATGCTAACTGAAATAATCTAATCAAGATGAAATCAAACTGTGCCAAGCAGAGTGTTTGTGGACAGAGCACCCTCAGCACTGCTCCCACACGCAGCTCCTCAGGCTCTGCTCCTTTCTGTCTGCCACAAGCACTAATGCCTCAGCAACTACGTGGTTTGCAAATCCTGCTGCTGCAGTGGCTGCTGGCCAACACCACCAGCTCACTGGGCCATGGGAATCTGCAGAAGCCACCCAAGCTCCCTACTCCTACTCCCCCAGAGGGGACAAAACCCCTCTCCTCCCTTCATGCAAGGAGCTGTGGGCAGCCCGTTTCTAACCTGTTCACGAGCAGCACAGGCCACAAACACCTTTACGCTGAAGCACAAAGCTTTAAGCTGAGACCAAAGCCTCCAAATCACATGAAAGGTTAAGTGCCAAAAGAAAAAAGACCCCAAACCGCTGTCTAACTACCAGGAGGGAACAGGTTTTTACAGGATCCCTAAGCAAATGCTCTGATTCGCCTCACTCCTGTCCAGGGATCAGCCCTGTTGTTCTGGTCCTTGCAGTCAAAGGCAGGTTTGCTGGTGAGACTGGACAGTGAGCTCAGTAAAAGCAGAGCTGAGCCACCCTCTCTGCTCATGTTCTGCCAGCCAGTGGTTAAAGGAGCTCCTGTGGGTACAGAAGCCACGGGCTTCACACACTAACAGGGCTTGTTTCCCCTGGGAGAATCCCAGCCCTGCCCTCCCAGTGCAGATGCGAAATCAAGTACAAACAGGAGCGGGTAGGGTTATTTTTGTAAGCAGAACACTGACTGACCCAGCAGGCAGAGAGCTACTGAAAGGAAGCAACTGGGAGGAGAGGAGAAAATCAGCAGCGGTCAGAAACAGGCCTGGGTGGAAGTGAGAAACCTCTGTGAAGGATGGGAATGGAAACACACAGCAAACTGAGTGAGCCAAGCACAAAAATGAGTGGTGCAGGATAGGGGTAGTAATCATTTACAAATTTATTGCCCCAAAATGTCAGTGAGGAAAACTGAACAAGAATAATTTACAATCCATTACAATACTATGCCACAGAAAACATGAGGCTTTTCAGCCAAATTAAACTCAATTTTTAAGCCTGATACAGAGGGCTGCAATTAACACCTCACCATTACTGGGGAGGGCTGGAGAAGGTGAGTTTACACTACCCAGCATCAGATCACTGAGCTACCCTCTGAAGGAAACTGTCCTGCTGCTGCTGGCAGCCTCCAGTCCCAGCCCATTTATCCCAGACTGATAAATTAGGCCGCTCAGGTTGTCCAACTCCCACCCCCACCAAGGCTTGAAAAGGTAAAAACACTTCTCGGGGTGCTTTTCTGTGCCTTCATGTGGCTCAGCTCCTCCCCACTGCTACATGCACCAGCATCCCTAGGTCACCACCCGATGGAGTGGGAACCCAGGGAACAGAGTGAGAACTTAACTGCAATTATCACCTCTATTATTACTACTCAGAGCGACCACAGCCTATCAGTCAGGCTCTTCCTGCCAATACCGGACCTGTGTCTTATCTGTCACACAGAGGGTACTGGAGAAAAGAACTACTAAATAGGCATTTTTAACTTACTCCTCTAAGTCCGACTGCTCTCATGTAATAGCCTTTCTGACATCAGAAATGCCATCTTTTTGTGATCTAAAAATAAATAGCAGCTGCCTCAGCACCTGAACCGCTGGTTTTGTGTCTGCTTTTCTCCACAAATGGATGCCACCTGTACCTCGGGAAATGACCCACAAGAAAGTGTCCTTTATCTCTCACAGGTTTCATCACCTGACACTTGAATTCATCTGACCCAGGTAAAAAAAGACTGTGGCTGTCAAAAATACAGGACTGCAGCTTCCCAATCCATTGTTCCTACAGTAAAGCTTACTTCCACCCACAAGTATTTGGGCATCTGATTTCCCTAGCTCCTGTGGAAGGTTTTGGGAACACCTGCCACATTTAGGGCTTATGGGATTTACCATAAGATCTAGGGGAGAATAACTGCAGAGCAAATGCCTGGTCTCACTGAACACCCACAACTTTCACTTAATGCAGTTTGTGGCTTTTCACTGTCCCAACCCTCCCTGCAGACCCATATTGCCAATAATCACACATGTAAACACAGAAGTCTTTACTCCACAGCCTTCTACTGCTAGTGGCTCCAGACAACAAAAATGAATCAATACCACCATTGAGTTAAAGAGCATTTTACTCAAACCACAGCCCTCAGAATATGCAGTGGTGTGGATGAACACTTTTCAATGTCAGGAGGCAGCAATGGAATCTAGGCTGGCACAATGAAACAGGGAAGGTCATGCCAGCAAATCACTGCCTGCTGGATTCAGAGTTTGGCTCCCCTGACTCATGTACTCACACAAGTACAGAATATGTCAAAGGTCCTGGCTAACAACTGCATTATGCACATTCTGACATGTGGAGAGAGGATTTCTATCAGTGCTCAGGAGGGAGAAGGTGAGGACTTGGCATTCACACAGAGACATGCCAGCCCCCAGCTTCAGCCAAGCACGAGGGCCAGGTACTGCTCCATTATAAAATAGATTCCTGGATTTCACTGAGGCCACTGACAGTGCCAGGGAAAACCCAAACACCATCTTAGCAACTGCAGAGGAGGAAGTTCCAATGGAGAAACCGGCAGCTTTCATCGCCTTCTGAGCTTCCCCAAGGAACTGTCTTAAATTAGAGACCCATTCCCCCACAGGGAGCAGGTTTTGTAGATGCTGGCATGTAATTCACACAACAAAAGGGGCAGTCAGCTTGTCATCATTTGTAAGCTCGGGGAAACTGTATGTGATCTGCTGACAGGAGCTGTAAGGAGCTCTAAATATACCACAAGGGTAATTTTTAGAAGATGTTAAACCTCTTATCACACACCATTCAAACACAACTGTTTCAGGCAAGCATCAGTTACAGCTCCCAGGGAATGGACCAGCACAGATTTAACAACAAGCAAATACTGGAAAAAAACAGTGTACAAGCAATCCTCCCTTAATGTTCTTGCCATGTACAAATCAGTGCCCTGGTCTCTCCATGATACTCAAAAAATTCAGACAGTAGCTGTGGGTGGAGGCTCCCTTGTGGAGACCCATCATGGATGCCTTAGAAGCAGAGCCCTTCACTCCCTGAGGCCTTCAGTGCCATGAATAAATATCCAGGCAAGGTGGTGGGGGCCACTGCCAGCCCAGGAAGGAAAAGGGCTCTCCAAGCCCCTCAGTGAGTGCCAGGCACTGGGGCAGTGGCTCTGCCTGGAGCACTCACCCAGTGCCACCCGAGGGCCCAGAGCGAAGGCTCCCAGCACTGCCTGAGCCGTGTGGGCAGGGCTGGCACCTTGGCTGGGGTTACACTGCAGTCCAGAACACCTGACAGAGGCAGCTGCTCCTTTGCCTTCGTTCTTTGTTAGCACAGCCATTGACAGATAGAAGCAAGAAATGTGTGAATTTCTGTAGAACCTTGTACTTTCATTACAAGCCTTTTTAATTCCCCTGAACAAGGTCACGTTGTCAGACTGGCACAAACTAGATTCCCAACTTCCACATCTTCCAGGCTGTGTTAATTAACTCCACTGCAAGTACAGCAGTCTTTGATATCCATGTCTCAGATGAAAACGTCACCGTTGCAGGGGAGGGAGGGGATGGTGGCACAAGTTGCCCAAAGTTCCTGTGCCACCTGCAGTTTGTGGCTGCACTGTCTCTTCCTCCAAGGGATGTGAGATGACACTGACCCAGTTTTTATATCCAAGCAATAGTGCCAAAAGGGGGAACCACCTACATTCAGCCACCTTTCCCTCACACCACCCCTCCTCTTCCCACTGCCTCCCCTTAACAGAGCCAACTTTCCAGCACAGCTCTGCACTTCTGCCCAAGCATAGATGTGCAGGAGTAGCTACTTTTCCTCAAAAGATGAGTATCTTTGAGAAACTTGTAATCCTACCTGCTGATTTTTCAAATAACCTCTTCACAGGTGATAATCTTGTTCCTGCCCAAAACAGCTTTCAGAGAACAAACTCTCTTTGCATTCCACCTGAACATTATTAATTAGTTTTCCTGTTGCAGAGTCTTTGGACCGAATGACACACCCCCTCAGGAGAAGCTGGCCTTCACACCCAGGTGCCACAATCCCTGCCAGGCTGGTAGAGGAGGGTGACAAGCATCGCAGATGGGGCTCAGGCTGTGATGGGTCTGCCCCAAAGGCACAAGCACAGCCAGGGCCAGGTCCCACACAGCCAGCCCAGGGCAAAGGTGGCACAAAATATGGAGTAGTAACTCACAGGAACTGCATCATGGTGATGGACAGTCTTAGAGCCACACAAAGCTTAGTCCAGATCAAGGGTGGGGGTCACAGGTGGTTCGCCCCCCACACTGGCATGATTTAGATGATACAACTGGGGCAATGCAGAGGGAATGGGATTTGAGGCAGGGGAGAAGAAACAGTAAAGACTGAGATGAAAGCGAGGCACAGAGAGGTAATGGAGTTACGACAGACAACCAAGCAGAGGGCTTCACTGAGCTGCCAGCCTATGCAAGGAGAGAGCTGGGTATCTATTCTGCCTTTCAAACATCTTGACAAGCCTCCATTTGTGAAGTGACACTAAAAGTGGTTTTCTATGCACAGCACCTCAGTGTGCCAACCCTCGGCTGGGCTCAAAGCCCATGCTACTGAGGTGGCCTTGGCACAAGGGGTACCAGGCATGGTGACCCCACATGCTCCTGGCCCTGTCTCCCACCACAACACGATGCATCTCACCCTGCATGCACAGTCAGCAGCTTGGCATCAGAGCCATGGCTTTTGGCAATTTGTCACATCACTCAAAATAAAAGACATCACAAGACTGCTTGTGATCCATCTCTGGCTTATTTTAGTCAAATTCAAGACCTCAGAAAGGTATCACTCAGGGCTTTTCACACCTTTCACTTTTCTAATCTCTTCCTTTTGTGTCAAAGTTGCTGTTGTTTGCACATACATTTGATGGCCTGTCACTTCCTATATACCTATATGCATGCGTGTTTGCACTCATACAAACCTGTCCCAATGGAACTGAAGGAGTAATATTTAGACCTGAATTGCAGAACTTTGTATTGCAGTAAAAAACCCAAAATGTTTACATCAAAGGAAGGCAGCTCACAGTACTTGTTTTCTGGATGAACTTCAGTGACCCCCCGTTTCTGTTGTCATATACTTGGGTCCACACTGACTGCAGGAGGGTCTTGTCCCTAAACCCACCACTGTGAAACACCGGTAGGAGTAGAGCCCTGGTGCTGAAGGAAGAAGAGCAAAGTGAGAAAACTGGCAGAAACACACATTTCTGCTCAGATGACTCTGGCCACCAGCTCATTCCCCAACAGCCAGATGGGTCCCTGGGTCTGCCAGGTACTGGGTATCACCATGGAAAACAATACAGCCTCATAGCAAGCACCTTCCATGCCAAATATCTGAGCAGAGCTTAGATCCACAGCAGCTAAATACTCATCAGCACGAGGACCTACATAGCTTCTCACAGGCCCTTCCAGTCCTATTTTCTACGCACCCAAAAGGTGGTAAAGGCTGGAGAAAAGAGAGAAAGCTGTATGTGCTCCCTGGAAGAACAGAAACTATTGATTGCCTTTGGTTCTGCAGGGGCTGTGTGTCGTGGGAGGTGAGTGCTGCTCCTCACAAGCACCAGCACTGCAGGCAGGCGAGTGCAGGCCCATGTGGGTCCCTGTGCCTGGACTGATAAGCACAGACTCTGCCTGATCTGAATGTCTGGACAATCATTCCTTGCCAGTCAGTGAAACACTCCTGCTGTGACATTATTCAACAAAACCCCAGCAATAACTGATTAACAGGGGACAAAGTGTCTCCTCTTTGTCAGGCTACCCTGGGACTCCATGCCCCAGAGAAACTCACAGGATCGTGAAGGAGGTCATCAAGAGCTCTGAACCCTGGTGATCTTTGCTCTCTGCTTAGTCCCTGCTGTTGCCAGCAGTTGGTACTTGAAGATTTAAGGTTGCCTGGGTGGCCTTCACGTGTATTTTAAACACACGCAAATATTTAGTTTGTTCTAAGTCCAACTCGAGTCTCGGAATTTTCCTTGGCCAAAAAAACAGAGACCTTGTCAGAAACACCATTAGTGCTTCAAAAACTCGCAGGGAACAGCCAGGTACCCAGAGAGGTCACGCTGTACTTGCTGAGACTGCTCACTACATCCTCCCCGGAGCAATGTTCTGGCAGCATGGCTGAGGGCCAAGAATAACAGGATATTCCAGCTGATTAACTAGTCCTCCTGATGGACTGGGATTACACTCCTTTTACCCTAACACACAGTGTTGAAGCAACCTGAGAAGTTTCCATCACCAGATACAACTGACAAAAGCCACAGAGACTGTTAAAGAGCTCTGGTTCCTGCCTTTGCGCTTGGGCAAAACAGACAAAAACCAGTGCATTCACCATTTATGGAGGAGGCCTTTATCCACCAAAACAGTGGAGAACAGCACTCTGCCAGGTACAAGAAAGATCTGCCTGTCCTGCCTAATAATCAAATGGTTTGGTTCCCTTGGTTTACAAAATACACTGATCAAAACAGCTTGGCATGTGAAGCACAATACTTACCTCCTTATCTTGTAACTCAAGACCATTTAAAGGACTCTAAATCCCCTCTCCCAGAAAAATCTTGCAACACCTCCACATACAGAAGAGCCCTGGAGCCTGTCCCAAGAGCCAGGAGCATAGGCTTTGCCCTGGAACCAGCTGGGAGCCTCCACTGCACTCACCACTTCATTCAGAGTACACAAAAAGGGCCTGGGAACAAGTTGTGCTCCCATGTGGCTCCTCCAGACTCTTTCCCAGACTCAAAAAAGAAAAACCTAAATCTACCTCCTCCCTCACCTTTCCCTCTTCTTTTAAATTAACTGCTTCAAAGTCAGCAGGTTGATATTTACAGGACTAAAGGGATGTTGACCTTGATGGACCTCCTCACCTTGTCTTTAGCACTCTCAGAAAGCCAGCTGGTTTGTGTTATTTTTCTCTTTATGTCCTTCAGTTCATGTGTAAGAGACCAAGCTGATCTAGTCACTATGTGAATCATTAGAACAGCTCTGCATTTCCTCACATGTTGGTAAAATCTGCCACTCAATCACAAACTGACTGCCTCAGCCAATCTCTGCTGTAGCTGAGCAGGTCTCAGCAAAAGGCAGCAGATCCCTCAAACATAGCCAGGGCACACAGTCTGGAGAGGTTTAAAAGTTTGAAACACCACTCTGAACTGCATCAATAAAGCAAATGCAAACAATGTGGGGACAAGGCAGCAGGAAATGTATTTCGTCTCTCTGGAAAAAGAGCCTTTGGGGTAATCACATCCAAAATAACATTTATCTAGATCTGGGTATGAGCAGTCATGAGGTGAGTTGATATGGAATAACACAGTGAGCCCTGCATTTAAAGGCAGGCATGAAGAGTCCATGCCACACAAACCACTCCTGCCTACTGCTCTTGCTGGGCTATCACTGTCAGAAGATGACAGCAAATCACAAGAATTTGTTGTTAAGACACTGTGGCTTATATTCCATCTATTTTTGCAGTTTCACAAATTGAGCACCAATGTGCTTATGTTCACAGAGATATGCTGGGAAAATGAGGGAGATAAGATATCAGGAATTTTTGGGGGTCAGGGAAAGCCTAACTGACACTTACAGTGGATAAAATATGTGGTACATAGACTGCAGCAGCTTTGAGGGGACTCATGAATCCATCATGCTCTCATTTGAGATCCAGATAGCATAAATTGTCATGCAAATCCTGTAGCAGTAATTAAATAATATGTGGCAGAATATATTGCTACCATGGTGCTTAATTACATACAAGGTTCTAAGATTCTGCTGTGCTGCTCTGTTGTCCACTCTGCAGCACGCCAAGGAACAAAGCCATGGTTCTTGCCTAACTGCAGGAAAAAGGACTGATGTGAAAAGACCCATATAAATCTCACAAGATTTTACAGTACTGTAGAGTATCCATTCAAAAACACTTCTATAGTGCACTATAAAAATCCTTAAATTAAGGCTGGGAATGGATCTAGTACTTCCAAAGATCATCAGAAACTCTGTGTTTAAGGTGCTTTAGAATAACAATCACTGCCTGACAGGTAGCTTTTCTTCATAAAGAAAACTGATACCTTATAGCAATGATAAATTCGTCTCGGTTTAGGTGAGGCCAGGTAGTCTGTATGCATCTCTGTCAGAAATCTCGCTTTTATCTCTACAAGTAGCCTTAAAGTGTGCATTTGGGGCTCTGGATGCTGCAGGTCTCCCAAGCAACTGAAGGCTGATTGTCACAAATGACTGTGGTGAAGAAAGAGGTCACTTGTGGACATCCGCCTGCAAAAGTGCTATTTCTGCACAGTTTTGCTGCATAAAATCCCTTACACCAGAGCTAACATTGATCACAACCACATCATAAAATTGTGGATGTCTCCCCTGCCAAAGAGAAAAACTACATTAGCAATTTAGTAACTGCATGTGTTTTGCATTCAGCAAACTTCTCTTGATATATCTAATCAGCATTAATTTAACTGCAAGATAATGAACAGATACACTCATGGATGAGAGCTGAAACGATCCCTGAAAATGTAACCACTTGATGTCTCGTGGCATGCACCAACAGTTGGAGTCCTAGTAAGACAGAACAGACAGACTTAGGACAGCAGAGGCAAAATCTTATCATGGGCAGCAAAAAAAGATTTAAAAACACAGGCGCATTTCAGAGTAGATTAGAATCAAACATTTGAGTGTTTTGCCCTTCAGCAGAAGACCAAAACAGTAAATGCCACTTTATCTTCTTTTTCCCATGTTTTGTCTATAAATAAGCCAGGATGCTGGCATAT
This sequence comes from Aleadryas rufinucha, assembly GCA_013397815.1. Classification (NCBI taxonomy): domain Eukaryota; kingdom Metazoa; phylum Chordata; class Aves; order Passeriformes; genus Aleadryas; species Aleadryas rufinucha. The sequence goes on along the minus strand of VZTH01008177.1, from coordinate 133,173 downwards.
GAACTATCCGGATATTTACCATCAACATACAAGTACCTCGTGGTATCGTTTCTAGACTTTGTATGTGCTGATCCACCAAAGCACAAACAGCCCAGAAAAATCTGTCTGCACATAGTCAAAGCATGTCCATGTGAGAGCAATAAATCTGAACCACCGTCAACATCTCAAACTTTGTTTGACTTACTCGCCAGGCTCCTAGGACTCAGGCAGATCCCAACTTTTTTGCTCGAGTAAACACCTCCTGGCAGTCTGTGACAGTTTTTCCTCAGCAAGGACAGTAGTTTTGCAGGCTACAACTTTTTTCCCTCAAACATTCCCAAAAACTCATATAGCAGTCACTGAATCAGTGGTTTGCACACACGACAGATGCTAAGAGTGCCTCAGTTACTGCAAAATGCTAGGTACAAGATCCCATGGGAGAGGCAGATGGAGTGGGCAGAAGAGGCCCAGCTGGTTCTGTCCTGTGCTGACAAGGCCAGGAGCAGACCCGAGCTGGCTGTGTGTGACATCACCCACATGTGAGTGTACCTGACCTGAAAACCACCCAGTGCTCTACAGTGGCACTGAGGGCAGGGGTCATGTCCCAGCTCTCAAGAGGACTCATCAGCTCAAGGCCAGAACTGCCCCAAGAAGGCTTCTCAGCTTCTGCCTTCCAGGGTCTGGTGCTCCCCTCTCTCCCAGTGCAGGCAGGAGGAGCTCACTGCAGAAGCAGCCCCAGGAACCAGAGCAGAGGTGGCCTCGCCAGGCAGGCGGGAGGAGCACCAGCAGCTGGGGAGAAACAAGCACAAGCCCACACACCCACGTAAAAGCCTCTGCTCCGGGAAATGGAGAGTCACCTGCTTTAAAAACAAGCAATACCTCATGAAAACGAATCATGAGAATGAATCACGACCTTCTGTGACAAGGGAGGGTCAAACCAGAACAGTTGCCTCAGCTGAGCTGAGCAGCTTTGTGTGCCTGGTAGGGTGAAATGACAGGTTCCTACCACCATGGTCCCTGTGCGGGGGTAAACACAAAATTCCTTTTGCCACCTTTGCATTCTACTGGCACTCAATTAAATACAGAGAGGAAAACGAAGACAAAGCTGGTGCTGCATGGAAATAAAAATTAAAGTGAGACTAAATTTGGTATCATAACCTTTCCTGTAATACTGCTGTAAGAGCATGATTCTTCTGTCTAGTATACTTAAGTTATGCCTCTCAGTATTACTGACTGTGAGCCCTGACAGTGTTCTACACAACATGGAACCAAAGAGGAAGATGTGACATTTTATAAATATTGATGTCAAAGCTGACTTGTTAGACTGTCACCAAGTTATAACATCCATGTTCTTAGTGACATTTTTACCTTCTGGCAAACAGTTTGTCCTTATAGTGGGTATTACTAATATAAAATTAAGTTTATATAAACTAAGGAAGAAAATGACATACTATTTTGATTCACCTCTTAAAAGGACCCCAGGGCATTTTTAAACATGAAGAATGTCCACAGTTAGGATTTTTGTAAAAGACACTTTAATCTTGCACTCTGTAGCTATTTAATAATTTTGCCAGTAGCAATTTCTTATTGCATCTCCTCTTTTATTCAAAGCTTACCTACTGCAATGAGTCTTTATAAAGAAACACATTAATTAAATATGCCTTGGCTTCACTAGCCTAGGAAAAGACTATTAATCATTTCACAGCACAAGCAGAACATAATACCTGCTATTGCTCACGGGCACCTCACACAAACTGACTCCTGCCACATGATGTAATTGCCTCCAACAACCCTGAGCACACAAAGAGGCTTTCTCTCATCAGGCATTCACTCACCTCACCTCATGTAAAGCAGCTGAAGCATTTGTGAGATGTTATGGGATATTTTTTTTCCTTTTCTTACAACACTATACCAACACCTAGTGAAATATATTTGCAGTGTCCACCCTGCCACTGGACATAGGGAGGACACCTATGGCTTGAGTGGGGCAGGGTTGTTGGTCTCTTCCCACCAAATTCTCCTGAGCAGCTCTTACCAGCACTGAGAGGACTCAGTGCTAAAGAGGAGATGCAGGTTCGTTATGGGCAGGGTCACTGAAAGACAGGATTTTTTAAGGGGAAAAAGGAAAAAAAAAAAGGACAAATAAGAACAATTACTGATGGTATCATATCAGAGATCGAGGCACCTGAGGCACAACTTCACACCCAAGGCACAGCTTCATTCCCAGTTTTCTAATGTCATTCCTGAGTTGGACTTCAGTCAGAATGAAAGGGTGTTTCATGTGCATTTCATGGATAGCTGTCACAAACTCTGTTAATATTTTATTGTGTGAGAAAGGCAGAAAAGAAGTTGTGGCTTATAAATGAAACAAGTAAATTATTCCTTGACCTTGACTAGATGTTTTAAAAGCTCTTCAGTATGTTGACAGTATGTGCTAGGCAGCAATAATTTTTCATGGAAAATGTTTCTCTGATACCCTACTTGTACCTTCATTAATCATAGGTCACCCCTAGAGGTACAAACTTCACATTTGACAAACATCTAAAAAAATCAAAACATTTAGAGTGACTCTGATCATGAGACATTTATTTTACCTAACACAGCTACAGGTATGCAGATTAATGTTCAGAACTGCCCAGTGTGCTTTTTTTGGGAGAGGGGGACTCTAGCTACTAACCTCAATTGCTCTGTGTGGAATAGGTTGTCTTTTTAAGTCTGTAAGTTTGAACTGGTTGATTTTTCTCTTCATCAGAGGTCCTGTTAAGCGAGCTGACACTGACTCCATTACTCACTTTTCTGCTCTCTCACGGTGAATCAAGGTATGCAAGAAACCACAGGTTTTCTCTAACCCTTCTCTACCACCAACAGCCTCTACCACACACTTCTGGCCTTTCAGCCTCTCTGTTCCCAACTCCTTTTTTCCTCTCCTGCTCAAGACATGTTAGTGGTCTTTCCAGCACAGTGCTGATGCATGCATCTCCTACAACTCTTGCATGCTACATTTAGGGGTATATTTGATGAGGAACTTAGTAAAAATTCCCTTTCATCAACTGGCTTGCTCTGGGATTTCAGCAAAGGGAAAGGCACTGGGAGGTCACAGGGAGATGCTGCCAGACAGGGCAGCCTGGGGGCTGGAGCAAGGGAGCAGCGGGGACAGAGAGAAGGGAAGTGTGATCTATGAGAGCAAGGCGGGAAATGAGGCTGTGAAAGGTGTGAGTTGAATGCTAACAACCTGAATGCTTGGCTCAGGTCCTCTCCTTGTCTTCTGCTGTGGCTGCACTAAATCCTCTCCTCTTTCCATGTCCAGTTGTCCCCAGCTGTTTTCACCCAGGCTCAGTCATACAGCTACCATGACAGTTTGTGGCTGGTTGGTGCTGAACCAGCAGCTAAGGCCCAGTGAGTAACCACTTCATCCCGAGGTACGTCACTGTGCAGCCAGCAGGAAGGGATAAAAATCCCCTTTTTAGCTGTTTGGACAGCGCTCTGCTTTGGAAACATAACCCTGCAGGATCTACAATACTCCTCATGTTTCTTCTTGACAGTCCCTCCTGCCCTGTCCCTTCCCAAAGAGATGCTCCAGTTCTCATTTTACAAAACAAGTCTTTGAGACACAATGACCTCAAAGAGGTCACTTTCAGGGTGCATGGGGCAGAACAGACAACCAAAGCCATGTCCCTGATCATACAAACCACAAGCCATCTTTCCTCTTCTGTTCAGGCTTAGGTAAGTTCCCTTCACAGCTTCCAAATTAGAGGTGTAATGGATATATTTGATAAATATCAATAAGTGGGGGTAATTGATACATCCCATTAAAAAAAGAACAACGTGTTGATTCAGAATTAGTAAGATGTACAAAGAGAGGAGCTAAAAGAGCAAAGGTTTACTTATAAAGTTAATACAAGACAGGAGGTGGTACTTTCTGTGCTTACCTTCAGCACTGTGATATTCCATGCAAAACTCTCAATAGCTTTGCTTAATTTTCTTCCTTTCAAACCTTCTTTTGTCCCAAGGTTATGAAGCTCTTCATGGAATTCCATTCCTAAAAATACAGATTGCCACATCACTCAGTGCACAACTGATTTTCCCTATACATGTCAAGTGAGCATTTTCAGTCTTGCATCTGGGACTTCCTACAACCTCTTTCTGTGCTTTCCCCCTGCCTCCTTTTCCTTTTATGGCTCCATTCTGGGAGAACATTTTCCAGAATAAAGGTGTCATGTACAGTTTTGGGGCTGTGCTTCCACTTGGTTTGTGGCTCTCCTTGCCAGTGCTGGGGTTCCACACGAGCACTGGTCCCTGCACAGACACTCCTCCATCACTTCTGCCTGCAGCCTGCACTGCTGCCAATACTGCAGCAAAAGGCAGTCACTTGCCACTCTCCTTGAGCTGATGACTTTGCACGTTGGCAGGCTGGCTGACACATGTGGAAGATACCTGTTCAGCACAGCAAATGCAGCCTTCAATGCACATCTCCTCATTGATCTTAATCACAGTCATACAGAAAAGCCATTGTACTTCACAATGATAAATGATGTCAGAAGCACATAACTCTAATCACAGGATTGCTACTCCTGCAGCACAGAGAACTTAGACTTCCAACCACAGCCCTGCTGCATTTCATTGCTAGTTTCTGTTGCAAACGTCTGCAGATCTTTTGTGTGGTACAAGAAGTCAGGTAATCTGGGAGCAGATTAAAAATTCTGAGGTATCAGTTAGCCCACCAGTTTCACAAGATCTGCACAGTGTATGCAACCTTTCTCTGAGTCTGGTGTGGATTAAGAGACAAAATGGAAAAGAGCTGCTTGTGTTCCCTTAAGCTGTACCTTACGGAGGCCAAACTGGCACTAAATAACTCCAAAGCATCTGAAGCCTGTCCTGGCTGAACAAACCAAGCTCCATCTCCAGTTGTTTCATAGCTCTCCCTCCCCTAACATTTACTTTAGGGTAAATGTCACTCACAAATTCGAGCTTTGTTGAAATGACATCAAAGAAATGCCAATGGAGAGAACACCTGCATGGTGTAGATGCAGAGGCTGCTTGGCAGGTTGCTGAAGGACAGTCCAAGGCAGGCTTGCACTCAGCACAGCTTGCCCAAAGCACTCCTGGAAGACTAACAATAGCTTTTTCTTCCCTTGCACCGACTTCAGGAGCTCAACAACATTGAGGCTGTTTAACTCCACACAATGCAAGATTTCTCTCTCTACTGGTTATATCCCAAACCTTCACCCACTCACAGGCTTTGCTTGACAAGGGTAATGGAGTTCCTGCAGTACATCCTTTGGAAAATAGTCTAAATAACTGCACCCCAAGCAAGATTTCCTTGCAGGTGTGCCTCATGCCAACTGACTTTCAAATCATCTCACTTCAACTTGTAAAAGAAAATCTTCAAATGACTTGCTTTGTCCTGGAAAAAAATAAGAAGGCTAATGGATCTTAGCTCTACGTGGACAGGCCTGCCTTTATGCAGCATCCTTTTAGTTATTTTTCCCTCTGGACCTCACTTCTCCATCTGTAACTTGGATACAGCACTGCCCCAGAGAGAGGGAGCCACAAACATTTGTTAGGCTGCAGGCAGCAACAGCAGTGAAAGCAATTAGCAGGGTCAGTCCTCCAAGGTGCTGCTGACCTTGGGCTGAGCCTGCACATTAAAAAAACAACAACCAGGTCCACAAGACCCAGTCTGGGAGAGCCAGGAGAACCCTGAGGCACAGGGCACCCACACCAAAACAGGCTATGCAGCACAGGTCTGGTGGAACACATATTCAAAGGAAGCACAACTGGGGTGAGGTAAAGGACAATGTCACAGGCAATTGTACCTCTGACACATTTTGAGTGCTTCATCTTGCCACATCAACAGTGTTACATAAAAATTTGCCTGGGTAACATTTGCAACAAATTAATTGGCATGTGAGCAGGGGGGAGGGATAATCTCTCTCCGCATCCTTTCCTTCCTCTAAACCCCATGGCTTCAGAGAAGTGCTTCATATCTCTCCAGCTGCCTTCTCAATCAGAAATTTTAAGGCTAATAAAGCAAACAAAAATGAAAATACAAGTGGATGCAGCAGCAAATTGAACACACTTGAAAAATTTCTCTTTTTTCAGGGGGAAGGAAGGAAGGAGAGGGGAACTGCATGGAACTCTGGACATCAGTGTGGTGGCATGGTACTGCATGGTATTTTCTAGACACATCCTGCTTACAAAGACTCCAGTGCCCAGGCAAATGTTGTGGGTTCTTCTCTCTGTGCACAGATCAAGCTGGGCAGAAAGGTGGCTGATGCTGCTGAGAGTCTGCCTAGTTTAGTGCAAAGTATTGCTCTTAAATTATACCATCTAGAGACCCTCCTGGTACTGTATTTTCTTGTTCCTGTCCCTTTCCAAAGCCCTCTGCACACGAGGAAGGCTTTGGGATGAGGAATTTTATGCTGCTTATGCAGATAAACAGAACCCAAGGCATGTCACAGTGATGAGCGACCTCCAGCCAGACATGGCCACTTGCCTCTCGTCCCTTTGCTACCACAATGACAATGCCAGCATGGCTGAGAGCAAAGACTAGGTTCCATTCTGCTCTTGCACCACATAAAATCAGTTAAATGCTACTGTTGAAACAGCTTCCAATTTCTCCTAATTAAAAAGATAAATTAAAGTATTAACTACAAAACAGCAGTTTCATTCATTATTTATATTTAATAGAAGCAAATGGCCGTAGCCCGCATCACTTGCCAAATCCAAAAATGCCTATCAGAAACAATAGTATTTAGGACTGTTGTGGTCCTGTGGGTATAGAAACCTCTTGCTGCTCCATGTTCAAAGGAACAACTGAGCTAGAGAATGCACTCACTAAAGCACCACCCCTTCTCACCCTCCTCTTTTTAATGCCTTTCTGGTTCATTTGACTAATTTAAATGCTGTCAGACAGTTCAGAGCTGTAGAGCAGATGGAGAAATAGCTTCTAAGGTGAAAGCTGAGTATTTTTGTCTGATCCCACACCTGCATTGCTATTGGAAGATGAGCCTTCAGGAGGGTAGAGCATGCCAGAGAAAGACTGGAATGCTCACTTACATGCAGGTGAAAAATGCTACATTAGTCACAAACTGTAAGTAAATTATGGCACATTATTTCCCATCTTCCATCCAGAACTGCTCAATAAAGATGGATTACCTGCTTTCTGGCACTGAACAATCTTGTCATGAGTGGTGTCTGCCGTCTCAATAAGAACCCTGCTCTCTTGAATCATCTGTCCAAAAAAAAAAAAAAGGAAAAAAATCAGCATTACTAGAGTTTCCTGCAACATCTAACACACAGAAAGTACAAAGGTTGAAACTGGAGAGGAGGTCTGCTCTGAGAGCAATATGATAAATATTGGATCTTTCCTTCCTTCCTATGCGGGCTCCCAGGTCTGTATTAAGCTGAGAATCAGTTGCTCTGAAAATGTTTTGCTCCAAAAGTTAATGAGCAGCTGTTTTACATCTGTGAGACACCACTGCAAACAATACGAAGGAAACAAAAGCGATTTCAGAAGAAAGCAGAGTTAGCAGACAAACTTCACTCTATGTTCAATTAAACCCTTTTTAACTGGTAATTTTCTTAAAAGGAGAAGTAAGTATAGTCCTTGACATAGGTGGTTATTAAAAATGTTACCAAGTCACAAATAGAGCTGATTCCAAGAGGTATTTAAGCCTGTGCTGAACTTTATGCTATACAACAGTTCAGACACCTGTAGTAGTTCCTGACTTTCTCCTTGGAGAAACTGAGATCCAAATCCTATCCTATCCTCAATATTTCTGTTGAGACTTAATAGAAAAGACAACAACACAAAAAATCAAAACAAACAAAAAAACCTCCACCTAAAACCAAACAAACCAAAAGCAGCAGTTTCAATAAGCCTACCCACAGGTTTCAAGAGATCTCCCTACTTAGACACCTTCCTAGAATAGCCCATTAACAGCAAACAAATGAAGGGTTCATTACCTGACATGTTTCCTGACCTCCCTGCATGCAAATACTACTCTCCTTTAATGGTAACAAGCTTCCAAAACCTCTCCGAATCCCAGAAGCCCAATATTGCTCCACTGTTCTGTTCTGTGAAATTGCAGAAGGTGGTACATACATGTGTTATGGAAGGCAAGAACATGCTGGATAACCAGCTGTGCCTGAGAACAACCTCACTGGCCCGGGATGTTCACCACAAACCTCAAACAGCATAAGAGCAGCGCCAATTAGAAATGAAGCAAACTGGAGAGTGACTGCCTAACGTCCCACCCTGAAATTACAGAGGTCACCACCTGAAAGCTTTGCCAAAATGCTGCAACTTAAAAGCCTTCCTACTTTCCAATATGCTAAATATGAAAACCCAGCTAGTACGTTTCAATGATTTTAGTGGAAGACAGCATAACAGTAATAAATTAACACTTGCAAATTAGCACATCTTACTGTTTTAATTAGACACAAGGAATGAGAGACACTTCCACTTGTCACACTCAAACTCACAAACTCTGGAGAAATTTAGATCCAAATTTTGCTCCTCATCCCATCTTTATTTCTAATTAAATGTACTAAGGCTGCATTTAATAAAAATACCTATGCCTTTCCTTTGATATAAAGAACAACACAAGGAAAAAAAAAATCCATTATCAGCTTCACAGGCAGAGTGAAAAAAGCCTGATATACCTACAGAGTGCAAAATTGTTTTTTAACAGGACATGGCCAGTGGATATGCCTGAGATTTAAATTACTTTCGATAGTATCCTTTGCCTTTCATTCTTATTACTTGCTTGTTCATGCATCACTTCTTTTTTTTCCTCTTTGATATTTTCACTTGTCATCTAGAAAGAAATGACAATTTCTACCCACTCTCTGGCTTTTCTGTACCACAGCACATTATATCCTTTTGTGCTGAAGGAGCCATTCAGGCGACAACTGCAAATGCTGAAGGTTGGTCTGAGCAGTGAAGACAGTAAGAGTCCCAAAAATCCTGCAAGTCACTAAAGAAGCAGCCAGAGGCCAAATGTGGACCTCTTGTACATGCAGACCTGGGGCCCGTGAGGGAGTGCCTGCAGTGCCCAGCCCAGCATCTCCATGGCTCCTGCAGCCCATGCAGCCATCACCTGTGCTTGGGTCCCCACTGGCTCTGTGCCTGCCCAGCAGCAAGGTTTGTCCCGAGAGGTCAGCTGCAGCTAAGCTGGTACAGGACATCCAACGGGTCACACTCTCCTGTGCTCAGATCCCTCAAGCAGAACGTGACTTGGGAGGTTTTTATATAGGCACATGCACACATACACACACACACACATATATATGTATATGTGTGTGTATATATATATATGTGTGTATGTGTGTGTATATATATGTGTGTGTATATATAGATACACTCACATATATATATATGTATATACATGTGTGTGTATATGTATATATGTATATACAGACACAGCCACAGGAAATTATCCTACCACGCACAGAAAAAGCAGGCTTGAGAATCATGCAACTACTGGACCCACTCCCAGGAGCTTCTGGCATGCCTGTTTTAGGATTCTCAGACATGAAGGTATTATATTCATTTTTTTAAGAGAAAAGTAGCACTAAGATATCAATTCTCCCTTACTGCAGAGTAGGTAGAGCAACCCTCCACTCCTTTGATGCTGACTTCAAAGTCTCACTGCTCTCAGCTCAGCAAGAACAAACAATTAAAAACAGATCATGTAGCAGAATTTAACCTGTTCCTATCTTCCTGCTCAGCAGTAATCCTGACAAAAATAAGCAGCTTTTGTCCCATAACAAATCCTGAGAATGGTTTCAGAGTTCCTCAGCTCAGTGACTGGGGTTAGGGGACAACCTCAGTTCCTCACCTGGCATCTTCCCTCACATGTTCTTCTAGGAAATAATGCACTAGGTAGAAATAATGAACTAGGTAGAAATGATGGGACCCAAGCCAGTTATGAGATAAGATTTTGGCTGGCCTATGGCACCTTTACCACCTCTGGTAACATTGTTCAGGACCCTGTATCCCACCATGACAGGCCAGACTCTGCTCCCAACAAGAGCTGCATGTGCAGTTTCAGTGGGCACGAGATCCTGCTTCCTAACGCTGCCGTAAAAGATGGCAACAGGATAGGGCAAGGACAAAGCCTAGGTGTTCACTCTGAAGAACAGACTGATTCAAACAGATGAGTACAACAGGCAAGTAACTGCTATCCAGGAATAAAGTTACAGCATAGGGTCATGGCATCTAGATACACTTTTTCTTTTTTGTCACTAGTTCTGAAATGAGTCCATGATTTCCCAGTCTGAATCATTCCCTCTTTTTCCAGCTGCCAACATGTCTGAAACCCTACTTGAAGATATCACCTACTTCTTCTAGAAGTGACAAGAATCAGCAGCCCTAAAAACACAACATGGAAGGCTGTGAGATTTTCTGCTGGGAAGGCAACCCCATAAATCACGTGACAGCCTGAGATTTCCAAGCCCACTTTTGCCAGTAATGTTTCAAAACCCATCAACCTGCCTCAAAAGTGAAGAGTGAGCTTTCTGACGTTTGCAGCATGAATTTCCATGCACATTCCCTCTGCTCAGATCTGCACTGAGCAGCTCTCCAGGCAGCTGTGCAGTCCCAGCCATCTGGCTGGAGCCCCTCAGGATGCTGTTTAATGTCAGCTCCCAAACGACAGCTCGCTTCCATGAGTGACTCTCACTGAGCAAGAGATGTCCTACTCCCTCAGGAGTCTCGAGTTCCACCAGAGCATGTTAACTCCTGAACACTGAACTTCAAGGGATTAACATCCAAGTGACATTTACTGAAGAGCAACCTCTAGAGGATGGATGTTGGTATCTGGGTCCACTTGGAGTGAGGAAATTTTTAGCAGCTGCTAAAGCTGGCAGGATTTCATAGGACAACTTGCATTTCCCATGTTAAAAAGAAGGTGATAAACTTTACTGATGGATGTGTTTAACATAACAGGGGGTTGGGGGGGGAGGAATTGGACAAAAACAAGAATGAAAGCACACAAAACCTGATTGTGGTATAGGGAAGAAGTATAAACTTGATTCATCTCAACCCACCTGAAGCACTCTGTAACAATCACACTGGATTCTCAAAAAAGCACAGGAAGTAAGAGCTGGCACAAACCCAGGAGTTCTCTCTTTATCTGGTATATGAGACCCAGGAAGTGGAACAGACCTAGGGCTGAAAACGTAACTGACCTGTCTCACTTCGGTGTCTAAGAACAGCATGGAATATCAAATTTAAAATCCCAGTGCTTTATGCAAAGAACAATGCTTTACTTTGTCACTTCTGTTAAACTAAATAAACTTTAAGTGAAATTTAGAATATCTTAATGCTGAGGGCATCATATTACTGACATGGAATTAACAGGGTTATTTATTGCCTGTACTAAAGGCAATTTAATCACAGGATCAGTACACACTGAACAAAAGAATGTTCTTTTTACTTTAATGAACCCTTGTGCTAAAGACCAATCTCTTCTTTTTATTATGAATTATTCTACAAGCTGAAAAGGAGAGAGGAAATTAACACAGCAGAGTCTCACCAAGAAAAGACAAAAAAAGAGAGGAAAAGCTCCTGGTGGCAAACTAAAGCACTGCTGCTGCTGGAAAGATAAATGAGAAAAAAGGGACAGTTCAAGGAAACCTTTCATAAATATTCCAAAATTTAGAACAGAAACTGAATGAACATCAGACTAAAATGAAGCTTTCTCTTAGGTGTCTCCTCACGGCCATTGTCCCAATCTTCTGTGCCTTTCATAGACAATGAAGAGTTTTGCCTGGTTACAAAAACAAAAACACAAAAAACCTCCCAAAACAAACCAAACCCACCATCAATCAAAAATAAAAGAGGTTACAAAAACAACCAATTCAAAAAACAGCTGAAGAGCAAATTGAACTCATGAAAATTTGAAGATAATTCCCTTTAGCACTGAATATTTCTTGTACACATCTGGGACAAGAAACAGCCAGGTAATCAATCGTGCGCCAGCAAGTTTTGCAAGAAAAGAAAGATGGGTACGAGGTGCCAGGACATGGGAAGGAATGCTGCTGGCCACCATTCTGCCCACCACCTTGTCTCTGTCCCAGTATAGTTCAAGCCAGATTTTGGTATCCAAGACTTTTCCTGCAACAGCCCAGCATGAGAAACAGCTGTGAAGGATGGTTATATGAGCTGGAAACATCCAAAATAGCTTACTGACACAAACCGGAGAAGAAATGGCATAAAATTCACCTTAAATTCCAGTTTCATGTTTTCAGTTAGAAATATTTCTGGGAAAACATGGAATCACTGTTGTAGGATGTGATCTGTGCATGAAGACCAGTCTTCTGCAGAACAACAGGAGCAATCGAGGAAGAGAGAGAGGGAGTGAGGTCAGTTTTCAATATGCTTATTCTAAAACAAAGTAACAAAGTACCCAACTGGAACTTCATTCTCTACGGGAAGTTCTGATCTGACTCTTTTCAGGTTCTGTTTTACTAGTGACTAATGGACATGGGCAATCAGAGCAAGAAACTTTGAGAACAGTGGGTAAGAGAATTGTAAGAAGCAAAGAAAGAAACATGATTTTCCTTAATAAGAAGAGGAAAAAGAAACAGACTTTTCCCAGTCCATGTCCAATTTTGGATGGAAAATTCTTTAAAACAAATACAAATTCAAGACAATGTCCATGTGCTGGACCGTGTTTGACGTCAGTGCACTATGACACTTCTTTGGCAGTGGATGCTCTGCTCTGCAATATCCCTTGTCTTCAGCTGCTTAGAGAATTGTGAAAAATGTTTCCCTGGGGATGCCTCTCTCCCAGCTGAGGTATGAATTTCAGTGAAAAAGCTCACAAAAATCTACTTAGTCATTTTGCATTTACATAATAACTGGGAAAAAGGACTTTCTTCTTGGGAATAAAGTCACGCCTGCACTGAGACAAGCCCCAAAAGACTGGATATGAAAGAACAGCACACAAAGAGCAGGTCACCTCACACACACGTCAGCAGACCTCTGCTAGCGTGCATGGACCAATACCCATGTCAACAAAACTACTGCCATTAAATACCTCAACTCATTTCCCAGCAACCTCACAGATGCTTCTTCTCCTCTCAAAAATCCCCAATCCATCTCCATGTTGGCCAAGACATTCTTAACTACCCTGCCATCTCCCAGAAGTACCTCCAGCCACCCTGTCCTTCCATAGCTGTCTGCTTCAACATAGCAAGGTTAGGCTTGAATACAGAGAAAAACATTAATGGCAATGTGAGTTTATATAACAAATAGCTTCATTGTTCAACCTTTTTCACACCTGTTATTTATGATTTGAAAGCTGACTTGGAGATCTCACTCTTCTTAGAAAAATTTCTGTATGCACATGAGCCAGGAGATTGGGTAAAACCAAGAACATTTATTATCACTTGTTTATTGTTTTTGATTTTCAAATGATTCAATCATTTGATCTTGGAGGAAAATAATGCTTAACCAATAACTGAAATTCAAAGCGCACAAGTGCCCCCGAGTTCATGCATGCTTGCATCAGCACACGAATATATCAATATATCGTGCAGAGTAACCGCAATCTGTTTCCAAACAATTCTCAACCAAAAAAAATCCTAACTTCACAGGATAACTGTTTGCAATGAATAATTCAACCATCTGTCAGGTCCAGCTGGGCCCCATCCCTTCTCTTCACATGGAGTAACTCCTTTTTTAGGTGTGATCAAAGAACACCAGTATTAATTTGACAGGTTGTGAGGCACACTGCACATGCTGCCCACCTGAGAAACCACTGACAAGGGGGAGCACAAAGGTAGAGAGGCAGAGCGAGAGCCCTTCCTATGGGAAAGGAAAGCTCTGAAGAAGAACTCTAAAAGTGACAGGGTACACTATCCTAGGATGTGTGTGTAGGAAGCAATGCCAACATGACCTGAATCCATTCATCACGCTCTATGTATGGTATCAACTAAAGCTGTAAATTGAAATTAGCGATTCTATACTCTATTTCTGATCACTGACACACTTTCAAAAATGTTGTCTGTGTATTGGCAACAATCCACCTTATTTTCTTGACTTTGGCAAATCCTATTCCCTGCTCTCCTCTGCAGAAACTCCCATACAACCCAGTATTATCAATGAAGCCTCTCCCTCCATGAGACACAGCCAACAGCACAGCTCCACTAAACCACTGCAATGCCACCAAAAAATGAGAGAAACACAGTCCTGAAAAATTGTTCCAGTTCCTCAAACAAAGCACATTAAATTTTATTCTAATAAGGTCTCTCTCAAAAGAAAGTATTTAATGCAGAGCACAATGGTAAAATTAATTGCCCAGGAAAAAACAAACTGCACAAATGGGTCTTTGTCTATCTCACAGCTGACAAAGGCCGAGCAGGAGGGAACACACAGTTAATTGTTTTCCGATCATTGTGGCAGGTCTCTGAGCGTTTGCACCTCCATTTCCCTGGACCATCAGCCCTGTTTATGCCCCATAAAGCACAGAGGCAGAGTCTATACTTTCCATGGAAAAATAAAAAGGTATACTCAGTTGGCAATTTTCTGCAAGGGGAAAAAATTCTAACATGTTAGGGCTGTTTTTATCAGTAATTATTTTCAAAGCAGACTTTTTAAAGAATGTGGCACATGTAGTGTTTTCAGAGGTGGTGAGGAAGCGTTTTCCCAGCACTCAAGATCCCTGTGCTGTGAGGCCCAGTCAGTGAGACAGACCTGCAGTCACACTATGAGATTTAGGGTCAAACTTTTTTCCATTTTACTGTAAAAGGAATTAAGAAGTATAGCCTGTTCATACAAGAGACAGGCCAATATAAACAGATTTTATGTAATGCATTTAAAAATGCTCTTAGGCCTATTCATTTGAAAAGTGCTTTGAAGTGAAGAGACATGCAGCAAGCACTTGTGGATCCAGTTCCTTGAAGCCATATTTATCAACAATACGAAAGGCTGAACTGTAGTGTATCTTGAATTAAAATTAATAAATAAGCTAAAATATTTTATATTGCTTTCCAATAACATCTCTTTGTGCTCTCATTTGCAAAAAAAAAAAATTATTAAAAAGAAATACACCCTGGATTATATGAAGTCATTATACAGCAAGGAGAAGCCCCTTGTCAACATTCAAAATGCAAACCCCTTCCCACAATGTGATTTCAAATATCAAGATTGATAGAGACAGTTCATTTATTCAAACACAGAAAAGGCTAAACAGATTTCAATATTCTGCTGCTGGCATTGTCTCAAAAGGCAAACATCCAAAATGTAGCAAAACCACTTATTGAATCCAGCTTTCTTTTTCAGAAGCGAATAGTTTTAGCAAGTAAGAGGCAGTCACAGCCAAAGCGGGGAAAAAAGAAATATCATGTTCTCCTTAACTGAATTATGTCCCAGATCAATCCTTACATAGGCAAGGCACAACTCCCTTCTCTCTCTCTCTCTGATTTTAAACTGTTTGCATGCTCTCCTGACACTCAAGTTACATCTTCCCCCATAGGAGACAAAGGTGAGAACAACCATTATTTAAAACAGTTATACAAGTGTTTTTGTCTACATCCAAGAGGCCTTTCTCCTATTTAAATTGAAAAACTGTTTCCAGAGTACAAGGAGGCCTTGAAAAGTCCCATGTGTACTCTTCAGTATATAATTACAAAGATAAGAGATGACATATTCATTTTGGTAAAACTCCATTAAGCAGGCCTCCGAAGACAGAAAAATCTCTTATTTATGTGATATTTGCTCTTTCAGAAAGACATGACACCATGTAACAAATCTACCCCAAAAGAGTCCCATCTAAAATAAGGCAATCAACTGGATTTGCAAATCCTTGTTCTGGTACTGTTACAGCTGGCATTTCATTACCATAACTTAATCACTTCCAAGTAATAGAAACTACTCTGGAAGGAACCTAGAAGTTATTTCAGAGTACTTTTAATATTTCTGTTTTAATCAACATCAGTGTCTTCCCCCACCCCACAAGCTGATTTTCCCTTGAAAAGTGTGTTATAAAGGCAGAAAGTGAGATGGAAAGGAGGTGAGCACTTGGCACCTTGAATGGTTGGTCAAAGCTGCGATCACTCTTTGCAACACATCAGGGTCTCTGGAAGCAATTGGATACTCCCAGCATTATTCACCATTTTATCCCTTACGAACACAAGCTGCAGAAATAACTGCTGTCCTCCTAACAAGAGCCATGATTAAGTCTGGCTGCCACAGTGCAATATTTAAGTCAGGCTTGGCAGAGCTGTGCATGCTGCTATCGGCTGCTGCAGACCGTCAGAAAGCACGGGAAGCAGCGGGGCACCCCCACGGCCCAAGAGGCACAGTGTGACAGCAACTCCTGCTGCTGGAAGTCACGCACAGCTGTTGCTCAGTCACCCACAGCAGTGACATATGTCATACAATGAGCAGCAGCACTCAGCTGGAATCATTCCAGTTCGTGTCTCTACGTTTGTACAAGCATTCCTGTACCACACTGACCTCTCCTTCCCCACGCAAGAAAATGGCACTTTGACCTTCCCTTCCAGCTCTGCTATGCCCTCCCCAAGAGCAACACGGACTTGATCTGACAGGGACAGGGGCAGTACTTAACAGTGCTGCTGAGAAGCGTAGGGAAAGGGAAGGGCTCAGCCTTGCCTGGGAACGCCCGTGCTGCAGCTCCCTATCTAATGGCCTTGGGCTCTGCTGCGGGGAGGCCAGCAAAGGGCAGCACGCAAACCTTGCCGCTTCCCAAGGACAGGGACTAACAGCGCAGTATGGACTGAATCGCTGCTAGTTTCGTAACCAAAGTCCTCTTCAAATGCCAACCTGTGCTAGCCACAACTGTGTTTAAAAAAGGAAATAAGGACAGAAAGCCCAGTGTGGCACTGTGGTGATTAAAGGCCGACTTTTCAGAGCCCGAGTCATTTGAAGAGCCTTGTTTATTTAACTGGACCATTTGGGTGTGTGAAAGCCAGCGGGCACAGCCTGGCCCATTCACAACAGCAGGGAAAGGCAGAGGGAGCAGTGCCGAAGCGCCTACCAGGTCATACGCTGCCAGGACCTTTTTCTGCACGTCGGGCACGGTCCCCAGAGGCTCCAGGTAAGGAAAGGTGTCCTTCATGCACAGGGCCACGCAGGGCGCGTTGTCGCTGCTGACGAGGCGCGAGGACAGGGTCAGGATGCACTGCTTGAGGCTGGCGATGGGCGGCAGCCCACACAGCTCCTTCACCGACACCATGGCGTTCTGGGGAGGGAACACAAACACTTCAGCACGTGTTCCCACTCGCTGCTCAGTCCCCCCCGCCTGCCATTACCTTGACAGCCCTTTCTTCTTCTCCCCTCTGATGCGAGGCAGTGCTGTCCTGCTCCTCACCGTCCCCGAGCCCCCCGGACCACGGGATTCCGTCTCACACAGGAATTCCCTGCCAGCCCCATTCTCTGTCCCAAAGCCTACCGCCAGCTCCAGCTTTCTCCCAGGCTCAGGCATCCCAACTGACAGCTCTTCAGCAACTTTGCATTGCAAATCCGGCTCTAACAGGGACAAGTTCTGGTCCCCAGCATATTAAACCATCAGCCTAAAATGCTATTTCTCTTCCCAAGTGCTTAGATTCCAATCGCTTTTGATGCTGTAATCACTTTGTTCTCCCATCATTATCATCCTCCAGCAAGAACAAGTTTGACAGACCTTGTATTTCCCATGGGAAAGGCAAGCAGGAAAAACTCACTTTGTTTTCAGCATTACATTACCACATCATAAAGAAACAAACACTGTTTCCCCTTCATAGGTCACATGTAAGAAAATCAATACTGGATATGCAGGTCAAACCAAACTGACGTGCCAGGATTTATTTATTTATCAGGTCAGAGGATATACAGCTGACATGCACCCATCATTTAGCTTCTGGAGCTGTACAAGGAGTGACCAAGATGCACAAAACCCACGTAAGAGTATTATAACAACCCATACCTTGCAAATGTTCCTCCCACAACTTGCTGAATAAAAACCAATCATCAGACAATGCCTGGATAATAACTAGATGTTGTTCTCATTAATTAAATACAAGAGCATGCAGTTAAATCCAAAACTATGTCTTTACACAGCATTCCCCAGAACATGATCTTTTACTGAACTTTTGCTTGGAAAGCACATTAATGCTGTTTCTGAGTTAAATTCAGAATATTTTCACTTATATAGTTCATATATAGTGTCTGACCTCGACAGAAGGTGGAGTCAGCAGTTCAAACTAGTAACTTTCAAGGCCTCGAGGAAGGCAAAGGCTGGGAAGAGTTTCCCATTCTTAAAAAATATGCTGAGACTATTCCTTTGAGAGTGATTTAAAGCTTATGTCATTTTGTAAACTTTTCCAGCTGTCAACATTTCGTTTGCTTTAGACTCCATCCAGAAGAGTGGGGTCAATGAAATGCTATGCATTTTTCTCCTGTTTTCGAGAGAAAAAAAAAATGAATTGTTTCTGTATCTTTACCAAGGAGATAGCTATGGCTGATTCCAGCTATTTATTAAGGAAAACTCATTGTTTAATGCTACTCAGTTTTGTTTCTAGGCAGTGCCTGAAGCTCTGAATTGAGCTGTCCTTCAACCTGCAGTCACCTCTACCACAGAAGAGAGCACTGGGCAGGTTCTTGTTTGGCCTCGCTGCCCCTTCACATCCTGCCAGCCACGAAGGTCTAACCCAAGCACTCGTGACAGTGCCTGTGCACCTGGGCCCTGACTCTGCTGGCCACAGCAGGCGCTGCCGCATGGAGGACAGAGCGCCAGGGGACCCTCAGAGCCAAGACATGGCACTGGTGTCTGTGCCAGCCCTCAACCAGCCAAGACAAAACAGCTACTCAGCAGGGAGGAAACTGCAATCCCAGTGGCATTCTGTGCCTATGTCAAACATCTGCAGCCCCGGGGCAAACAGTGGCAACACACACTCGGGAAAACATCTTTGCACACTGAGTTCCTTTAGTGTAGACAAGACCTTAATGACACATCCACTGACTGCTTCTTATACTCACCCCAAGAAAACTAAGAGCATAACCCTCACTCAGTCAGCAAACTGAAAGCTTGTTGATGTTCTCTAGAATGAAGTATTTGAGACCAGGGACAGGGGACACAAATGTGTCCTCAATTCTGCTTTCTCAAGGAAAAAAATCAACCAGTAAAACATGTTTGGAGAGGGCGTACTGATTTTTAAAACATTTCTCCCTAATCCTATATTTGCTTGTTAGTTAGCACCTGTAACTATCAGCCTGCCAATGTCCATTTAAAGGCTGACAAGAGCTGTGGGTCTGAAGCTTCACCAGCTTCCACCAGCTTCAGCAAGCCTGCCCTACCAGCAGCTCACACCAGGACTTTCACTTCCACATTCAGGCCACACCAACACACACAGTGGAAGTCTCATACCTGCATATTTTCTCTCAAGTCAGTAGCCTCTCGCAGTGGATGCACTGCCAGCTTAAAGATGTCATCGATAGTCTTGAGTCCAGTGTTCCTCAGCATGGTGTATTCCCTTGCTTTCTTCCCTATCCTTACTGAGAGGCTACGCTTTTGTGCCTTCCCGCCTCCACTTCGGTTGGTTATTGCAATGTGAACAAAGAGGGTAACGTGCTCCATGATGTCACCGACAAAAGAGCGCAGCGGTATGTGCCTGTACCCGGGCTGTAAGCACTCCAGTGGGATGGTGTACTGCCCTATGAACTCATCCCCAATGTAGTCATCATCCAAAACAACAAAGCGGATCATGGCCAGCTCCGGCAGGTTGATCTGGAACTCAAAGCTTTCATCAAAAATAGGGTTATCACTGTTCTGCTGCACAGTTTTAGTTCTTTGTTCGGTGCAGTCTGCAGGAATCCCATGTATTTCTATGCAGACATAGGGGTCTATGACATCCCCTTTTGCACATGCACCCTTGGGCTTTGGAAAATTCTGACCACTGATAATTTTGACATGTAGGACCTGGGGGGAGACCCCCGGAACAATACCCTTGGTATTTGCGCTGAAGTAAGACACCTCGTCACGCATCACTGAAGGCCTGAGAACATACCCACATCCCCCATTCTGTAGAAACCAACCAGTGTGTAGGTCCATCATGGGCCCTGGGGTCTGATAGTTCATTGCCACTATCTGGCAACCACAGTTCCAAAAATCTTGAGGATTTAAGTTACTGGAGTCTATCCTCATAGCACTCGGGTACACCCTGGACAGAAACTTTTTGTTGTAGTTAACAAAATCTTCAGGGTATTCATTTGCAATCCGACTGGCTTCTGCCTCACTGAAGGAGCACATCTCCCAATAATTTTGAGATTTCATGGATGTCTCAAAGTCTTTGTATTGGACAGATTTGCATAGGGACACCAAGTCAGACAACTCTCTGCAGAGCCAGATCAGCTTCGGTTCCCTTGAGAAGTCCTCTGACAGTCTTCGGGATATTTCAGCCTCTTCATCTTCATCTGTGACCTCTCCTTCTAATACATCCTGGTCGCAGGGCAGTTTCTTCCCCTTCACGATAATCTTCATTTTCAGTTTCTCAGGGGATGGGAGGTAGGCTTCTGAGGATAAAGGTGCCTCTGTGTACAGTTTGTTTCCAAAGATCCTTTTCATGTGTTGCACCACCACCTTCTGCTGCTGTACAGAGCAGTGGTTCCCCAAGCAGAGAATAAGAGGGTATTCTGAGGCAAAGAAGGCCAATTTGTTTATTACCTCAATGACATTTCGAAAGGCAAGCGGCGATGTCATGTTGTTGCGGTTACAAATAATGGGTTCATTATCTGGGCCGTCACAGACGTCCAGTTCAATACTCCGGCAGCTCATCTTTAAAGCTCTGACATAACCATTGATATCAGCTGGCCCTCTGAGCTGGTCTTCTATTAGGTATGTGTTGTGGGATGCATTGATGTAGTAATGTGACAAAGGCTGTGTCATGTCTTGGACAATTTTTTTGTGCTCTGGGTCAAAAATATCACATTCTGAGGACAATAAGTATTGAGTAAATCCATCGATTGCAAGAAAACCTTTCAACCGCCCTTCTTCAGAAAGCTCATACCTGCGTATAATATCTAGACACATTTCTTCTGTTATGTGGGTCACTCCCTGCTCAGCCTCCAAAAACAGCATGAGGTCATTGGCATCCAGGTACTCTTTGTTTTTGGATATCTGCACAAGTAAGAAATACACTTCAGGTCTTGTGCAAAGTTCACTGAATGCTTCACAAAACTCTTCTTTTGTTACTCGTGTTGTCAGTTTCTCTTTGCTCTTCTGAATTTCCTTAAATTTTAATCTAATCTTTGATTCCTTTAAGGTGGGGTTAAGCTTCTTTATTAGCTCCACAGCTGTGTCTTCCAACATTATGCCATTGCCATCAACATCTGCTGCTTCGAATACAGTTTTTAACCAGGCAAACCGTGGGGTATTATGGCTGCTTTCCATTAAGTCCAGCGGTTGTTTGCTACGAGAAACTAAGTACCTTAATCCTGATACCCAAATATTGGCCACATCAGCTGAATTGGCAACCAAGTCAAGGGACTCATAGTTCTCACCGTGAATTACTGACAGTGCGCAGTCCTCAGAAATCTGATCTGCAAGTCCATTATTCCTGAACGTTTCTGTGTTCTTCCCTAGTCTGATTTCTTTTATAGCAGAAATATCAAGCTTGGCTTTGTCAAGATCCTTCTTGGAAGGCTCCCAGCGAAGAGCCTGCAGGTCAGGATCCAGAGTAAAAAAACGGTTATAAATCCGGGAATTTGGACGAACTTTCTTCAATTCACACCCAGCCTGCATAAAGCTGATACAGTCGCTGGCACTGCTTATTTTCTTCTCTGACGGCATGCTGCTGAAGGACACTGTTTTCTTTCTTCCACATTTTTGGTTTGAAGGATCCTGTGGAATAATTACATTAAAAAAAAATTAGCAGGTTTTCTTTGGCCATTCCACGAGTGCATAAATAATAAAAAAGGTACATTTATGTAAAGATAATGAATGTTCTTCTGAACTTCAAAACACAACATATTATTCCTTCCCACAATTCAGTTCCCTACTGAGCTATAAAACATACTGAGCTATAAAGCGACTTGATTGACTGTGGCATTAGAGATAGCAAGTTTTCATGACTGACATTTGCAGCTATTAAACTGCCTTCCAGATCTCAGCAACTCTCTACAGCTGTGAGAAGGCAGTATCCAGCTGTATACATTATGTCCAGTTTCAAAGCAGATATATCACACTCTCTTGTCTCCCCACTTGTTTTGAAAAGCAGTTATTCTGGTCATTTCTGTGTACAACAAATACAAAGCACTGTAGGAAAACAGACAGCCAGACAAGAAATCCAAAGCCTTTGTCAACTCCTCTTGAGAAAATACTCAGCCAGACACGCGATTGTCTTTTCAGTATCAGCTGATGTAAACGCAGCTGCCTGCAAAGCTGTCTGTAATGTTAGTGCAACAACTAAATTTGAACCTTTCCCTGCCTATTATCAATTCAAAACATCTCACAATAATTATAAATTATAAATAATTCTTTTCTCTGCATGATTTCCATCTACCCCATTAGTATGTAAACTATCCAACAGCTACCAAAAATATTTTTAAAACATCACTCAAGACTGCAATTAATTGTGAAAGACTTGTTCAGATTGCTTTCCCTCCTATTGCCCTAGCCACCAGCAATACTTCCTTAGTTCTCTGCCTTCTGTTGTTGAAGGGACCTCAGCTGCCTGGATTTTGAATGGAGAAGGGAGTCCCAAGGCAAGGAAATGTTGATGCTGGGCCTAAGCACACAGCCCTCCACCCTGCTGCCTCAGGCCCCGACATCTGATGTGCACCAGGCACAGCTTCCCAACAGCCCCTGGGGATCTGCTCTGAGACAGCAAAACCCCTGACTGCCAAACCCTCTGCAGCCTGGACTTCCTTTCCCTACCCCAGCAGCTGGTTCCACTCAGCTCCAGTTTATCTGCTGTGTCATCCAACCTCCCTCAAGTCATACTCCTCTGCAAACCCTACGTATAAGCCCTGCTCTAGCAGGGCACTCCATCCATCCATCCCTGTCCTTTGATGCTCTGCACCATCTGAGCAGGACCTTGTGTAGCTCCCCAAGCCACAGAGCATCAGTCTTGGTGCTTGTAAGAACCTCTCCACTCTTCATTTGCATGTTTGTATAGATACTTTCAGCAAATTAGTCAGTATGAACATTTCTACAAAACTGATGTTGTCATTCACTCACTTCATTCAATAATATACAAAATACTTCCAAACCCCCAGGCCCCTAACTACTGAATTTAAAGGCATGGGATCTGCTGGGAACAAAATTAAAAGCTCTAAACTTCTTATGATAAAGATTTATTAAACTAGTACAGAGACTTCTACTGACAAGAATAATTCCTCATGCCATTTATTTAGTACTTATTATGAGAATGGGTCTTAAAGAAACAAGAAGAAAGTCAACAAAGTGAGTGCCTCAGGTCAGCTACTTCTTTAATTACAGTTTTATGCTAAAATATTCTGTTCCTGCATTAACATGCTGTGTTTTAATACACAGCCTTGGCTATGAAAATCTTCAGGCAGTAGATACTAATGAATACAAACAAATGCAGCAGATTACCCCACGGGTTTTAGAAGAGCCTCTTCTTTTTTACTTCCTTATGTTTACAGGAGTAATATTTAGATTTAGGATTGATGATTAATTAGGATTATTTTTCTCATATAGTTAGATGTATTAATGGCCTTGGAATCTGCAGTGATTCATTCCTTGACAGAGGTTCCTCAGGGCCAGACCTGGAAATCTCATCAGAGCAGCCTATGTGATTTATCTACAGGTCTGACGTTTTGTCTTAACTAGGGAGGTGCGAATGTTATGTAACTACTTTTTTTCTGCAAAAAATAAAAGACATTTATATTTAGTTCCAAGATACCTGTGCCTTTTGATCAAAGCAAGCCAGGGAATTAATCAGCCATTTTTCATGTATTAAGGTGGGAAAAAAAAACCTCATTGACCTCATGGACAAACAACAAAAGTTTTCTTTTAACATTCAGTCTTAACCCCTCGGGGATTTTGGTGGGGATTAAATTATCCTCTGCGTCCTCTTTCCCTGCTTTTATTTTTGATGGCTACTTCTGGTTTTGTACTTAGTGGTATGTAATGAACATCAGAATTGTGTAACAGCACTTCATCATCTCAGAGTAGGACTTGCCTGTCTCTTTCAATCAATTGACTAGAATTCAAGCCTACTCCACAGACTAATTGCCTACAATTAACAAGATTTAAGTATTATTGACACTGATGGGATTATTTTAATTAACAATGTCCTCAATCCAATGTATAATACACACAAACCCCGCAAAACTGCAATTGCTAAGTGAGCGTATTCCTGCATCGGCTGTTCCCCTCTTGGACTCTCCAGAATAGGAGCATACTCAGTCTTTCAAAGTGAGACCTGTTACTTTAGATATAATGTGAACAGTTTTCATTCACAATTATCACAAAGTGAACTATTCCAGTCTTGCAAAAAACTCAAAAGGTGTTTCTGTTCCAACGCTGTCTTCTCAGCCTGACAGCCCATGCACTCGCCCTTGCTGTACCACACTCCCAATGTTTGAACAAGCACCTCTGGATCCTGACACCATGGTTTAGCCAGGCCACACACCTCCAGATCCCCAGCGACCACCCTGGGGAGCAGAGGAGTGTTTTCTTCAAGAAGTGTGCTCCCACCACTGAGCCCCACTCACATCAGTGCCTGGAGAGGACAATTTAAATACCCTGTGCCTCCCCACTGATCTTATGCTGAGCTTAGTTCAACTGAGACTCCAGACTTGGGGTTCTACTTTTAGTGTAGCTATTGTTTTCTTTAAATCTCTACCTTAATCCAATTTCAAGAGATTGATCTTCTAAGACAAGACATCCAGCTAAGAATACTGTGCTGCAGTGTCTCCAGTGGCTAAACTGCTGCTCCATTTGACTGGATACTAAGAACAGAACAAGTACAGTCACCTAGCAAACGAAAAGCTGCCAAAATCTTATATGGATAAATAGGAAACCTGCTCACTTGTGCTACCTGCCAAGAACATTCACACTGCAAGTTATCAAAAAACCTCTCCTCAGTGTTCACCCATGCAAGAGCACTTGTTCCTCTTCATTAACCAAAGCAATCAGGAAGCACAATGAGATGCAGCCCTGAATCTTGGAGCTGGAAAGTTTATCTTTCTCCAAGATGCTAAGGTCATCAAAATTGATCTTGCGTAGGTAACTGGACAGTAACTGGCCTAGGACTGCCCTTTACCCTCAGTCACTTGTACTGATGGAACTGAATTTATTGTGGCAGTGAAAGATGAAAAAGAAAGGATGATGTCTGCCAAAAAGAGAAATCTACATCAATGTGAAAAAGAGGAACTAACTTGTAGATTTTCCACCCTAAGATTTTTCCTGCCAGAGACAACCAAGCTCTATACAAAGCACTGTTCCTGGAAACAAACACGATCAGTTTGCATGCGATGTGCAAGTACAAAAAGGAAGTCCCCACTTATATGGGAAACCTTGTGTTTCCAATGCAAGACACTTTTTTCAAAGTGACTCAAAACTATGGTTTCCTTCAGTTCTTTGGTTATCCCCCTATAGGGTGATCTAACAGGATGACTCCATCTCCTTCCTGCTCCTGAGCCTGTGTAATATCCATTATATAAAATACCTCAAGACCTCAAACACAAGAGCACATCAGTACGCACTTAAATTTCAGCATATGCACTGCTGCTCTGAAATCATTAAGGGCTAAGGAGACATATCTGTGTGCTGGCCTGACTGCATCCTAACGTTTTCTACATGTTTCTAAAGCAGGGATTCAGAACACCAGTCTAAGCACACTCCCAAAATAGGAGAAGCTCTCCTGTTGAACACATCACCCTCGTCAGAGGGACTGGATACATAAACAGTGGGATCACTAAGCCATCAGCAGTTGTGGGAAAACTCCACCCCATCCACCCTGACCTTTGACTGCTCAAACTTCTGCTGTTTAAATCAAAGAGCTAACAGAAATAAGTGGGATTAAAAAAATATGA
Organism: Aleadryas rufinucha; assembly: GCA_013397815.1. Lineage (NCBI taxonomy): Eukaryota > Metazoa > Chordata > Aves > Passeriformes > Aleadryas > Aleadryas rufinucha. The sequence goes on along the minus strand of VZTH01008177.1, from coordinate 107,180 downwards.
GTAAACATGCTCTTCACCTCATCCCACCCTCTTTGTCAAAACTATAGGACATAAATTGCCCATCTGAAGTTAGGAACCAGGGCAGTAATAAGAGCTGGATAGCAAACCCGCACACAAAGGTCAAGCTCATGAATTATTATTTGTCTGAAATTAAGTTACTTGAGTGCTCTCTAAGGCACTGACAGTCTTCCAGGATTCTGCTAAGGAGGATACGAAAGGCAAAAACCATCACCTACCCAAAGACACCAAAAACCCTTAAAGAGCTGCAGGGCTCCTGGGAAAGGATGTAATAGTAATAATCCTGAGAGATAAACTTGTTAAGTGTGATTAAGAGCTATTTCCCCAAAAAGCAATTCACATTTTCACCAGTTTGATTCTATTTGACATTTCTCCTGAACGTAACACTAGAAATCAGTAACAGATAGCTTAGTCTGTCCTCACAAATAGACTGTAATAAAAACTGCATCCTAAAAGCTGTCTGCTCTGGAAACTCCAGATGATCCAGTTAATTGGCCAACTGATTACCTGATTTCTTGTTTTCTTAGAGAAACTAATTAGCTTTACAGTATAAGTTTTTGGGGGATACTTCTAGATATCTCAGTTAGACAGAATTCCAGTCCCTGAAAATCTTAAGGCTTTACTGTACTTGTGGTGGGAAAATGTACCTTTAAACAGAAAGTAAAGAAGTCAGTGAGTCACTAATGGCACTCAAAGCACCGTGTAGCAGGTTGACAAATGACAGTATAATTTTTCTATAATAAAGTAATCCAGAGCCGGGAAAATTTATATAAACCATCCAACAGAACACAAAGTCAAAGCCTGGGCCAGGGCTGCAACTGGATCTCATACACTTGTGAGGCTTAGTCCATTTGATCAGATGCAACTCAAAGTTCGAACCCACAGTACCAGCACATGATTACTACAGGTAGCAGTGATCACTGGAAGCCAGTATTCATCATTAGCACACAAAGTTTTCTTCTGTAAATCTCAGCCATGTTCTGGCCATCCTCAGAGAGCATCCTTGGACTGCCCATTCTGCAGATTTCATCAACTCTTCTCACAGCCCCTGCTATTCACAACAAATTAAGGAGCTAAACTCCCTCTAATCTTTCTTGGCAAGGCTGTAGGATCTAGGTATCAGACAGATATCCACTGTGACTGTTGACTTTGTCAACAAAGAAAACATTGCCTACTCAAAATTCATCCAGGCTGACAACTCATGGCATGAAGCAGCTACCTTTGCACAGGGGCTGAACAGCCAAACCACCTTAGTCCTTGTGCAGGCAGCTATGGGGATGCTGCCAGTCACACTTGGGCTAACACACAGCTCAGAAGATTGCAAGAGCAGATGTTACTGCTGTGAGATCAACCTTGATAGCTTCTTCAAGGCAAAATCCCTACTGATTCAGGGATTTGTGCACGTGGGGAACAAAGACCGGATCCAAAATTTAACACACGCGCTGTTAAAAGCTGAGCTACACATCTAAACAGAAAGCTTAAGGCAGACCAAAAATACAACATGGACACATACATGAGAAACAGCTTCAGAACACGGTGTCCAACAATTCTCCAAATACCAAAATAGTCCTGCTGGCATGTCTGCAAAGCCAGTGAGTTGTCACTACCAGCAGTTTAACTCGAGCACAAGCTCCGTGCAGAAGCCTCAGCACTGTCATAATTCATAGAGAGCAAGGACTAAGGGAGTTCAGGCACAGGAACAAAAGTGTCCTGGGGAACAGTAAGTGATATCTGCATTTACAGTGGGCTTTCCTCAACTCCCCAGGATTACCAAGACCGGGCACTTGGGTACGGGCACTGGACTGTCACCAAGACCTATAATAATAACTACAGTCTGCTTCTCATGAAAAAAGTCACCCTGCAAAATGGGTACTACCAGGAAAACTGAGTGAAGACAATAGCTTAACTATTCTGGGATGCTGAATAGTCCCCACTGGAGAAGCTCAACAGAAGGCAAGACTATAATGGCTTGTCTAATTTCCTCTTTTGCTCCATTACTAAAAATCACTTCCAAGTACTGTAGCATAAGGCCGGAAAGAGATACAAATGAATGCTTGGAGCAGATCTTTAGGAAAAACACCTGAACCAAAATGATTTGCTGTTTAAGAAATGCTTTGTTGTGTACTTGCTTTTTTCCTTTTCTTTTTTAAATGACTAGCATTACTAAGTTTATTCAATTTTACCTTGAAGAAGATTTACCTTTGCTGTTTAAATGACAAATCACAGCAAAAGGAAAAACCAGCAGCACATAAAGACTCCATCTGGAAATGCTTTTTGGAAATGAAAAGCGCACAACGCAAGAAGGGTTTATTTTCTGGCACGATACCATGCTGAAGTTACTGCTTCTCCCTTCTTTTTTATAAGTAGGGCCATGAAGCCAAGGTTGAAAATCTTCCAAGAACACAAGAACATGAAAGCCTATAATGAGGCTACCACTTTACAGCACCCTCTGCCATTATTGTTAAAGTTTCATCCAAGTGGTTTCCACAAGGACAAGAATCCCTTTGTGCATTAAGCAACACCTACAGTGAGAAACAGATTCCTGTATGACACTTCAATACATACACACAGTGTCTCCATATAACCCTACAGAAGACACCACCTGATGAAAATTTTTCACGGATACTGTCCATTCTCCTTGAGGAAAAAGCCCCTTCACTTAGGACACCCCAAGTGCCAGAGCTACTTCCAGTTGGGAGGAGGCTTATAGTTGGTAAGGGATTGCCCCTGCTCACTGGATGTAATGTCTCCAACCACTACTGCTCCCAAATATTCTGTGATTTCCAAGTACTTGGGTTACTCACAGGCTCTAATCCTTCTTAGTCTGCAAGGGCACCTTGGACATGGATTGAATGCATCACCCTGCAGCGAATATAAACCCGAGAAAGACAGAAAGACACTTTCTGCTTTCTGTCTTCAAGTAGAAGTAGTAGCAGCAAAGTCTGGAAAAGGGGGATCTCAGCTGCAGCATTCCCAGGAGAACTCCACTGTACAAATCTTCACTCTGTTACTGAACCTCCTCTGAATCTGAGACAAAAATTAAGAGAATAAGAGAATGCCAGTAGCAACTCATGAGGAAAAGCCAAGTAAGTTTAGAAGTACCTGGCTAAGGAAAAACATGCCCGACTGGTACTCCCCTTCATTCCACCTCTAAATACTTGACTGGCACTGTGTCTGTGAGTGGGTAATTTTCACTGTCAAAGTAATGGAGAAGCTGGAAAAAGATTTGATTAAGAATAAAACAATGATTAGCATTAACTATTTCCAACATGATGGAAAACAGAGCTTGTCAGACTAACCTGATACTTCCACTTTTATGATATTAAAAGTTTGGTTGATACACAAAGTCATTGTAACAGACTCTGTAATGTATTATGGTTTCTGCAATGCATTTGACCTGGTAGTGAATGACATTTTGATTAAGAAGATACAGCAATAAAAATAAACTCAGAAGACGTTAAACGCATCGAACACAAACAATAACTTTCAAATGCAACAGTAAACATGAAACACTTATCATGAAGATATGCTTCAAATGGGATCCTGCAGGGCCCCATTCTTTAGCCCAGTGCTGTTTAGCATTTTTAGAGTGACCTGGAAGAAAGCATAAAATCAATACACGTGGAGTCTGGAGATGATACAAAGCCAAGTTTCAGCAGTGATGAATAACAGAATGTGAGTCAGCAGTCAAAAGACTGCTTGACAAGCAATACATAAAAAAATAAGTATCTTCCAGTAAGGAGCAAAATACCAGGTCATAATTCTGAAAACACAAGGGGCAGTCCTTATTTACAGGACTCTCATGCAGGAGAATCATTTTGGGGAAAAAAGCCAACTTCATCAAAAGGGCTGATCAGCAAAGAATTTAACAAAAAAATCACACTCAAAACAGTACAGTTGGTTGTAAAAACATAGTATCTACTCAGGACAGAAAAGTTCTAATATCTTTGTATTTGTCCATCATGTGATGCTCTCAGTTTGGAAATTACCTTGGAAATTGGAAAGTTCACAAGTGCCACAAGAATCAGGAAGATTTTGGACAACATGTTCAAGTAAGGGATTACAGATTCTTTTAGTTATATACACGTATTGTCTGTATTAATTACTATGAAATTATTATTAATAAAAATTAATTGTTATTAATAAAAATGTGCATTAATATAAGGAAAAACTTTAACAGACACCTCATGCCCTAATTAAGGGATATCTGGGCACTTTTCTTCAGAATGTAATGGTCTTGGTTGAGGAGTTTAATTAAATCCCTAATCAATGTACTTTAAGAAGTCCTTCAAATTACACTTCCATATGGATCCCCTAGAAACTCAAAGTGTAGACTAATGTTGTCACAGATTTTAGATCACAGAATATTCTGAGTTGGAAGGGATCCACAAAGATCATTGATTGTTAAGATTATATAAAGATTATCTGAAGATCAGTACTGTCTAGTGAAACATTCTTTTAAATCCTGGAAATCAATACATTCAAAATCAATCGAGGATATTAAACAAGAAAAGCAAAACTGGCAATGGTCACAATCTCCCAAGGATGGCTGCACAGTCTTCAGCACTTTTTCATCAGCACCTGATTCCTTCCAAAACGATGTCCCATGAGATCAAACATCATTTCATTTAAGCCCTATTTAATGGAGAGCAGACCAGACTTCGGTACAATTTTTTGGCCTGCTTATTTAGGTATTGACTCAAAAATTAAATCCTGTGTTTTTCCAAAAGAAAACAGTTGAATGTGACAGTTCCTTCTGTCTGGTATCATGGCACTGGAGATTACCAAGCACTGGGGGCCCAAAACAGGGTGACCAATTTAATTTCATTCTGAATCTTACAGCAATCCTCCAGGAATAAAATGTGTAATCCAATAAGCCACACAAATCTCAACAGGCTAATCACATTATTTTAAGTCCTTTTTAATCAACTTAAATTATTTCTTCATTAATCACATTTACGCCGATTCAGATCAACCCCAATACCTAAAATTAGCAATGAAGTTACAAAAATCAATAAAATTAGGTAATGAAACTGGTTTAATGGGATTTTTTTTTCAATTCCAATTGTCGTTCACAATTAAATTATTAAACAGGGTGAGATAAAATACATAAAGCAAAATATGAGGTATATGGGCAAGACAGGGCAGTGTTTCAGCAGACCTATAATGCACTTGGGGGTGAAATTTTGCCTCGTGCTATCTAAAGGCCCTCGTTTTCTGCAAGAGAGAAAACTAGCTTTCAGCATACCCAACAAATGCTCCTCTGAGGAAACCATTTATGAGCTGAGGAGAGCGCCCTGAGGAGTAGGAGTGTGTACAGCTGGTGTGCAGGCTCTCCGTGGGGGCACAGGCACCACCTCCACGGGAGCCCACAGGACAGATCCTTGTGGCAGCCCCGGCGCTCCGCAGCTCACCCAGAGTGGGTGGAGGCGTGATCCACCTCCCTGCACACGTGGCGTGTCTGGCCCATTTGGGATTTATTAACCCCTGGGTTGGCACCTTGTCAACAAGCTCCATCACAAAACGAGGATCAGGGAAAACTTTCCGACTGCTCCTCTACAACATGGGCACTGAAATGTGCCTGTACTTAACCACACTCAAAAATTCCTCAAGTATTTTTTCCTTTTATTTTTATTTTAATCCCATCTACAGCTTTTTAGCTTTGCAACTATGGGCACAGTGCATACCACACATCCCCCTTGAGCATCCTTGGGCTGAAGAGCAGGGTGTAGACATAAATCACACCTGCTGGTATCAGAGCAGTTTCAAGCCGTGAAACGTGCTCCTACACTGCTGAAGGAGCTGGCAGGCCTGAAAACAACATACAAGTGAAACAATGATTTCAGCAGAGCACTTAGCAACGGTATGACAAATTAAGCATCTCCCTTACAAGCAAAACACAGATTTCTCTATTAATACAAAAGAAAGAAGTATTCAAGAGACAGCTGTGGTAGCCTCATTAAGTCTTACTATATGACTCTCTCCAAATTTTTACCAGTGCAGACACAGAATGTTTATGTTACTCATCAAAATAAGGAGTAAATTATGTAGGTTACAAGCACCTTGATAAGCTGCAAACTGCAGCATCATTAACACCCAATTTATTTAAAGACTAATTGATTTGCTATGGAGATGTGCTACAATTTTTAATCTCATTTCTTCAAAATTATCCACCTTCAAGGGCAGAACTCGCTTACTTCCCAGAGCCCATATATTAGGAAAAAAAGCCTAGCTCCTCATTTGGTTTTGGTTTTTTTTAAACAAATAAAGGAATGCAATTATAATGTAGTTTTATCCTGGTCAATATATATATTTGCTAAATAATCATAAATCTTTTATCTTAGAATTAAACTATCTGCATGCTGGAGTATTACAATCCCTTGGGTTTTACACATGCATTTTTACAGTTTAAGTGTATCACCAATCTGGTGTAATTGCTCCATCCAATTAATACTTAAATTTTAAGAATTAGTGGTTATAGGGGTTTTAGAAAAAATTTGAACTCTAACCACAGTGTAACTATACTTCAGCTGCAACATAACTTAGCACTTATGTGGAGAAAGTAACACCTCCAATCTCCAATAGTTCTGTACACCTGCAACATTTAGAAAATGCTGAGCAAGAAGAAAAATGTTGGGATTTGCAACCAGAAGAGTGGGAACCTCCTGGCTTCTAATTCAGCTCATGAGCCCAGGAAGACCCCTTAGGAAACACTACCTGCTCTGGATTTGTCTCATGGTTTCCACAAGACTCAAAAATGTTTCTGACACACAAATCTCAGTACCTTCAGAGAAAAGGCAGCTTCTGTCAGGGTCTCCATCCATCCCCTCACCTGGGGGCATACATGGCAGAAAAGGGAGTGTCCAGCAGTGGGGGCAGGAGCAGCTGGGGTAGTGGTTTGGGGAAGCTTTTTGTTTTAAGAGGTGCAAGTTTGGTGTTGGTGTTTGCCTTCTCGAGGACAGAAAGCCAGAGGCCCCTTTGCTAAACCACAAGCTTCCCTTATCTTGAGCAGTTGGCATGAACACAGTTGTCATCAACACCAACACACTCTGCCCGGAGTGATTCGAGAGGGTACTAAAGGACCATTAAATACTGGACACGTTTAGGTTTGCAAGTGTGAACAAGTGGTAGCAGAAGGGTGACATTAGTGAGCACTGGGAACCACTCTTGCATGGACAAAAATCAGCTCAGAACTCAGAGTTCATTCAATGGGCCCTTTCAAAGAGATTATGCTTTGCAACAACTGTGTGATTCAGTTGTTGCTCATTTTAAGCTTTAATCTTAAAACCACACACATTTAGTCCCCATGGTCACACTGTTCATTTGTAAATATTCTATTTAGATTAAAATAGGTGTGACTGTGCATTTGTTCATCCAACATCTCCTCAAGTCCTTTTTAAACCTCAGTGCTCTGGCTTTTCAAGACTTTTAAAGGTAATCCCTTCCACCAAGGAAACAGATTCTAAATTTAATGGTATGTTTTTTACATAAGCAGATACAGTGAAAAGACAAATGTTAAGAAAAGTCTTTTTCTTCTAGAAATATTAACTCCCTCCTTTCTTGTTATTTTTCATCAGTTCCTTTAGTTGGATGTATGACCAATGAATGCTCCCCAACACATATACTTTTCTCCTTTATTTACCTTGGAGCAACACCTCTATTTAGCTGCAGGACTTGCTAACTCTCAGAAAGAAGAGGCCAGAGGTAAGCAAGGAAGCACCCTGGCAGGAGCCAGGAGCTGTGGGTGCCCCAGACCCAGGGGAGCACAGCCATTCTCAGGCTGGACTGCTCCAAACCCAGCATACCTGGGAGAAGCCAACTTCTGAGCTCCATTTTTACAGATGACACCAGTGTTTTTCTAGCTGCTTGCCTCAGGAAAACAATATTGCTCTAAATAGACCATTTAAGATTTTTTTTTAAGTGTCTGTCTTTAAATGGAAGACTAAAAAAGGACAATAATTCAAAGATTATAGAAAACTATAGAAATCATTTGCTTCATTTGTCAGCTTTCCATTTCAAAGCTCTTCATGAAATTTCTAGTCTTAACCTTAAAGCAAAGCTTTATGCAGTGAAGGGCTAATATATTTTATATCTGTTCAATTATAATAATGAAGACTTTGGTAACACATTTAGAAGAACTACAGTCTAATCAGGCCTGTAACCAGAGAACTGCTTTGTTGTACCCAGGAGAATTTGTCTGTCTTAATTAAGTCTCCTCTCTCAGACACAGAACACAGAGGCTCTTTCATCTGAACTACCTTATGTAATTGCAGAACAGCTCTACTTGCTGCATACAGCATACATTGTTTACAGTGCAGTTTCTAACACTATCATCATGTTTCCTAAAGCAAAAATACAGAAAAGATAGAAAACAGTCTAGACAATGTCCCTGGATATGGTAAATGGTATGCACATGCTTCTGTCTTGTAGCTCAGCAACAGAGGCTGCAGTAAGATATGAATGCCCTAATGCTCACATTGATCCGAATCACATTGAATTCCCTTGCTTCACACAAGGCAATTGTTCTTTACTTAGCTCAATGTAATGAGCACAGAATCTAGCCCACAGGGGCAATGCATGAGATTTGTGGAAATCCCATTCTTAACTGTACCATATTTTCTGGATGTACTATTTTAAGGCATATTTGAAGTCAGAAGAAAAGTACAAAACACTGTAACAGTACCAGATATTTCACACATACATTAAGAAAAATTAAATCTTCTTAGAACTACCATAGACACTACACTCCATAGCTTATTAATTTCAGTGGGTTTGTCTCTGTTCTTTTCTGATTTTGAATAAATATTGAAGCTTATTGAAAATATGTTCCTCCTTATGCCTATGCATGAGCCAAATCAATTTCTTTTTTTTTCCCATTGGGTGTTTTCATCTGGGATCATTAGTAACAGAGAGAAGAAGAATCAACTCTTTCTATAGAGTAAAGTGGCAAACGTGTTTTTTAAGTACGTACTTTGGAAAATAATACATTTCTAAGTCATTTTCCAAAGACAATTAAAAATGACAAATTACCTGTCACTGAGTTCTTCAGCTACTAGGCAAATTGAGGCACCTCAGATACTCTGTAATTGCTAAATTACTCTGTTGATCAAAGCACAGTTGTATCTCAGAAAACTGAAATAGCATTACTGCCCTCATGAAAAATGAATGCTCCACCCTGCAACCATTTGCTGGCATTGTAAAACTCAAACACTGATTTCAGAGCTCCAAGTGAAATGTGGTCATTCAACAAGCACTGCACTGTGCACCACCACACCAAGAGAGATTTTGATTGTAAAGATGGCATAACCCAACTTCAATCTGTGGTTCCTTCCTAAACTCTCACAGAAAACTGTTTTCTCCGGTCAATAAGAACATGCCCCAGAATAAACTCACACACAACACTGGGAAAGTGTATGAAACTATGAAAACTACACCATCCAGAAATCAGACAAAATACTAAATTACAAAGGACAAACATTGATGGGGTCTGCATTCATCTTTGGTTTCAGGGTCAACGTGGCTATCAGAAGAGAAGTGATGTAACTAAACCTGTGAAGAACTGGAGAGTTGAACACTTTTAGAGTATTAACTGAGCTGGGCTGTTACCTTCCACAGTATATAGCTTACTTTTGGTGCCACATTTATTCTGGTTACCTTCATGCTAGGCTTGGAGCTTTCTCTTTCTCTGCTGCCTGAAAACACAGGGCTTGAAATCAAATTCTGAAATCCAATAGGCAAATATACAAGACTGGGTATGAAGCAGGTTTTCCTTGCACCCCATTTCTGAAAAACTCAAGTACAGATGCCCCATCTATTGTACACAGAGTCAGAGGTACTTATCACCCACTGAAGCCACAGATCTGACTGCAGAGTAACATCCAGGTAAGCGCGAGTTCTGTTACTTTGTTTTGCATGAAGCACAGATCCGATGATACATCCCCAGCTCTTGCTGAGTCAACAAAGCGTTGAAACACAGATCTACTGTATTCAGTGAAACTTAAGAGATATTTTAGTGCTTTGCTGATCGCTGAGGCACCCACAATCATGCAGGAAACAGAAGGCAGACATGCTGTGAATGCTGCTGACATGTTGTAATACCGAGCCACAAAACCACCCCTCTGTTTTCAGAGACTGCTCTAGCTCTGTATCAAACCTACACGTTTTGTGAATCATATCTTCATGGTAGGAATGTAGCAGTATGCAGCAAAAATAAGTCAAACAGTTGTCTTGGTAAAGTAAGATGTTTCTTTGTGAGTGCAGAAAAGACACCACACATCATTCCCGAGTGTTTTTTCAACACGACTGCTTGGAATAACTTCCGGAAAAAAGAGAGACTACAAACCTGAAAAAATAACCCTTTTCATTTCTGACCATAAACATAATCTGCGGGCAGGCAGGAGACATGGCCTTGAAGCCTCTTAACCTCCACCATATCCCCTTCACCATGAGTTCCCCAAGAATTAAGGTAGAATAAATGGCTCAGTTTAGATAATACCATATGCTGGTTTCTTACTTAAAAGTCTCCTTGTAATTGTTTTTCCTTCTTGTGTTTGAGGGCTCTTATTCATGTAACACCAGCAAATACACACACAAGTGCCCCATTACCTCTGTCATTTCCTTTTTATAGACTTTTGCAGTGACAACATGAAAAAATGCTTGTTTCAGCAGACCTTGCGCAGAGCTGCTCCCATACAAACCCAAAACCAGGTTCCCAAGAAGTCCATATGCACAGCCTCACCAAGAAAATTACGTGCTGCCCATAGCTTAATCAGAATTTTCAGAGACAGAAAATATCTCAAGTCCATTAGATGCAGGTGTTTATTCTACAGGGAAGAATGGGACTTAAGGCCTGGAAAATCTTCTTGTGTTTTCTATTTAAGCCTTTGCAAAGTGACGATGTTTGGCAAATAGATGTATTTTAAATACACATCCTGGACATGTTTATACTCCGTTTGTGACTAACACAAGGAATTGAGAGTAAAGCTGTGCTGAGTCCTGTGGCTTGAGACAGGCACCAGCGTGTAGCTGTGTAGGCACACGTCACACACTGACACACAGCTAAGACAGAGCCATGAAGGGATTCCACCAGCACCTTTCCAAATGCAACCTGCATAATTATAAAAAAATCTTGGTACATTTTGAGGCATTGCAAGAGCAAACATTTTCTCCTCACAAATCTCTCCTTGAAGCCTAGAGGGCAATCATGTCTTGCAGGGATGATTACACAGCATCCAGAAGGAGACAGAGAAGCAGAACAAGAAGAGAACTCCATCCGAGAGAAACTGGGGAAACCAGCACAAAGCTTCTCTCTCTATAATTATCTTGGTAGAATAATGGCAGAATTATACAAAAAGAGCAACTAGAGCCCCTTCCAGCAAACATTGCTACTGCCTGGATTAATCAGAGTTGTTCCTGAAACTGATACATAAATTGACATTAGTTCAGTCTGCATGTATAATACCAATTCAATCTCATTTTTCATACCAAATTATGTTGGATTTTAATTAAAATCTTTTAACTGAAAATTAAAATGTCAGTGGTGATGCACAGATGCTGCTGAATAAATTTATCTTCTCCCTAATGCAAATAAAATGGAAAATAAGAAGAAACACCTAAGAGCAAGAGTTTCAAGCAATAGTCTGCTCAGCCAGCAGCAGGGACTGGCACCACTGAATTAAGTTCCAGGGGTTTATTTTCTTTCTAAATTTACCTTTCAGTGCCAGTAACATGCCAGCAGGACCAGGGACTGCCCAGCTGAACTCTATTAGTCAAACAGCAGCAAAACAAAAGCAAATAGCTCCTAAATGCAGTATAGCAGTAATTATCCATGACTCAGGAAACTCCAAACAGCTTTTTCACTCATCAGGCAAAAAATGGCCCCCTAGCAAAACAGAAGCCTTGAACTCCACTAGCACCCCACACAAACACACATGGTGGGTGCTCATCTGCCTCAGCTTCTCCCAGCATTTGGGTGGGACTCAAATGCAGGGGCTGAACCCCACCTCTCCAAAAACATTCACCAGGGCACAGGTGATAACAGGGGAGCCACACAGTGCAACACCTATTTTCCAGAGCCACGGCTCTAGTGAAGCCTAACCCCACTTCTTCCCACTGCTAATTGCTTCAAATGAGCTAACATGGTTTGACACACCAGCACTCACCTACCAACAGCTCCCAGGGGGTGCTCCCTAAGGTCCATTTTGGACCTACTCCTAACATAAAACTCACAAGGATTTTAATCAGACTGTTCAATCTACATCAAAAGTCCACAGGACCATGTCATGAAGTGAGACCTGCAGCTCTTCTCTTCAAAGCTACTGTTTCTGATGTTTCCAGAGGTTCATCTGTTTGGTTCAGAGAAGTCAGAGTTATAAAACTTTGTTCACCTCAAACTAGTCACCAGCTTCAGCCTGAATTTCTAAGTGCACACATATTTTGGGCCCAGCACCATACACAACTAGGCTCTACTGATGTTGCCGGTCATTTGCTGAAACACTTCCTCTGATTCCACAAATAAAGCCCATTCCATGACTTAACTTCATTTTCTAGCTATGAAGTAAATAACAGAGACAACGAAATGTTGCATATTGCAATGGACTCTTACAGTGAATGGGGAGCCCTTAAGCAGAGTGGGAACATGAACAAAAATTAAGGCATGAGTCACAGAGTTCAAGTCAAAGGAAAAAAAGGGAAAAAGACCGGTGAGAATAGCAATAGACAAAGAGGGTGAAAAAATGACAAACACAAGACAGAAGTAATAAACAGGGGCCCATGCAGAAGTGGCTGTCAGGCATAGGCAGCACACTTCAGAAGGGGACAAGCTAGAGCTTTTGACACCTCGCTCAGTTCAGCTTTCCATCCTCATTAAAAAGGCATCTGAAAAAGAAAACCTTGGTTCTCCTGGGAGCGCATTTCCTTCTCAACAAATGTTACTGAGAGCTGCACTATTGACGTCAATAAAAGGAGGGTAGTTTAATCACTAGAGCTAGTTTTGGGTTGCTGATTTGATGATGATCTGCTGCTCAAGCTGCTAATGGTTTGCGCCTAATTTTGTGGTAATCTGACTGTATTCATCCCTTGGTTCCTCGCTGCTGAGGTATCTGACATCACTGTACCTGTCAGGTCCTGGGAACTGAAAATTATTTCTCTGCAGTATTTAAACAGCTGAAAAAAGAAAATGGATATTACTAATGGGCAGTGCCAGTGCTGATGTTCATAGAGAATATGGCAGTTCCACAGAGCTGAATTACGTTACGTATTTGCACAGGGCAATTTGTACAGGAAATACTCTTCTCCTTAACTGAGTCTTGCTGTTAAAACAGATCAGTCTGGAAAAAAAGGGAAGAATAGAGGTCAGAATGGCAGAAAAGCCAGCCTGATCTTTTCAGCTGTCTGCAGAGCACCAGCACACCCCCCCCGCAGCCCTGCATGGCAAAGACTGGGGATGCAGAAGGCGATCAGCAGCTCTCATCCTTAAGACTAAAGGTCAGACTGAACCAACCCTCCAGTGGCAGCAGAGGCACGTGGTTCCAGCAAACACCCAAAGGCAGACACACACCAGGGGCAGCCAGTGACACTCAACATGCCACCACTTTACCAGCAATGGCTCTGCCCTAACCTGTCAACAAACACAAGCATTTTGTGCTGTTCCCCAGGGTCGGTTCTCCCCCTGCTTGTCCTCTGCAGACCCGAGGCAGGTTGGCCAGCTGGGTAAGCCCATCAGCCAGCACAGAGGCAGCAAGTGCCTGAGACATGCAAGACACCCCACACTCAGGCGTGCACGTGGTGATTCACAGCATCCATTTCAGTTGCCAAAACTGTTTAATAAACCACTAGTAGACATGAGGCTTGAAATTTCACAGGGATGTTTAGACTGAGAGCTTATAGAGTGACAAACTTCTGGCTTTGAAAAAGACTGTTAAAACCTATCTTTGGTCGTTTACACATCCTCTCCTAGTGCGAGACCTGCCATCTGCCTACTGTGATTTGCCAGTTACGCTGCCGTATCGGCAGCCGCCGCGCTGCTAAAACACGCACGCAAAAACCTCTCTTGGTATTTTTACCCACACGCTGCTTTTAGACTGTTGCCTGAGAAGGAGCAAGTGGCTTAGGGTTAGAGGAAGCGAGCAGAAGGACTTGGTCATTTATATCCTAAGCACTGCCCTACAGGAAGGCTTTTCCTCTCCAGGAGTGGTGAGGAGCAGTAACACCCGCAAAGTCCATGCAGGGAATCCCAGTGAGGGGACACCCCTCTGCTGCCAGTGCATTGCACTGCCTGATAGCAGCCCCTCTATCACAACTGCATCCACCCCTTCAACTCCACCATCCTGCTTTTTGGACACTAAGCAAGGCCAAGAGCTAATAAAATTGTCAGCCCTCCCACAGACCCCTCATTCAACTGTAGTCAAATGACAAAGTCAAGTCCTCCCCCCTTGCATCAGTTCATCACCTGCAAGATCAAAATCACTCACTTGATTTCCATTCCTGCTCCAACCCACAGAAGCTGACCTGGGGAGCAGCACATGGAGCAGCAGCAGTTGTGTTCAAACAGGGGACTCATCCACCCAGTATACAGTAAATTCTTGCCCCCTGTTCCTTCCTCACCTGCCTGAACCCAAACGCATACAGTACACTGTTTAAGAGAGAGGTAATTTGAATTAAATAGTAGTCCTAGCACATTCCAGGAGCATTCCTGAAAACCAAACATTTGCATGAATTTTCTTCAAAAGCCTCTAAACAAACACCCAGCTCTGCTGTAACACTGCTGCTTTCCCCTTACCTTAGTAACTGTGGGAGGCTATTTAGCTCATTCCCCTTCCAACATAAAAGCCATTTCTCCAGTCAAGCCTCTACTTTATAGATGGTTATTTTTTCCTTTATCATGAGCCTGCTGATAGTCTCTTTCATATGGAGGCAAAGCATCCAGCTGAAGGATGAAGGTGGCAGCAGAGAAGTAATTGTGCTTGCACGAGGGACCTCTCCCAGGATTTTATGCTGTTTGTGAAGGCCTGACTCCAGTGACACGCTGGCTGTACATCACTGTGATTATTACAGTGACTAGGTTATTTTGATTTACAGCAGAGAGAGATGGAGAGGCAGGAAATTGGCCCAGCAATGATGTACTAATGTGTACTCTTCTCCAGAAGCTCAGTGCCTCAAAATACGAAAATGTTAAAACCATGTTTTTGATAAGCATGACAAATCATGTAAAGTCATTACAATTTTATTAGAGGAAACATTTTCAAATGCATTGATTAAATTAGGAATAATGACTTGGACCTGGAATTATAAACCTCTAATCTAATCAGCACTAATGACCTCCTGAAATAAAAGGGAGGAAGTCAGCATCCTCATGGCTGAGACAATGAATGCATAGCACACAACACCAGCTCTTTATAAGCCCTGCTACAATGGATAAAACTGGGTGAGAAGACAAAGACTGTGGAGAGCCAAATCACAACCCACATGTTAAAAATAGCTTCAGCTATCTCAGGTTTTAAGCCCTGTTTAAAATTACTTAATTCTTGAGCTCCAACCAACATTGAGACACTTACCATAGTCAAAAAGCAACCTATATAAAAGCAGTGTTATTCTGTATATATTCACAATGAAGCATATGGAAAAATATGGAACGTGTTTGACCTGTAATTGTCTTGCCAATGCAAATGGCTCCTGACATGCATATTCCAAAGTGTAAGTTGCATGCAAATACCCCACGCACCAAACTGCTGACTCCGAAGGACATGCAGCAAGGAGCCAGTCATAACACAGCATTCACCTTCCCACTTCTCTCTCACTGACAGTCCCCTCCTCCTTGATACTGACACTGATCTCCCTCCACAGTCTACTGAGACAAGAAAGCAAAGGGAAGCTGTGGACTTCCACTGCATGTAGAGGTTAAAGATCAATCCAATTGCCCTTACCTTCCTGATGCTGACTGACAAAGAAAAAGTATTGTCACTGAACAGGCCTCACTTGTAACCTGCATTTCAAGGCGCCATTGTCAAGATTAGGGAGACCTGAGCTGGAGCAAGGAAAAGAGCAAATATGACAATGCATCTTCTTAAATCTTCCCCTGGGTCCTGGTGGTGGTCAGGACTTGTTCTCATCCCTCATGTAATTGAGACAATCCCAGAGTCACGTGAAGCCTTAACTCCAAATGCCTGCTCACACTCAGCAGAGCAGGTGGAAAGCAAAGCATGGTGCTCACATCCTGCTTCCAGGGTTGCCACAAAACCGGAGAAGTCTCTTCACAGTGAAGGTATTGACACTTCTCTGTGTCTTTTTTACCTCCCCTGTTGGGGGAGATGTCTTGAAGTCTTTGCTAGAAACTTGAGAGACGAACAGGTCTTTTCAGCCTCTATGCTTTCAGATAGTTGTTTATTCAGTCTTATCAGAGAAATAGAGTCACAGACGTGACCCTGACATAGAGAGAGCCAGAAAGAACACCTTATCAGGAGTACACAGCTCTTTTAAAAGTAAATCACCCAATAAAAACTTAAAACGAAATATATTTTTACTTTTTTACCAATGTACAAGAAACCACTCTGTCATGCAGAAAGGAACTGCGGCATTTCTTGTCCAGTCATCTTAAACTACTTTTGCTGCAGAATATGGTGTCACAGAAGAAGAAAGGAGAAGGTCTGGAGAACAACAACTGTCCTCCATTTTGAAGTTTTTGCTTTTTATCTATTTACTATATTAACGAACCCAAAGATTCTAGATTTTTCATCCTGTGACAGTCTTACATAATATTCTATCACCTAGTTCACACGAAAGTTGATTCTAATTCTTCCCACAAAGTTGGCCATTTTCTCCATGGACAAAGGTCAAAGACAGTGTTGTCCAGTGGGGTAGAACCCTTCAAAAAAGGCAGAGAAATATTCTCTGCACTCTGGATTCCAACACTCTGGATTTCCTCCTGGTGGAAACAGCCAACTAAAACTAAACTGCTCGTTCACTTCTGTGTGCTTAACTGGGGGCCTTCTATGCTGAATCCTCCTTTTATCCTCCCCAACAACAAATATTATAAAGGATGTTTATCCATTTTCTTTTTCTCCCCCTCACATGTTTAACCCTTTCTCTCTTGTTCTATGAAAATTGGAAGCAAGAGGAAAGAGTGGAATGAATGTATGCTATGTCTGTCAAAACACAATGTATGGAGAGAAAGCAAACTGTTCTTCCCTAAACTCAACAATTATCAGCTCACACATCTTCTGAAACCCCAGCAAATATAAGAAACTGGTGATGGAAGAAGGATTGTTTTAATGAAGTTTGCACCTTGAAATTTAACATTAACATGGAAGAATAAAATAGCAAATCATGCAACATTGTGGAAAACCAGCAGAATTATCTGAGTGCTTTTCCTCATCTTCCCTCATTTATGCAGTCTTTAGATTTATATACTTCTCTTTCTTGTAAGGACTACATCACAAGATAATGCACAATTATTTCATTTGTTCATTAAACTTCATCAGTGTTGTTTCATCTGTCAGATAAATGGTAATATAATTACCAGAAAATACTGGTAATATATAGCTGTGCATTAACACTATTTTTGCCTGTCTCACCATGAGCTCAAATCCAAGAAAGGAGCCTCACCTCAAACAGGGAACAATTTAGTTTAACTTCCCTTCAAGACCCAAAAAACTCATCTTGTCCCTTCTTCCCCTACTTCCTCCACTGGAGTAGCCTATGTAGTGAAAAACTGAGTTTCATAGCTTTGGATCTGAACCCCTGGGACATTGCTGGCTACAGACACATTCCTGCTTGGTAGAAGTTAGAAAGATGCTCTTCTGTGCACCCTTGGAATTTCCAGGAACACAACACAGAAACAATCTCACTTGTGCATCCAGGAGCAGGAGGGAATGATTCGCCCTGCACACTGTATGCAAATTTGGTCTGAGTGCACACAACTAATTACTAGAAGTGGATCACTATGATAAGATTTTTTTCCTTAAACTGAAATTCCAGATTCAAAGTATGAGTTAGCTTGCATTTTTTTTTCTTTTCCTTTATTACAGGAATAAACTTTCTATTATGAGTCTGTTTCTGTCATTAAATCTGTAGTGTGTGCAAACACTGATGGGTGGTTTTTTTTTGCTCCACCAAATTGTTCTGTTCTAACAACTGAGAACAACATCTTTTACTGCATTACACATAGGAAATATTTAGAACAAATAAAAAGAGAACACTGGCTACCCACATGCATTAAATATCTGATAGTAAAGTGAAAACAATACATGTGGTAGTGCAGCTGCACAACATTAGGATAATTGAGTCTGTTCTCCATCTCTCCAGCCACTGAGTTTCAGCCTTTTTTCAGTATTCTTGAGTTATCTTTCTTCATTGTAAATAGACTTCATTTCCAAACTCTTCCCTTATTTATTTTTTCCCTTGAACTCACCTCTGAGAGACTTAATGAGGACAGAAAATTGATCAGCAAGTACATTTTATTCCTTATTTGAAAGTACATAATGTTTCTCACAAGTCCTCTTCGTAGGAAGATGTGTCTGGAAGTACTTCTCTTCTATAAATATATTAAGAAAGATGAAAGAGAGAGACACAGCAAAACCCAATGACTTGGTTAGCACAGATGTGCTCGTGAGACACCAAGACTGCAATACCCCTTCAAGCTATGCACTGCCAGCCCTCCCCAGTGGCAGCCCAGCTGGTTTTAGGACTAATCTGAGAGGTTTTGCTTATTCAGGTCATGAACCTCCAGTGCCCCAAGTAATTCACCTATGCTGAAACCTGGCTCCCTTTGAGAAGTGTGAAGCTCAATTCTATTCTGTTTTTCCTTATTAAATTTTTTTAAAGTTTTATTAAAAACAAAGTCACAAACCATGGTTGGTGTTCAAACACAAATTTTCATCTGTTTATGGACCATTACTTACACGTGGGGGTTTTGTCTCACAGAGCTATCCAATTCAAAAGTAATTTATAGCCCTGTCATCAGAAAAATAGCAACAACCACAGCCTGACAAGACTTCAGCATGCGAGATATAAACAACCTTCAGCAGATCGCACTGGGGTGCAAGTTAGCTAACATGCAACTACAAGAGCAGTAGGAAATAAAACCAGCTAGTTACCCTTAAAAATACCAACACAGTATGCTTAACGTTTTCTTTTCTAATGCTGAGTGCTATAATTAGTGGTCAGTAAACAGCTGAGTGATAGCAGCAGCCAGATGTTGCAACGGGCTGCTGCATAGCCCCGGTAGGTGTGTGAAAAAAGAGGCAATAGTTGGCCTAAAGGGTTGACTGTTACTATTGCTTGCATTATTCTAATTTCTAAAAAAAAAAAATCTTAGAAGGAAATTTAATTTAAAAGACACTCAGAAAATACACTGGTTCATCAGTCAGGCTATTAACACAGAATAAGTGTGTTAATAATAATTAGAAATAAATACCGCGTTAACAATAAAGAGAAAATAGGAAGAGCAGTACCAGTAAATTATATAGTTTGAGATAAAGCCTAATAACAGCAGTGTTCTGTTTCTCTGTATTACTCTGTGTGCTGTGTGTTGTATGGAGTGGTGGGTTTAAGACATTTCCCATGTTATACAAGAGTAATTTTAAAATTGAAGTGGAAAAGAGTTTGTGAAAAATGAAAGTATATTTAATCGCAAAATAGACTCAAGACTTGCATTAAATGAACTGACCTTATCAGGCTCACATTTATCTGTATTTTTCATCCTCAACAAAAATGGAAAGTGGGTGGGGAGCTGTTTCAAGTGCTGTTAAGCTTCCCACTGATGTGAGCAGCTTACTTTAAACAAAAGGTTCAAGGTTTCTGTGGAAAGAGTAACAAACCCACCAGGATTTCAAGGGTGCATGTCCTCGATTTTCCCATGAATCCCTCTCTGTTCTCAGCGCTGTGGCTGTGGGAACACGGTGGCCTGCCTCACTCATAGCTCCTGTGTTTAACGTGACCATATGTGGCACTCTCCCCATTCTCCCCCAGTTCAAGCTAAATTTAACACTTGTACTACATTGTTCAAGATCTCCTCTGAAACTGCAAATTTTTATATTCATTTGCAAGATATGAAAAATAGGGGTTTAAAAGCATTAATCTGGCTATGATTAATGCTTTTACTGCCATTGATTTTCCATTTAAATCATTCCATGCACCTGTTACGTTATAGACTAAAACTCAGCCTCCCGAGCAAGCCCAGTGTGCCCACAGTCAGTCTCTCAGGCAGACAGAAAGTTTTCCCCCAGCCACATGTGGAGGTCCAACAGCACAGCCTAGGCACGCACTATAAATAAGTGGTCACGGTCAAGGTCAACAAGATGAGTATTTTAAGGAAGGAGATCCAAGCCTCTTCCCCTGCCTGGACGGGACAAGGGAAGGAGAAGGGAGCCTGTCAATCCAATGAGGCTAAGGAAGGGAAGGTCCTTGCTAGCTCATCCTGCTGCAGCAGGAACATCCCTGCCAAGCTGATGGCAAGTCTCAGCCTAAGGGCTGCAGTTCAGCAGGGATGAGGGAGCGATTGCAGGAGGACAGAGGAAGGTGAAAGGTAAACAAGGATGCACCATTTCCTTTCGTACAGATTAAATGCAGCCCACGTGCAGAGCAGAGTTTCACCAGGCACACTGCCAGTGTGCAGTGGCGGGAAGGCAGCCCTTGGCCCGCACAAAGGCCTGCGGGATTGAACCTTCGGGAAACACGGGCATGGCTCCCACCCATCTGCCGTGGAGCACGCAGGGCTTTCCAAGACCAGAAGGGGAAGCAGGAGCCCAGCCCCGCCACAGCGCAGCACTCGGGTAACAGCTGCTGCTGGCCTTCCCGGGGGCTGCATCCAGCTGCACACACCAAGACACCCTGCTCTTGGTTCTGCTCACAGGGAGATTTGCCAAGGGGAAGGCAGCTGGCAAAAGCCAGTAAATCCTTCAGCTCAAACTAGCAGAGATCCTGCTGTGCCCCTGCCAGCTCTGATGGTGGGTCAAATAAAGGGCTCTGCACTCCAGGTAGCTCATAAAAAGAGATTAAAGCATCACAGTCAATGAGACATTTTCCTTCTATTTGCCCACTCAGGCAGAACAACTTCCCCTCCAGATTAATTTCTGCCTTCCGCCACTCAGTGGAGGCACCAGCGTGCACAGGTGAGAGGCAGGGGAAAGGACACCAGAATGGAGAGGGGCACAGCCAGGGAGGAGGCCCTGGGTCCCTCCTCTGCACTCACTCTCCCAGCAGTGGACCATTCCTACGGGATGAGCGTGCTTCCTGCTGTGGCAGGGACACAGACCCATAAGCTGCCATGCAAATAGAAGTAAGTTACCACAAAAATAATTTTAAAAGCATTTAGTTGTCACACAACTAAACAATTATTTCCATGGCATTTAGAAAGTCTATCCAGACTGACTGGTCTGGGATGGTCCATCTGACTGGGATGTATTCTCTGCTCCTTGCAAATGTGGCTTTGACTGATGAGGGATCACAAGACAAGCATTAGCAACGTGCCTTGTTAAACACTGTCAGTAATGCAGCAAGGAAACCAGAATACACGGCTAAGGTATGAAAACAACTGATGGATATTCTGCCAAAGCAATAGTGCTTTCCTCCAAGGACAGCCATGACCTACCCAAGCTCTGGGGATGGTCACCTATCATGTCAGCATTCCCACCCTCCCCAAAAAGGGCAAATCTAGCTACCGAGGGTTCAATATCCCCTAAACCTCTCCATGAGAAGGGATAAAAGAAAAAAAAAGCAATTGATGAGTGTACATGAAGTCCATATTAGCTATTCTTTTCCATAAAATTTGCAGAGCACCACCCAGCTGAAGTCTGTATCAACAAAAAGCACTCGGCCATCTGGTGAAGGGAATTCACTGACCAAGTCTCAGGTATGGACCTGCACAAACATTTTTAAAAGATGAAGGTCTACAAAGGAATATATACACATACTTTCACCTCCATGTGCCTAACACCTGTGTAGTGCTTCATTCCAGGTAACTAATTACAGCAGGACAAACACCAACACCTGAGGTTACCAACTGCTTAATAAATCAAAATTTTGTGGGTGTTAGTTGACATTTCTCAGAAAATGCAGTGTACTCGTGAAAAACAGTATAACAGGATTCTCTTCAAAAGCATTCAGTTTGTTCTTCCAAGCGGACTGACAGGTTAAACCTCTAATGCACTGAAAATATCTGCTGCATAGTCCCCAAGAACCCCTGCTCCCATTAGCACAGGCTGAGGTTTCTGTTACTGCACCAAGAGTCTCAAGAGGAGAGCAAGATAAAGAATCTGCATTCTCCTATCTACAGCATCTCTACTGTAACTGCTGCTTACCGCACCCTGCACAGTGCCTCAACATTCTTACACCTGGACTTGCTTTTACTGTAAGTTCTTTACAGATAGTAAATCTGAACTCAGTTCCCTGTATAGAAACTTTAATCTCTCAATCTGATTCAGGCTTCTACTATGTGACAGTTAAGTACAACATCTGAGGCCTAAAGTCAGATTATTAAAAGCTATTTCAAAATTGTGTATCACAGAAAGCATCAGCTTTCAACAGGAGCTGTATGTGAACAAATACAAAGACAAAAGAGCCTTCCCCATCTGTCAAGTGACTATTCACGTTTTACTTACTCTGTTAAGCATATTGCTGCTGGTTTGAAATTAAGATCAACACAATTTGCAGATAAACATACTTTTATAAAAAAGTAACTCCAGTTGAGCTGCACAGGTGTGACAATATATTCGGCCTCATCCCACAGTAATAATGGTGTGCTTTACACTGAGCTCTGCCTAACACCATGGTCTCCTGGCAAGCACTTAATTCAGCTGCACCTTCTGGAAAGAGCCACAGTGTTTTTAATATACTTTGTATGCTTCAGGCTCATTGAAACCAGCCATAGCACTTCCCAAATCGTGCATCTTTCAGGACTCCATTCCTGTGAGAGCCAAAAGCTTTGCCTTAAGCTCCCTCTGCCCCATGCTTGTCTGGAGATGCTGCAGTGCTCTCACAGCTACACAATATCCTGGGTACAAGAAGGTCACTTTAATTAGTGGATGACACTGAGATGATTTCAGAAATGGAGAAGGCTTGCTCTCTCATTTTCTATTTCACAGCCTATCTCCAAGTCTCTAATTAGATATATTCACACCTCCACACAGAATTTAATGGGAGTAAAAAGAGACTGTTCATCTGAAGGCAACACATTTTTCTCCAAAATGTGGAAAGTTAAGTAAAATGTCACAAAGAAAGAAATTCCAGGTGACTTTAGATTATTTAACTGTCCACAAAAAGTCTTTGCACATACCTTGAAATGAAAAGTTTCTTTCTATTAAAAAGTACATGTACTTTTAAGAATTTGGAATTAAAAAGGCATCAAGAAAATGTTCTGTCCCCAAGCTGATGCAAATCTTCATAGTTCTGCTGATTTCAACAGACTGGAGTGCAACAAAAATATTTTTAGGTGGAAAAAATTCAGTTAAAAATATGTCTTCAAGTCCTTTACTTCAAAGCTGAGGGAGAATTACTCTTCTCACACCTAACTCTCAGAAGTTTTGCTAAAAAAACCCCCAAACAAACACCAAACATCCCAACAAAACCAAACCAAGATATGAGGGCAGCACCAGCTTCAGAAAGCCCAAGACAGACAAATTGCATCATAGTTGTCTGTTTTGCCTCTATCAAAATAAAATCCATCACTCATTCTTCTAACAAATAATTCTGGTCAGGTTACTTACTGATGTTTCTACAACTCAGTACAAATTTATTTTTCCATCTAAAAAGATCTAAGGGATGGGACTCAATAGATATCTCAATGAACTCCCATTTCTTGGTAATCTGCTAAAGAGATCATTTCAACCAGCTACAGAAACCTAAAGTTCACTTTCTGAATGCTTTTCAAATTGGACAGTTTAATGCACCTCTGCTAGCGCGGAGGGAACACGAGACTCGGCGAGACAACATCAAGCAAAACAGGAAGTTTTCTTTACCACAAACGAGTTTTTGACACAGGCTGTTGAAGAAAAGGGTACAAAGCAGGAAGACTTCACTGACAAATTTCATTAGAAGGACTTCACTGAAAGAGAAAAGAAAACCAAGGCTCTGACATGGAACACGAGCCTGCTACCTGAAGCTCCCCCCAGGACTGGGGAAAGGGAGGGCTGAGGGCACTCAGTGAAGCAGGGCTCATGGCAGGAGCACTGCCCAGTGCATTTCTCCTCCAGCCAGGGCAGCACTCACTGCCGGATGGGAGCCACCAGCACCCCATCGTGGCCATGCAGCTTCCCACGGGCCACTGCCCACCCTGCCCAGGGATCTACTTTGGTGAGCAGGACCACAGGCTTCTTCCTAACACAGATGCTCTGGACTGTGTCCAGCCCACCACATTTCCTTGGAAAAGGCCACCACAGCCTTGTGAGAAGGAGGGTGGTCTCGGCCCCCAGCTGAGAGCTGCAGGTCCCAGACACCTGCACAGAGACTAACAGGAGGATGCAAAATGGATGCCTGCCCACAACCACTTTAACATTGGGACATTCAGGTGCAATGCATCAACTTTGCAAGTACTGGTTTGCTGGTTTTTCGGTTGGGTTTTTTGTTGCAATAGCAGATTCTGTAGGTCCAGCTTCCCTCAAAAACTCTTCTATAAAGAACATGTCTACCACTGAAAGCTGAAAAACAACTGCAGCTACTGTGACTGTTAGGCTATCCAAGTGAATGCATGTTCTAGATGGGACATCCTGAACTCTGCAAGCCAGAAGTACATTTCCAGTGCTTTTGGTTTATTTAAAAAAAGGTCAGCTGCAGTTCTGTAAACAGAGTATACCTCCAGCACCAAAGGTCTGAAGTCACAAACTGAGCTGGAATATGCATCTCCTTATTGCAAATCCCTTAGTAATCTCAACAACAGGAAATGAAATAAAAGCCCACAAATAAATTGTATTTCATTCACTGATCAAAATACTGGATGTTTCTTCCCAGAACCTCTGACCCTTCCTCAATATCTCATGGAAAATAAAGATTCGAGGGATTTCTGCTTAGGATCACATTTTCCTTTCCTATGTGTATCTTCTGCCCTTAGGTCAAAGAAACCTTAGGAGCCAGAAAAAGAAGAAACCACAGTTCCCTCCAGAGCTCCGCTCTCTCACATTGTTCCTCCAGCTGCATGGAAAGTGACCCCTTCTCCCACTGTCTCAGCAGGGAAGCACCATGTCCTGATCGTGGGGGCTTGCACTCAGGCAGGGTGCCGCTGCTCCCCTTCCTCTTGTGACGCTGGCTCAGCAGGATGAAGGCAAAGGTCACCCAGACACCTGAATCTTGTACCATGTTCATGTCCTGCCACTCTGCACCCATATGGCAGACAACAGAGATACCAAATCAATCAGAGCCTTCTCCTTCCAAGTACTGTAAGCTATTAGAACTATTTTACCTCATTCTTGTCAACATCTACATTGCAAGATGTCATCATGCTACTATCAATCCATAGCATCATTTTCCAAATGTTCAGTGATTAAAGTGAGCTTGTCCCACTAGCCTCCTTTTTTTGGGGGGGGAACACTTCAGTTGAACTTAGTTTGGGCTTTTTCCTCCCTTCTCCTGTGGAATGCTCTCCCTCCATTTTAGCTTTTACAGGAAACAACAACCACCCAGTGCTTTCTCTGCGTCAGAACAGTCTTTCTGCATGCTATTAATGCTGCAGGTTCCTCCTGTTCATGGCAAGTGCCTTCCAAGACATGTCTGTAGAAATGAGAGACAAAAGTTTTTCTTTGTGCTAACAAGGTTGGCATCTGCTCTTCATACCACCACTTGCTCACAACTACACTTCACAGATTCAGCTCTCTTGCTGTCTTATTCCTTTTCACCATTGCTGACTCTGAGACACATTCCCCTACTTAAATTCTGCTTGAGCTCAAGTTGTGAAGCATTAAAATGTTTCTAATTTCCCAGGAAACGAAGATTCATAAAGGCTGTTCTCACTTTTCCAAATCACAAGCACACACAGAGCTTCCCCTGCTTAGTACATCATTAGTATTTCTTTCCAAGAACTTCACTGCTTGCCAAATAGACTATTTTCAGGGAAATGTGCTTGGTGTAAAATCTTGCATGGAGGTGTTCGTTAGCCAAATGCTGCTTATTTTGCATGGTCTTTTTTTCCACTTTGGATCCTTAGGAACATCCTTGGAGGGTAACGGATGGATAGGAAAGATTTGTGTAAAATGAGCCACCATTTGCTGTGAAATAGAGACAAATGGGCATAAGCACCAGCTGCCAGGGTGGGATGCAGGCAAACACGGACATGGCAGCACACAGAATGAACATAAGGGAAGCGCAGCTCTGGGCACGTAGTGTCTTCAGGAGCACCAACCAATGTCCTGCCAGCCGCACCCTCCGATATGGATGGGACCTCCTGGACAGCTGCAACTTCTATCTCCAGCAGATGCGGAGGAAAACAGTCTATTACTGGGCTGCTTCTGAACCAAATTAACACACAGGCATAGGAAAAGAAGAAGACTTGAAGAAGCTTGTTCTCCCATTCACGTGACCTTCTGACAGGAAATTAATCTGTCAATGCCATTTAAAAATAGGAAGGAATAAACCCCATGTTTCAGTTAACAAGGAAAGTCACAGTGTTGACCACAAAGACTTGCCTAACTCTGCTTCTGCAGAACTTATGTGTAGGTGATGCCATGATGCTTTTTTGCTTTTTATATATACCCCCTCTATATACTCTTTTATAGAACTTTTATGTATTCTTAAGGGCCTTTTAGCCCACATACTTCTAATTCTTCAGGTTTGACAACCAGCATAGACCCAATATTCCCTTAAGCCAGGAGACCAAACATCTCAGAAGCCTCAGACACCAAGGTCTTCTCTGGAACACATTTTGTAAACTAAGATAGTTTAGTTTGTAAACTGTCCAGGGGGAGAAAGTTCCTCGGGGAGGGGGGTTCACTCAGCCTCTCATTGGGCAATCTTTGATAGATATGTTAATTGGTAAGGCCTATAATGTTATACCTGAACTATTGTGGGTGTGCATTTCAGGGGGTGCTCACGGGGGTGCATTTCGGTGTGCATTTGGATGTGCATTCCAGCGTGCTCCACCTGGATGGGGTGCACCAAGGATCCTTAAAATAAATACTGAGGTAAAATTCCCTTTTTCCCTTCTAAGCGTGTTTGGCTCTTGATTTTAAGACCAAGAAAAGGCATCACAGGTAAGTTGGTAGCTCGTTACACAGAATATTGCAGCTTTGGGGGAAAAAAAAAAAAACCAAACAACACAAACATCAGTATTAGTTAAGTTTTGCTTTGGTTTTACACAAATGCAGGAGAAAAAGTTAAGATAGATATTTTCATATTTGGAAAGCCAAAGCCATATATCTCAGTCCATGTTATATCCCCATATTAAAACCACAGACTAAGCTGGTGCTGCAAATACTTGAAGCCTTAAAAAATCAGGTCACTTATTCACATTTCCATGTTCTAAGACCCCTTTTAAAGTAGTTTACTGAACTCACACAACATCTGAGAATTTGTTTTAAAAAACTGTTTGTTTCAGCCAAGATTAGATTTGACTTTCTGCTCACATACCTAAGAACACGGAATGATTCAAAATTTGTGCATCTCATGGCCAATCTGCCCACAAAGCTGAAAGTATTACCCTCTGGCATAAAACATTTCTTCTAATTTATAAGCCTTATCTGAGATAACATGGTGACTGATGCTCGAGTAAAGAAGTTCTTCCAAATTTCATTTGAGGTTAAATATCAGATTTTCAGCATACACAAAAGGGAAAAAAAAGTGTTCTGGTTGTAACATGAAGCTGACATTTCTGAAATGCCAGCGGACTGCTTTCTAATTTTTGCCAGAGGGAAGACTGCCAATATGTCTTTGCTTCTTTCAGCATTCCTAAATTTTCCCTGTCACCATTTTGAAATAGTGGGAGTCATCCCTCACAGTACAGCAACCCCCAAGCCTCTCTGATACCAAAACTGACAGCTACGTAGTAGAAGCTGTGAAAATTGTTTTCCCTCTGTCAGGTTAAAAGCAGAGCGTAGACATCTTAAAATAGGGCAAAAATCCAGAGATATTGAAAAGAATTTTGAGTGTCTTTAAAAACACCTGAACCAAACCTTTGAGAACAGCCAACAAATATGCTAGGTCAGATACAATGAGCATGGAAGTGACTGAAAATTGAACCTAACCTAGAAAGACTCTGAAAATGAATAGCTACTGTGCTTCATATTCCCAGAGAGCAGCAACAAAAAGGCCACATATTCACCTACAGACCATGACAAGCTGGATGCTATACCAAAGGCAAGGGAAGCCCTCAGAGGAGCTCAGAGAGTCGATGTGATCTATCTTTTCAGTTTACCCAGCTGACAAGTAATAAGGGCAAACTGTTCACCTCCTGCAGAAATTAAGTGAAATTATAGTGTACAAAAGCATTTGAGCTGGATTAAGAGTAACTGAAAGAAGGTGGCTAATTAAGAGTGAGTTGCATTAGGCACTGAGGTGTTTAAACAAAGACTAAGAAAGAGTACTTGTGTTTCAGATGGGAGAACTGCAATAATTAAACATGACTAGTCCCACTGCAGGGTGCAGCACAGAGAGCAGTGCTGGAACATCAGGCCACAAATGGAGACTGCAATAGGACCAACTGGCACAGAATATGGGAGTTACTTTCTGGGCAACACAATATAGCTTAAGTTTTACCTGAAAAAAACAGATTAACAGATATTGTGTACAGGCTGAAGAAAATAATCCTCAGGGCATTTTCTTGGGCATTTTTCCATATGCACTGGGTGAAGTGAGAAACACAGGTTCTCAACAGGTTCCCTTGGGTCATGATAGCCCATTCCCTGCTAGAGCACATAAGCACATCAGGTACCTAACACTGCACCTCCACACTCTCCCACATCCACCCCAGCAGCACCCAGGGCGTGCAGCAGTGAGAGGGAGGTGAAGGAGCAGCAGGGAGAGAAGTGAAGGCAGAACTGGAAGAGGGCAGAGTGGAAGGAGAATCACAGTAACACCAGAGGAAAAACCTTGCCACTGAAGGGCTGCAGTAAAAGGAGAGTGAGCAAGGGGAAAGGACTACCAGCAACTAACTGAATTCAAATACACAAGAATCTCCAGGTTATCAAAAAATAAACTGCAGGTGAAGAAATAATGCTGTGGAGGTTCCTTCCATAGCTCCTTCTGAGGCTGTCACTTGGGGAAGCCCAACACCTCTGGTCAGTATCAGAGACATGGAAAATACCAAAGGGTTGGAAAACAGCAGGTTTTTTGTGTTTTGGGGGGTTTTTTTAAGCTCAAAATTTACAGTATTTCCATTAATTTGTCCCACAAAAATTTCTCCTCTGGTTTCACCTTCAATGTGGAAGATGAGAAAAAACCAAATATGGAAAAGAAGGAAGATACTAAAAAAAAAGAAATATTAGAGACAGGTAAGGTGCTTAACTTCTGAAAATAACAACAGGAAGGGGTCTTTCCTATGACCCAAAGCACATCCCCAAAAGATCTCTTCCACAGGCACAGGGAACCAACAGCCCATTTTCCAGCATGGCAGCAAAGCTGCTGCCCAGTCTGTTCTAACAGTGTAATTACTCTGTTAACCAAAAATCCCTATGGCAACTCTGCTACATAAATTCTCTTTTTTCCTTTTTTTTTTTTTTTTTTTTGGGGGGGGGGGGGTTTTGGAAANGGGGGGAGCTTTAGAAATAAAGACCTTTTCCCTTTGTCTACATGGCATTTTAGTTGAACTGGTGAGTTTGGTATTGTAATTCCTACACTCGTTAATGCAGCCCACATTGAGAACCAAGACCTGCTCTGGAAGCTGTGGTTCCTGTACATCTAGGAGCTGTGTTTACCACAAGGAAGCTGGAAATAAGAAGAAATTTAAACCTGTCTGTGTTCATTAAAACACCTAATGAGAAAATTGCTGCCTAGAGCAGTTAATGGTAACCTGTTATTGCTGACGAAGACAGCGGAGCTCCTTTGTAAATACAATAAATGCTATTTCAGCTACTGTGGCCCTGAATAAAAGAGCCAGCATATTGTTTATTCACAAAGAAAAGTGATAGGATTTGTATGGTCTGTAAGTGTCTGATTTGTATGGCCTGAACATGGTACTTACCCCACTGAAGTGCAAAGCTGTACAGAACAGGATCCTCTTCTCACTGAGGTCAGGGAAGCTTTTAGCTCAACTGGGAGCAAATTAAAAGCTGGCACCAAGCTGGTAGAACAGTGAAGAGGACCTATCGTGTCCAGAGCTCCAGGAGCAAAGATAAAGCAACCTGGCTTGAAAAAGCTTGTGTGCATCACTACACTGTGCAATATTTGCACACCTCTTCAGAAAGGAGACGTGTGCCACCATGGCTGAAAAGCACAGCTATCAAATTCAGACAGACTTACAGCCCAGCACCATTTTTATTGCTTTCAATTGCTTGAATCAACCAAACCCCACAGACAACATGAAAGTCATTAAGATTTGAATCAAGGTTATTTCTGGAACTGCCAAACCCAGAAGGAAATATCCTCTCCCCCACATTTTTAATCAGCTTAGAAACAAAACACGGGAGTATTTTCTTAATGTCTCGTATCACTGAACAGTATCACTGTCACCCCAAAACAAATGGTGCTACGGGAAGCTATTCACCAGGGCAATGGAATGAAAATATTGCTAAGCTGCTCCCTACTCCATCAGTAAAGCCTGTAGCATCACATTTGGGCTCCACCACACCAGTGCCCCAGGCAGACACACAGCACACATTCACACTGTGCCAGCACCCACTCTTGAACAAACCACTCAATACTGCATGATGCTTCTCTGTAATTTATGGATGCTGGAATATCTGTGAATGCTATTATTGCCATGCAGACCACTACGGGCAGTAAAACTGGAACCACCGGGCCCTAACCGCAAGTTTGATCTTTCTGGGCAGAAACTTTTCTAGCAAAACCTATTACAACCAGTACGGTACAACCTGGCAAGTGACAGCAAAGCAAGCTCTGATGAACATTCATATGGACCTGCTCTAAGACAAAGACATCTATTTTACCATGCTGAGTTTAATACATTGCATTTCACCTGTTACATTAAGCAAGGGCAAGGCACTTTCCCATACTCACAGCAGTGGAGTTAAATTATGCATTCAGAACTAATTACGTGATGCGCAGTTTAAAGCCTGTCATTATACATCTAAAATAACAAGGATGCAAAAATGTAGCTCCCAGGCAAGTAAGAGAGACACGGGATGTGTGTGAAAGACAAACCTCCCCTAAAGGACTGCAATGCCCAAGACACCAGCTGTCCATGTGCACCATCTGGACAGAACTCAGGTGTATGGCAGGGACAATGAAATCCTGATTGCTTTGGCCTCCCAGCTGAGGGTGAGGTATTTTGGCAGATGTGGGTGCCTGATCTCTCCAATTCCAGGTGCTCTCTTAAATGAGGATGGCTGACGAACTGCCTTGCAAGCTACCTTGGCAGGCAGTTTTTTCTCCTCTGGTTTTCCTTATTATGCACATTTTCTGTAGTCTGGAGGAACTGCTAAGTTTTGAAAGCTATGGAAATCACGCAGCCCCAAACTTTCAGCGAGACTTACTGTGGCACATATCAGAAACAATCATCAGTGACCGATTTGGTTCCCAGCCACCCTCCTGCTCCCCAGGGGCAGCAGGAGCATCCCCACACAGCTTCTGGAGGCAGCACGGGGAGTCTGCCCGGCAGCCTGCCAGCAGCCGCCACTCCTCTTCCACAAAAGGCTGGCAGGGCTGCAGAGAGCTCAGCTGGGAGGAGCCGGCAAGGAGGAAAGGTTCTCTCCTAGCATAAATACAGCTGTTTCCACAGAGGCGTGCCTCTAAACCCACTGCTTCGTTTCAGGCAGGAGTGCAAAATCTGACTGCTCTTGCACATGCGGCCAGTGTGGGTAACCAAGGCCAGAAATTTTGAGAAAAGAATGATTCTTTTTTGACCTGGAAAGGTTTGTGAAGAAGTGATGGCAAAATCAGGCTTTATCTGTACGTAAGAGTCATGACTGGCAAAGACTAAATCATAGAATATGCTAAGTTGGAAGGGATCCACGAGGATCATCGAAATCCAACTCCTAAATGAGAATAAAAAAACTCAGGAAAGCCCCCAGGAGCAAGCAGGGACGTGAAGCACAGGACTACCCTGTCATCAGCACTGGGGAATCCCTATCCCCCAGGAAAATAAAATTCCAGCAGATAATGCTGTTGAGGCTCCTGCTGATGGTTGCTCCTGTCAGGCTCCTTGCTGCTCCATCCTCAGCCTCCCAGTCAGCTCACAGCCAGTGCTGCTCCTCCCCTTCCAGAAGCAAGGGAAAGCTGGTCCTGTGGCACAGTGAGCCTGCACCCTCCCAACAGCCCAGCCTGGAGGTTTGTCCATCTGCAGTGAAGCCACTGCTGCTCCCCTTATTTACACTAGGACTGACGCCAGGCTAAAAATTGAAGCGAGCTTCAGGATAACAACAAATAAATGGTGTCCTTCAGAGGGATGAAGTTGAACTCCAAAATTCATTTCATCCAAGATAACAACAGTAATTTATAACAGTCTAAAAGGATGTTGTACCTCCAAATCCAGTCCTCTTTAAGTTATTTTTGAAAACCTGAAAATGTCTGCTTCTTTGTCACAGTGGATATGTAAAGTACTTGATTAAAAAGCTGAGCCACCAGCAGGACACCAGAGCTGTTTGCTCTGTCCTGGTTTGTGCTGTGGGTCCAAACAGCCCCAGCCATTGTGATTATAGATGGCCCACAGGGTAACAGGCACCGCACAGAGGTAAAACTGCCAAGCAGCAAAAGCAGCCAAGTTCCATTAATCACTGACAAAGTGTCCTGATGCTAAATCCTTCACATTCATCTCTTCCTGAGCTTTTCACTTTGCAGTGTATTACAAACAGAGCTTGGCTCCAGAACCTCAGTAAACCCCCACACAAAGCCACATTTTTCAAACTGTCCTCCCAAGCTGTCCTGCCGCTCTCCTGATCACCCACAAACATTACTCCATATTTACATTATGTACATTAAGAACATTTTTAGTTATTCTTCCAGCCCAACGAATGAGCGTTCACAGTAATTTGGACACTGGCACTGTCTGCCTGCGGCAGGCAGATGCTACTGTGCTCAGTAGAAGCAGCAGCTATTTTTATTTTAGCATGAGAGCAGTAAAAGCTTCTCAGAACAAGCACACTCAAGTGAAATTGTTGCTCCTTTTTTTTTTTGCTGCTCCCTGCCCCTTGCTCTTTGGGAGAACAGCACTGCTCCCGTTCGCAGCAGGGAGCCCTCATGGGGAGATGCAGTGCCAAAGGACAGCTGCCTGTTGATGGTCCACACATGTTTATATGAGAAGTACATATTCCTTATTCCCTGTGGAAAGCCAGCCAGACCACTGTACATTTCAGTATTTTGGAAAGCAGCATTTTTAAAGGATGTCAGCATCCTTTGCTTCTATTAAAATATTAGCTACCCTGCAGATCAGCTGCAATTATCTTATGACTCACCTTCTAGTGGTGGTGTGAATTTTGAACAATTACATATTTTAACTAAGTAAGAAGATAAGAAACTTTTCATTTTCCACAGAGCACTATCATTACAACAAAAGCTTAATAGGTTTTTTTTCATCTTCCTTTCCTTCCCACCACATCATTTGTACCACCCTTTTCCTTAGATCTTACACTAGATCATTAGGAGATACACACCAGCAAGCACTTAATTCCCTTTGTTCTTCTATCCATGCCTCTCAATACTCCTCTGCCTTTCCCACGTCCATTGGCCTACGGTTACATAGCCTGGCTCTCACAGGATTTCACAGAAGGGACCACAGTTTAACTTAAAAAATCTCAAATAATGAATGCTCAGACCATTCTCCTCACCTGCTTGAGGTTTTGATGTCTGCAAAATGCTCAGCAATTTCTTATATCCAAAAGAACTGCCCAGGAAAACATGTCAGAGTTTTAAGCTGCTACCAGTGAAAGGGGAGCTGGAAAGACCCAGGAATGGGATACAAACACCTTGCAGCCCAGATCCCTGGGGCAGATACAAGATGCATTCACCAGCTGCTCCTTAAAGGGCATGAATAGAACCCAACTGGTCTATACAATAAAAGCCCCTGTAACTACAGCGCTGCTCTGTCAGCTGAGCCATGCAGAGAGGATTCTTCAAAAGCCACTCAGGTTCCCCATCACCACATCATCCTCAGCTCCACACACAAGCTTTTGTGAATTGCTGTTACTGAACAAACTGGCAGAGCCCAACAACAGCCAAAGATGGCAGACAGCCGAGTTGTCAGTAAAGGCAGAACTGCAGCCCAGGTAGATCTCTGTTCATTGGAAGTGCTTCCGCCATTCATGATCGATACGCACGGCAAAATTGGTCCCCAAGGTCCCTGACCTCAAGGAAAAGCTTCCCATTGATATTAGACAGATTAGGCCAGATTCCTCCTTAGGGTAACCCTGAACTGCAAAGTGAAACTGAACTAGAGACTGCCTTACTGTTATTATCCAATTATCTTAATTTTTAGCTGCACTTCTCCTTATCCTCCTCCCAAAACTTCATCTCCTTAGTATAGGAGAAGGCTGTGAGAGCTGAGAGAACATGGAAGTACCTTATGACACATCTGTCTGTACATCTTCACAGTGAGAAAGTCTTAAATGCTGGCAGTAATGTAAAAAGAATTACCAGGGCAGTTCAAAAGAAAAGACATATTCCTGTGCCAGTGTTCAGAGGCTGATAGGATGCTCAAAGGTCTCACAATTTTCTTGCCATTCAAGTGGAAGTCTCAGCTGTGCAAATTCAAAATCAGCAGACTGCAGCAACTGCAGATAAGAGTCAATGTACCTTGGCTTCCAAGTCAGGGCTATTTAAGTTCTAACTCAATAAACTACTTGTGCACTCAGCATTTTGAGATTCAGTGGGCTGCTTACTCTCCTAAAAGTTAGTGCTTGCCCAGAAATAGCCTCTAACTTCCAGAGTAAAGGGGGAGGAAATCTGTGTGCTCAGCTCCAGAGAGGCCAAAAACTTCCAGGTTTTGCCAGGAGAAGACTCTCTAGTAAAGACAGTAAAACGGGAAACAAAAAAAAAAATCCCTTTTGAGGACTTCTTATGCCCTGGGGCAGAAGTCATCACTCTGCAGAACAACCCACTGCAAGGCATGTGTAAGTCCCCAGGGACTTGGGTGGTTCTGGTTCAAAGTAGTTTCTGTACTCTGCCCAGAACAGGCAAAGCACAAAAACCTCTTAAAATAATCACTACATCTTTAGAAAAGTCTTCTTCCAGGCTAAAATACAACCTAAGGCATTTTAATTGCTCTCTGAGCAAACAGCACAGGGCAAAGTCCAGTGGTCCTCTGCTACAACTGCAGAGCACAGGCACCTTCCATCAGTGACCACTGAACCCTTCTGTTGGGCTATGAAGAAACCCTGCATATTCTAAATGCCTGGGCATTCACGATGCAAAGTATTTCTCCAGGCTGGAGCTTCAGTGCATGTAGTAACAAGCTGTAAAAACATGTCAGCAGAATTTGAGCGGACGTTGCCAAGTGTCAAAATAGGATAGCATTTAAACATTTGCAAATTTTGCTTATGATACAGCAGCACAAGGCAAACATAGCACCATTAGCATTTCAAAAATAGCTTCTGTATGAAAGGAAGCTTTAAAAATAACTTTGCTTTCTCCTGGCATCCCTATGCTAATAGATTTTTCTTTTAATTAAAAAAGTCTCTTGCATGCAGGCACCAGGCGTCATCATCCATTTAGGCAATTCCAGATCCTCCAGTAAAACAAATCAGAATGTGGTCCAGCTCTCACTTTCCCCCAACAAACCTGGGAGGTTTTGTGCATAGGCTGTCGTCTCATCCTGTCCACATTCCACTCACACATGACAGTAAACTTGTGGTGATCTCTCCAAGAGAGCTCTTTCAAGTAAGCTACATCTCATCACTGAGAAACATCATTAACTTATCCTACAGATAAATCACCCGAGCCAGAGGCAAATGGATTTGTTTATCCAAAGCCACCAGATTAATGCCTGCACTATCATTAGTATCATAGCAGACAGTAAAGTATTAAAGCAACAAGAATCAACATAAAATATAAGGTTTAAAAAACCAAAAAAGTGAGATTCCTTCTGAAAGAAAGAGCAAAAGTATGTAAGAAACCAAAGTGCCATATTGCATAACTGCAGAGGTGGTGAATTCCAGTTCCACAGAGCCTCCTTCCCCCTAGGATGCTTTGCTGGGCAGTGCCAGCATTTTTCCAGACCATTTTATGCACGTGTTGCAAAACACACTGAGCTGTTTCATCTACCTTTTAGTACATTGTTTTTCCACTTTGCTCTCATCACATTCTCAAGTACCCAATCCAGGTCTGGGGTTTGCAAACACTGGTAACTAATCCAAGAATTATCTACCTGGAAATCTCATTAGCTAAGATCCAGAAAGCATTGCTAAAATAAAGATGATTCATTTTGTTTCTATTAGCTGAAAGGACAAACAGCTGAGCGGATCTAAAATTACACACTTAACGTGAAACAACACTAAATCTGAGTTTGGTACTGAAACAAAAACCATGAACAAGCAAGAATTCTGCAAGCAAGGTCCTCTGGAAAGCAAGTTACTAACCTGATTTTGAATCTGTTTAATCCAGTCCAGTTTTGGTGGTAAATATAGTTCATCACTGTTTTTATCCAGGAATTTTATAGACTTCATCGCTCCTTTTCCCTAACAATTATTTGCTATAGTTCAAAAGATCCCATCTTACTAAATGGCCTTTTACTTCCCAGCTCAAAACAAGCAGACAGACAAAAGCACTGGTAGTAGCCACAGGTAGTGAAAAGACTGCAAAATTTCAAAGTATTTTGGAGCTGGTTGTTTTACAGGATTTCTGTGTAAGGAAGGTCATCCATCAGACTTTGACATCACTTGGGGGAAGAAAGTATTTTTCTGTCACTATCTGAAGAAAGTAAGTTGACCAGCAGGAAAGGAAGGGGGCTCTACTGTAAAACCAGAATTAAGATGTGCCCCAGTGACAAGGCACAGCCCTTCCATGCTCACATTCACCAATTAGCACTACAAAACATTGTGCCTAGTTTTAGCTTTAAGGCTTCTCATAACAATATATTTATGCACATGTTTAAACATTTTAAGAAGTGGGTCCAAATTAATATAAACTGATTAAATTGCTCCACTTCAAAAGCGATGGGCAAGTTTGGGCCTTTTATTTCAAGATACTCTCCCTGCCCCACCCTGGAGGGGGGCCTGATTTTCATGAAGTGCCACTCACCCTCTCTCCAGGAGATGCCTTCCTGCCATGACTCAGAAGAGCCAGCCAGAACTGCAGGTCACGCTGCAGAGCACAGGGTGCACTATGCCAAACACCGCATCCATCCAACGCTCATCTTCAAAGACAGCTGAATCTCTGTACCATACGACACATACACCTTGTGCTCCAGAGTGTGGCATTTAGAGAGGTCTCTGCCTTTTGCTGGAGCACTGACACTAAATCCTCAGTGTTCACAAGAGGACATTCCCTTTCCAGGCTGCAGCCTTTCATAGCCAACACCCTGTAGCAAAACCATGTCCTGACACATTGCATCTCCAGGTGTCAGAGCCCAAAGAGCACTCACCCTGCCACGGGTGTATGCTGCTAAAGGAATTGGCTGTACAGATTTGAAACCCTAAAGTTTTATCCTAAATCAACTGGCTAAGAAAAAGGAAAAAACAACCAAAAAAACCACCCAAACAAAACAACAACTACAGCAAAAAAACCCCAAACAAACAAAAAAAACCCACACAAAGAAAAAAATCCCCACAAACCCAAAAACAGTCCCAAGAAAGAAACAAAATGTAAGCAGGAAGACATGAGCTTTAGTCAAATCATGTGGGCAGACTGTACAGACACAGAGATAAGGAAAACTTATATTTTGTGGACAGTAGGTCTGGGTAGTGGCACCATAAACAGTGCTGGCTGAAGATACAGTGTACAGCTCAAAACAAGTACATTGTACCAGTTCAGGTAATGGAGAAAGCTATGCCAGGAACAAGACAACTTTATTTTTTTCTTTGGAAGTATAGCTCCATTCCAGCTAAACTTTTTTTTCTTTGAATAGTTTTGCCAGTCAAAAAATATCCAAACTAAAACTAAAATAATCACATGCCACCAACAGCTGCAATACAGCAAACTCAATACAGCATGGGTTTGTACATCTATATCTTATATAACTATACTCATGTAGTCAAATCATGTAAGAAATACATCAGCACATACTGCTGATGCCTTGAGTTTTAGCTTTTATATTTTTTATATATACTTTTATATTCTGTATTGCCTACTGTAAAACTCTGAAGTGTCTTACAGCCTGCTGCTGCTGCTCTCATGCTGAGAGAGACATAACAAAGTCTCTGGGTTTGCTCTCCAAGGACACCCAGACCCAAAATGTGTAAACCAACATCTTGGAGAAGGGGGGCTGAGCTTAGAGAACTTACACCATTAGCTACAGTTTTAATTGGCAAATTTATGCTGATATGCAAATGGACCAGACCTATAAAAGTGTGAAGAACTTGTGACTTGTTGTCCATCTTGGGGTCCATTTTGGCAGTAGCCTCTGGGCTCCCCAGGGTGTACCTTTGAAGGTCTTTCAAATAAATATCACCTTTATTCCCTTATTCTTGTCCAGTCTCTGTTTCCAGGTAGCCACTTCAGGCATCACTGCCAGTTTTCTATTTCACTCCTAACCTAGGAGCAAGTAAATTAATTTCAGAGGCCCATGGTGCTCTCAACTTCAAAGCTTCTCTAGGCTCTCCCCAGGCTCTCAGCAGCTGGTGGTGCCTGACAGAAGTGGTCACACTGTAAAGGCAGAAGGTGCAATTCCATGTGTGGCTTAAATCGTGTCCAAATCCAAACTCCCCCCGCAGAGGGTGTTCTAAGCCCCAAACCAAACATTTCCACACACTCAGTCTCTTGTGTCAGCAGTGCAGTCCTACAACCACACAGTAAAGCAGGAAACTGATCCAGGTATGTGCTAAAATACATGTAATTATGGATGGTGCATACCTGCACCTAAGAGTCAGCAACATCCCTGAAGGAGTATCAGGGGACACATTACCTCCCAAAACCCACAGAATTTCTCTAGAAGTTTCAGAAATTGCTCATCTGTATTTGAGTTATCTTCCTACATACTAATACTCACAAAACACCATGTCAGTATTTATCAGCAGATTAGACAGTCCTTCCCTAAAACTGCCAAATATTGTTATTGACTTTTTTTGGAATTAGCACTAAGGAGTATAAAAGCAATTCT
The DNA here is from genome assembly GCA_013397815.1 of Aleadryas rufinucha. Lineage (NCBI taxonomy): Eukaryota > Metazoa > Chordata > Aves > Passeriformes > Aleadryas > Aleadryas rufinucha. The sequence continues at coordinate 67,885 of VZTH01008177.1, read as the reverse complement.
GCACAGCACTCTGAGCTGTGGCCCTCATTTCAGCACAACCAGCAAAAAAAGTGCAGGGGGAAGGACTTACAGTGTTACATAGAATATGTGTAACACTACACAGTACTTATGTCACACTGCACAACTATTACATAATAATATATTAAATATTGTTACAAAGTGTTATATAGAAATATTAAATAATTGGTGCCTTCAACCACACCCCACCACAGGCTAGGGAAGAAGGCAATGAAAACAGGGAGAATTTATATGGAAAATACGATCCGTAAAGAAAAAATCGACTCTGAATTAAATAAAAGATTGATCTCTTTCCTCCTCTCCCTCCTGCCCAGAAACTGGCCCTGTTGGTCAGGTCAACCACCATCCACCCAAAAGACACACGGCCAGCTCAAGAGAAGCCTTGGAGGCTGCAGTGCTGAGCCTTGCCATACGATCCGTAAAGAGAAGGACCTGCTGTCTTTAGCTGCCCATCCTGGGCACTGTGCCTGGAGCACCAAACAGGGGGCTGCAATCCTGGCTGGTGCCTTGCACATCAACTTGCCCTGTTCAGGGAGCCACAGCCTCAACCCTTCTCCACCACAGCAGCCTCACCCCTGGATGGGTGACCAGCACAGCCCACCGCCCCTAGAAGCCCCCCGGCAACCTGCCAGACAGAGCACAAGCTGCCTCCCTTCGGCAGCAAGGGGCAAAGGGGCTTCTTGGACCCCCACCTGCCCTCTGCACAGTGCTGGATGTGCGGCACCAGGAGACAGCCCAGCACAACAGATGAGATCCAACGTGAGGATTACAGCTCTGCTTTCATGTCTGGTCTTCAAAGGTCCCCCACACAACACCGTAGCAGTGCTGAATTGAGCCTCATAAATGTAACTGCTGAATGCATTTTATGGGCATAATTCCCAGGGTCTGTGAAAACAATGTGTTCTGTCTCAATAGCATCTAAACGAAACAGGCTCTTTAACCACCCAACAAAGGCCTGTTTGATGTGCCACATTCCAGGAAGCACAGCTCAGTATGATTTTATCTGTGCGTTGTCAGGCCCCTTGTGCCTTTTGTTGAAAAACTAATACAGCTCCACAACAGGGGAGAAAATATTTCTCTCAGAGTACGCAGCCAGAACAAAGAAAAAAAGTTGATATTACAAAAAGAACCACTGTACCCACTTTCTGTGGTGTCACACTGTTTTCTTCCTTCAGTGGTCAAGTGCTCACCTCCTAGAATGAGGGCCTTTTCTCAGGCCACCTGTAGTGACCAAGACATTTGTACTAGCCCAGCCAGTAAGGCAGAAACATAAATGTGTTTTGTTAACACGCATCCTCTTTAACCTCCAGTATCTGTGCATCACCTAGTTTGCTTTTAAGTCATTAGTCATGATGATCATCTCACTAAAGTCAGTGGGAGGCCTCACAAGAGATAAGAATGCTTTCTTTCTCCTGAAGGCAGGATGCTTGTTCCTCAGGATAAATTTCATTTTTTATATCCATGTAAGCCTACACAAGCAAATCGGCTATGTCCTTCTCTAATGACAGCGCATATCCAGGAGGGAAAAGTCAATACCAAAGAAAAAGAAGTCCTACCCAACCTCTTAAGCACTCAGAAGTCTCTGAATGATCACAACACAATGGCTGAAATAGATAAACCAAGAACCTGCTATGCTTTCTTTGACAGCTGAGAACATGGGAGGCTTAGAGGAGAGCATTAGGTGGTAACACTTTTCCAGTACAGGCCTCCTGGACAAATTCTAGATATCTATGACTAAGAGACACCCTGGGCCCGCAGTGACATTTTTAATAACTCCCAAACAATTTTTTCATCATGATTTTGCTTTTTTGAAACCAGCTCTGCTTTTAACATTCCCATCAAAATATGTCTGACAGCATAGTTAAGCTTAGATATTTCTTGTAGGAAAAGAAGTATACTCTTTGGTCCTGAAACTGCCACCTGACAGTTTCACTTGAGGTATCTTAGCTTTATTATGAGAAAAAATAAGCATTTGTTTCCAATCTATTTTATTCATACTGCTCAAAGTTTATAGAGTCTGTATCTCCTTTCTGCAGTCTTTTTCTCGGATGAAGAACCTTCACCTTGGAAGTCTGTAGTCATACCTGGGACCATTCCTGTCACCCCACACTGTGCCCTTCCAATACCATTTAGACTAGTCCAACCTGGCTGAGATGGGCAGGTCTGCTCACTGAGTCACTGCTTCAGTAGGTTTTAAAGCACGGTGAGAGCTGACAACTCATTTAACATATCTCAAAGCAACGTTTAGCAAATGCCTTGGGGTCATTACTGATAGCTGAAGGCAATCAGCATCTGCCAGCACCTGCCAGCCACATTCTCTCCCAGTCTAAAGTTCCAGCTCAATTAATAAAGACACACCCCTGACAGCCTGGCTTGTTCTTTTTAATGATTTTACAGAAGGGTATTGACTAAAGCTTCATTCCTGCAAACACTCTGCAAACTCAGAGCATTTGCACATCTCGGCACTTCGATTCCCAGTGCAGTGTCACGAAAAAGTGAAATTATCCTTCTTTTAATTTCCTCTCCTTTTTTTAAAAATTTTTATGTCTTTACTGAGTCCAAGAATGGAAAATTTAATTTGCCACAGAGGCACCCACTGAGCTGCAAGTGCATGCATGGCAGCCCAGCAGCACGCAGGGCTTTGCACTGTTAAATGCGCTGAAGCCCCATTGCTGTTGCTGGTGGCATCCAGCTGCCAAAGCAGGCGGGATGGAGAACTCTGCCAAACATCTCCCCTCTGCCCTGCTGACTGGCACATGGAGCTATTCTGAAGCAGATGCTGACATATTCCCTTCACAAACGTGCCCAGCAAATGAGGACAGCAGATTTACAAAAAAGAAGAAAACATTCAAGACAGTTGTGACCATGCTGTTGCAGGGCATTTTGTTTCCAAGCTGAAAATCCCTCACATAAGAGAGGGAGAAAATGGGGGAAGAAGGGAAAAGCTGAATTAAAGCTGGCACAAAAGGATGCTGCTCTTCCAAGAAGCTGAATACAGCTATCAGGGCCTCAGAAAGAGCAATTTAAAAGAGAAGCTCTTTTCTAAACACCTTCCCCAGAGTCTGTGCACAAAAAGAAGCCATTCGACCCATGGACACTGAGTCTGTTGAGCTAAATAACAGTATAATAACAATTCTGCACTCCCACATGGCTATTTTATTCACAAAACATGTACCTATTAGCCAGCATGCCTTTGGAGCCGTGGTGGGGTTGTGAAGCAACCCTGACCTCATCAGCCTCTACTGCACTGCCAACCATTAACTTCTGCCCACTGTGAGACCCCACTGCCTGTGCTGCTGCAGCCTTTGCAATTCAGTGGCTGAAGTGACACCTTCTCTGAGAAGGGAGTACAAATGGAATCATCTGCACATTAGAATTGACTTTCATGGTTCCCTACACTATTGCATTTCTCTGTGGTACAGATGTAATCCCTTTTCTAGATCAGCACCTCTCTCCCTCCATTTCAGGTTGCATTTCAGGCTTCACTTGCTGGATTGCTTAGAGCAGATTTTTTATAATAGCTCAAGCTAGGCTTGGTTATAATCGCTATAACTGGCTTGGTTAATATTACCATTTAACAAATACATAATTTCTTACCTTATTTGTGTAAGTGGGGCTCTTAGTTCCTCGCTATCTTACCTTACTTTGGGTCGAATGAAAACAAAAGTGATTTACATCATTCTGTAAGTTGATGTCCTCACCACTTGCTTGCACTTCCATATGCAAACTCTACCAACAAAACCTGCACTGTCAACAATCGCTGTGGGAAGACAAAGATAGGTCTCACTGTTCATATGTACATGCTAAATTCATTTCAAAAATCTCAAGTTTTAAATCTACTTAGCAGGTTAGTTCAATACAATGTGAGGTCTCTGGATTTTGGTTTTAATCAAAAAAGACACATGAATAGCTCAAACAATTTAGAGAAATCCAAGCATATTATATAAAGGCTGGGTTTTTTATCATGAAAGCACATAACCCTACCAAAAGTAAAAAAAAAGAGTTGACAAATCTACCAGTGGTTAAACCATAGTAAGTAGGAATTATATTTTTAGCCTTTAATACTTTGGAGCATTAAATTAATACAGAGTCCCAAACAAGCCAGCCCCTGGCAGCCTGTAGCTAGTATTAAGCCAGCCTGACCTATGCTCAAGGGTTATGCTTTTTAGCCCTTTTTAAACACCACAAGGGCCTAAGAGTCCCACAGGCCTTTGGAATCTTCCCAGTTTTTACAGATTTGGTAAGAATCAGTGTTGTTTCGGAGACTGCTGGAACCACCTTCCCAAACTCTCCTGGGCATTACTTCTCAGCACTGAAGGATTTCAAAACACCTGAGCAGACACTGCCTTGTCACCTCTGCTCCCACACAGAATCCCTTTCCGTGCACCCCACAGCACAAGGGGAGACATCCTGCCTGCCCTTCAGCCTGGCTGGTGCTTAGACCAAATATCTCCCCTCACGCAGTAATTAGCTCTCTGGAAAGTGCCATTTAGCCCATTCTCTCCTGAGACTGAATGGCCTACAACAAATTCCCACCTCCACCTTGCATTTACTTAAATATACAGCAGACAAAATAGTCTTCAATATGTAATTTTTATAAATAGTACCTCGAGATACAGCCACTTGTGTACTGGCACATTATCTACTTGTGTAGGCACAGTGCATAAATGAACAGGCAATTTTGGCTTCTCACATATGGATTTGGAAGAAGAGAGAGAAACCCAGCCCTAGTTAAAGAAAGGACTGCTTTGAAGTACTTCACGAACACACTTAGCATAGTGCAATTTGCTGACTAGGGCTTCCAGTAACAACCAGAATATAAGCAAATTATAAAGATAATGTTTCTAGAAATAATTGCAAGACTTATGTTTTTTGTTTTACACAGCATCAGTATTTTAACCCAATGACCTGGCACCTAATTTTTCCAAAATGTGACATTTAATTAACCCTGTTTCCACGCATCACTTCCTCTTGCCACCACATCAGAAAGCTGCTCCCCGCACAAGAGAGCTTTAACCTTCGAGTGTGTGTGCATGTGTTTGCACACACATCCTACAGAATTTGCATGCATTATCAGGGAGCTTGATAAAGGACGCTGAGCCTCTGCACTTTGATGATCTCTCCCATAGCTGTGGTCTCTTTGTGCTGGCTTGCCAGGTGCTTGGCTAGAGTCCCATGGAGCAGAGCTGACCCAGCGTGGGCAGGGGACTGATCTGCCCCATGTGACAGGGGACCTTGCCCTGCCAAGTGGGAGCTGTCTGGTCAACTATTTTGAGCTGATTGTGCATCCTCCCCTGGGTACAGCTGCACTAGCTACTGCAGTATATGCTCACAGATGTTGCTGCCTGATGCCTTCAATGGTCATTTGTGGTCTAAAAAAAAATTTAAAGGCAGCTAGAAGGAGCAACAGACATTTGTTCAGTTCTACAGAGAAACAGGAATAAATAGTAATAATGTATCATATTTCAGACCCATCTTTTGCATTATGCAAACATCAAGACTCCTTTCTGGCTCCAGAGAACTTTCAGTCCCTCTGCCATGCTCCAAAATAGCAAAGAGTCTACAATAAATTTGAAGAGTTGCAGCACAAACTTAAGGATATTTGTATCTATCATTTCCAAGATGGCAATCAGTCTGCCCCTACTGTTATCATTAGCTAAATATGTGCCTTCTACCACTTCTCACTTTCCATCCTCTCTATTATTTTCCTTCCCCTGACTTGAAGAGGCACACACAAACTCCCTGATGTGCTAAAGGAAAGCTGAAAAACAGTCAGTATTTAATAAGCAAAACTGTGCCTGTTTTATTTATTTAGGCAGTTCCTGTGAACTCACTGACTGTATTTGCATGAGTGCTCCTCATCTAGACTAGCTGGATGCTTTAGAAAAAACCCTCATAAAAAATTGATATTTCATGAAAAACATACACTTTAGGAGCTATTCTACTCATCAAGACCTTTCCTCTGTTTCTATTCTCTTCTTCTTTATTATGAAGGGCATTTCTAGACAACAGGATCATGGCTTCTTAGTGTACCTCTGCTATTAAAAGCTATCTCTCAAGAGAGCCAAATCTTGCTTGCCTTGGCCACACAAATAGTTTTATCAGCTTCAATAGAACTGTATGTGTGAAGCAGACAGGACTGACCTCTACCAAGAACCATGTGCCATGTCCCTGAAGGTTGCTCCTGATACTTCGGTGACCTCACACCCCACAGTTTTGAAGTACCAGTAGTTTAAACAGAAAGATGTTAAAGAAAATTTCCTGCAGCTCTAAAGAAGAGAGTCAGAAGAGAAGACAAAGTGTAAGACCTTTTTCTTACCAAAATATTTCTATCACATTTCAGTGCCTGTTTCGCATAGATAAATTTCGCCCAATACTGTTTTTCTCCCCAGTGCTTAAAATAGGAAAATGATACAAACTCAACCCCCCTGTGTGGGGTTTCTGATACCAGTGTGCGGATTAGTGAATTAGTCATCACTGTGCTGTGCTGGGACACAGAGTGGAAAGTTACTGCAAAAGGGAAACTGTAAGGTGAGCCCAATCACACCAGCTGGCACATCTGCAGTGTCTTGAAGGGTGTTACAAAACCCAGGTTTTACACCGAACCCTCCTGCCATTGTGCCTTGCACAGATACGTGACTTCATACATAGAACTAACACGTGGCAATTTTTGAAATGTCTTGGTTGGAAGCTACATATGTACAACATCATACAGGGCAGCTCAGGCTGCTGCAATGGGCACACTTGGGTGACATTGTCACTGCTTCCTTTGCATTTGTACAACTGGTAAGTGATAAACGTAGTGTTTAAGAACAGAGCTTTCCCACACAGTAGGCAGTGCTGAACTCCTCCATTCAGCCGTAAACCACAGCAGTCCTACACCAGCAGCTCAGCTGTAATGACACATCCTGCCAGAGCTGGACTCCTTTCCACGTATATTTTAAGTCCAAGCCTGCTTTTTTGTTTAAGGAACTATTGCAAAACAACCCACTACTGTATAGATGGGTACATACAACATATGTATTTCACCTCTAAAAGTGCTTTTCTTGCATGGCTGATTCATCCAGAAATTATCCAGGATTCAAATGCGCTCCAGTCACGAAGAGAGCTGGCTAATTCCTCACCAAGTGACAGCAAATCCACTAAATAGCAGAGTCTTGTGCTCAGCCTTGCTGTGAAGGAGTGAATCTGTTGCTAATCCTTTTAGGACTATCCATCACACATTGACTAGCAAGGACCAGTGTTGTTACAATGAAAAATGTTGTCATCTGCTAAGTATTAGCTGTTTTACTACTGATAATAATAGCTGTTTTCATACATGACACACAAAATAGACCTTATCTAGATTTTTTAACCATTTTTTCTTTTAAGTACAGAAGTTGACACTTACTCTAGAGTTTCTTTTCTAGTAGTTAAAGCATTTTTAATTTAATTTCCTTAACTGATGAACTGTGTCAGAAAGAGCTATTTAGGACATACACTTTTCATTAGTACCTTAATTTGGTTGTGTTCCTCCTGGGGACTATTGCACTGACACTACTTAAATGATGCTGCAACAGCAGCAGCAGCATCTTTTACCTGCACCCATACATCTTCAGCAATCCACCCACAGTAACCCCTGGAGGAAGAGGGAAAGCGCCCTTTAATTCCCAGGAAGAGATACCTGATGTGTAAAATCACCACAAGAAGTGGGCTGGGCCCTAGTGGGGCTGCCAAGTGTCACATACCTCCACCTGCCGGGCTCAGTGGGGCTGTACTGAATTCCCTGGACAAGGGGAGCAGTGGTGGCAGCCGGCTTTCCGCAGGCAGGTGGCCTCCGTACACACCCCGCCCACACTGCCTCCAGCCTCAAGGCACAGGCAGCGACCCAGGCACCTAATGAGGGGAGTTGCAGGAGTTCCAATTATCTCTCGAGTCAGCTGACTACATCTCTCCCAGCTCCTTGTATGGCATTCTACTGTCCAGCTGGTACCAAAAACAGAAAATGAAATAGAAATAACTGGAACATAAGATAGGATGCTGCTAGTGGGAAATTACCAACTCACTGACTGGAATTCCTTATACATCTTGAAGGGGTTTACTAATGGCTCTACTGAAGTCTAAAAACCGACTAGATACTTGGCTCGGAAAACACATACTTCCTTGGGAAAAAAAAAAATTATTTATCACTTTCTCATCCATGTCTTTTTTTTCCATAGTAATAAGACAGGGAGGCAACATAGCTGCCTGAGAATTCATTTGCTCTAGTTTATTGATTTCTCATATGAAGCCATGTTCCCCAGACAGTGATGTCATTTATTTCCATAGCAACTGTATAACATCAGAGGACTGTACCTAAGCAGGTGGAGGAAAACCTTTAGGGAACAAGAATATATTATGTCCCTGCAAATCTGCCTACACCAGAAAAGGGCTTTTAGAAGATGTCAGAAAGCTAGCTCTGAATAGTCTTAGTTTAAAAGATAGAGCAGTAACAGTATTATTAACCATTCTTCATTGGCAATGGTCAAATCAAATTCAGATGTGCAAAGCCTACTCCTCTCTGCTCTGCAGAGCACTGCTCTGTACGTGCCACATTCAGAGAAGTGGCAGAAAGACACAGCTTTTCAGCAGCCCACTCCAACCACCATAATCCCCTTTCCTCCTGCTCAGAAAGGCAGTGCTCACCAAGTTACCAATGAACTCAGGCTGGTTACCAGCTTTTCAGCAGCAGGACTCACCCTTCCAGATCAATATTTAAAACTCAAGTTGCCCAGTGTGTGCCAGCCATCTCTATTGCTCTGTGACTTTGCAGCACAGACTTGCGCAGCAGCTGGCTCCAAGCACACAGTGGGCTCTGAAGTTTCTCATTCGGCACACAAGATAGCATGGAAGCAGTCCAGGGACAGCACCTTTTGATTACATGAACCACTAATTCATGCCATGATGCTTTTTTTGCCTTTTTTATATACCCCCTCTATATACTCTTTTATAGAACTTTTATGTATTCTTAAGGGCCTTTTGTCCCACATACTTCTCATTCTCCAGGTTTGATAACCAGCACAGACCCAATATTCCCTTAAGCCAGGAGACCAAACATCTCAGAAGCCTCAGACACCAAGGTCTTCTCTGGAACACATTTTGTAAACTGAGATAGGCCTGTCCAGGGGGGGAAAGTTCCTCAGGGAGGGGGGTTCGCTCAGCCTCTCATTGGGGAATCTTTGATAGATATGTTCATTGGTAAGGCCTATAATGTTATACCCAAACTACTGTGGGTGTGCATTTGGATGTGCATTCCAGTGTGTTCCACCTGGATGGCATGCACCAAGGATCCTTAAAATAAATACCGAGGTAAAATCCCTTTTTCCCCTCTAACCATATTTGGCTCTTGATTTTAAGACCAAGAAAAGGCATCATAATTATACTCACGACCTCTCTCAGAAAGTAATTTTACCCAAAGTACCAGGTGTTCTGGTCATCAGAGCCTCCATGGCTCAACAAAGTCCTAGACGTGGTATTTGGCTCCTCTTCAGCAGTCACACAGTATCTGACCCAAATCTCATCTTTTTCCTACCAAGTTGGCTCATTTGTCCCCAAAAGGCACAGCAGCCTCACTCACAACCACAAGAAAACAACCCTGCTAGAGCCCTTTCTTCCCCAGCCACTGCAATGTGCTGGTGTCAAGAGGAGGCACCTGTCTCCCAGGGTCAGGAGCACCGGGCCCTGCCGCTCCTGCTCACGTGAGTTAGCAGTGCGTGAAGGGAGAAGGGACACAAAGGTGCTCAGGGATTACCAGAAGGCGACAGCAGCTGCACAATGCAGAGGCTTCTCAGCCTCACTGGGCTGGGCACAGACCTGCTCCCTTCCAGTCCTCCCACAGGCAAACACAGTACTTATGACACTCGTACAAATGACTGGATGTGATCAACTCTTCCTACCATCAGTAAACATCAAGTAAGTAACTCTCCTTCCATCACTGTAAAATACTTCTATAATCTACACTGATCACGTACTCCAGCCTGATTTCTGCTTTGTACAGAAAAAGTGAAGCAATATGCTTCACATGGCAAATAAAAAGTAAAACGTAATTGTTGTTCCACCTTTTTTTATCTGTGAAAGTCAAGAAATAAACACGTTAAACAACATTCAGATAATGAATCTCTCTTACAACAAAAGCACTCCACGGTTAGCAGTTGCCTATTCAGCAGGTTGCTAAATCCGTTACTGTGAACTCCTGATCTGGTTCATTTTAGCAAAGCATAAACCGAGGCTTTTGCTTTTAAAAAATTGCAACAAGAAGCTGGTCTTCTCTTTTCCTGTTAGCAAAGCAGATAAACTGAAAAGAGATGCTTTGGGTAAATTCAAGATTTGAATTATTCATTAGCTTGACTAATTAATCTGCAGTTCAGTAGAGTTAATATTTTCTTTAAAGTAGCCTCAGAACTCAGGGAGATGCAGAGCAACAAATGACAATGCAAATAGATTTTTCTTTTTTCCTATTACCACCACATTAGGCCGTGCATAAAGCTCTCTTTTGACATGCAAATACTTTCCCATTGAGGTAACACAGTGTGGGTTTAGATTATTGCTGCCAGTAACCAGTATTTTCCATTTTTATGATCTCCATATCCTTCAGAGACTTCCCTCTGCTTTATAATTCCATTGCCCATCCATTGTCAGTTCTCTCCTGCATTTGCAACCTGTTGTCAGCCATGATTTGATTTACTTTGTCAGTTATGCATCTTCTTGTGCCCTTTGGTCTGTGCTTGCACATAAACTATATTGACAGCTAGAGAGACTTGACTGACAGCTCTGTGCGTTTCCCTTTCAGAGTTTAGCCTGTACATGCTGGGTATGGTCTCATGAAGGCACAGAGATGAGGGGCTGACGTCACTGAAGATGCCTCAGTGGCAGGCAGCCTCCCTGAAATACCCTGCATATATTCCCCCACTGTCAGAAGGGCCCCAAAGACAACATGAATATTATTCAGCATGGTTGCACTGGGGAACATAAAAAAATTTAAATAAACTAGTAACTAGTCATACCATAAAATGCAGTTCTTCCTGCAGAAGAATAGATGATTCTCCAGATAAACACATAGATCAATTTAATGAGTTGACTGACAGTTTCCTACATTAACTCCTCCTTTTGTTTTGAATTATACCAGGCATCCTGCACACTGAGGTGTTTAGCCTGTGCTGTAGTGCCTTACAGCTATTGCACAGGTCTTGCAAGAAGGTCCCTCCCTCGATGGAAAAGCTTGCAGGGCTGCATCCCCTTCCTCCCTTTTCCAGGTACCCCAAGAAGGAACTGTTCATCTGGGAGCAGAGACTGAGGGAAAGAATATCAAACTAACCTGGAACCTCTTTCTAACCCCGACTGACATTGGTATGCACCCCTATTACCTCTACCACATAATACCATCTGCCCAGGTGTTCCAAGGGCAATAATGAATTTTGCTGTCTGATATTTGCTGATATCACCTAGAACAGGAACGTGGAGCATTTGAAAAGTACTTTCAGTTCCCCATTTAAACTTCACATGTGGAAAACTATTTTTGATTTGTGCAATAAGCTACAATCCTAATGTTTTCCTACTGTATTCACTGAGCAACAGCGAGAGCCCAGCCCAAACAGGAGGAAAAACAAAGCAAGCTGAAGTAAACCCATTTATGCCTAGTTCTGTTCCTTTGCCTTTTGTGAGCAGAAGGACCACATTTGATGGACAGCTACCAGCCCCTTGAAATCAAATCAGTTTCTTTCAAAGAACATTTGTATTTTGTAAACCAATTAAACCACATGAATAGGACAAGCATGAATAGCCTTTTGTTTTATTCAAATTAAGATATTTTGGATTTGTGAAGCTGCAAATAGATGTGACAAAAAAGGTAACAAGGAGACAATAGAAAATTATGGAGCAGGGAGAAATTTAATTACATGCCTCTTTGACTGAAAGTTCAAGGTTCTTTTTATATTGCTTCATATTTATAAATTCACAGATCCTGTCTCTGTTTTCTAAATATGTTCATGAAAATACTTTGGTTGCAATAGTCCTTCCATGGCTTAATTTCAGTTGCATACTGTTTAGATCCTTTTATTCCTATAAAAATTCAGAAGCAGTTCCAAGCCATGAACTAATACACTTCCTTTTAATGAAGGCTGGATCAAAATCTGCAGTCTTTCCATAAGGGAAAAATCCTGCAGAATTTAACAGTGCACAATAACCCTTCTAAACAAAAAGTTTAAGGAAAATCTAAGCCAGCCAGGCAGAGTTCTACAACACTGTTCTCAACAGCTGAAAGAGCAAGGCTCTCCATCAAATAAGTTTTTTAAGCAGGTTTTTAGAAGACTATTTCATTTCCATAAGCAAAACCCTTTCACTACACTTAAAACAGAAATTCCTACTGACACAAGCAATGTGTTCTGTTTACAGCTCGGTTACAGCCTTGATGCCATGATGATTTTTGCCTTTTCTTTTATACCCCTTTTATATACCTTTTTCATTGCCTCTTGTATTCTTAGTGTTTTTAGCCTACATTCTTAGACTTAATAAAAGAGACCTAACGTCTCAGAAGCCTCAGACACCAAGGTCTTCTCTGGAACACATTTTGTAAACTGAGATAGGCCTGTCCAGGGGGGAAAGTTCCTCGGGGAGGGGGGTTCGCTCAGCCTCTCATTGGGGAATCTTTGATAGATGTGTTAATTGGTAAGGCCTGTAATGTTATACCCAAACTATTGTGGGTGTGCATTTGGATGTGCATTCCAGCATGTTCCACCTGGATGGGGTGCACCAAGGATCCTTAAAAGAAATCCCCAGGTAAAACCCCTTTTTCCCTTCTAACTGTGTTTGGCTCTTGATTCTAAGACCAAACATAGGCATCAGCCTGACCCTGTGGAGCCGACCACCTTCACTCCATCACCTCCTCAGGATGGAGTCCCAGTCTCCTTCAGCATCACTCACCAATTCCCATGCATGTTAATTTACTGGGATGTTTGTTTTTTGCTGGATTAAAAAAACAGTTATACCAAGATGTCAATTTACAAAAATATATGCATGACAATAGCCTTCCTCATTCCAGAGATGCTATTCAAGATGATGGGAGTGGTCCAGACACATGGAGCTCTGCTGTATGAGTCTTGAACAAGGACTTTAATCATCTGGGCCTAATCATATTCCCATGAAAATCAGGAGTTTTTTCAGTTTTACCAGGAACTGTGGGATGTGCATGACACTGACAAGGGAACAAGACACCTATGGAAAAAAAAGGACTGATCTGTGTCTTTACCATCTTGTATGAAATGCATGGGGTCACTGCTGAGCCCTGTGGGGCAAGCGAGAACAAGCATTAGGAACATGACTCCAAAGAATAACCTGGTGTCATGAAACACAGAAAAATGCCCCTTTCTTTCAGCAAAGAAAAACAGACTTTAGCCTTTGGGAGTATCTGTTTTCATTCTGCCATCCTTCTGAATGCAATCCACTGCTCTTTGTGGTCCCAGCTGTATAAACAAGCTGCCAGATGACCTAAAGGGATCTGCAGAAGTGGTAGCTCTATCCCTAAAGGTAAACAGCCAAAATATACAGTTTGTCCTGTGCAAAGAGGTAAAAAAATACAGGCCCCATCCAGCTCCTCATGTTTTCCCACCTCCTGACTGTTATGGGACACAAGCCAAAGAAGCCAATAGTGCAAGGTGCCAAGTACCTCCAGAAAGTTAACTCCCCCTATTGTCAGTACTAAAAAAGGATACAGCAATACAGACTGCTGCTACTAGAAGGATACTCACATAACACAATTTTTTATCCCTCCACATGACAGAAAAAAGTTGTACAAAGAATGACTTCTATCAAACTAATTACATGAGGCTGATCTGACCTAGAATCCTGCAGAGGTTGCAGGTGACCTGTCTGTTCAGTGTATTTGAATCCAGCTGGCAGCAAGGACACAGCCCTGGTATGCTACCATGTCATTTGGACAGAGATCTTTTCCAGAGAAAAGCTGCACTTGAAATAAACTAAACTAAAGGAAAAGTGAGAGCACTGGGAAGTTATTCCAGTCCGTTGGCCTGCACAAAACAGTAGCTTTTTAAGAGCTCTTGCAGGGCAATAAATGTGCTGCAATTAATACAAATAAACCCTGGAGTACAGCAAAGCACATTTGGAGTGAATTGAAGCTGGTGGCCCCTATACAGAAGGAAAGATTCAAATAAGAGAAAAGATGTCATGAAAGAAGTGAGGTGAAGCTGGTGTTTTTGGAGAAACTTTTATGGTTTGCAGGGCCAGGTCTGGCAGTGCTACTGACAGTGGTGCCTTTGCTTGTGCTCTGACCTTATACTGGGTTTGAGCTGTGCACTGTACAGAGACAGCCTGGGGTAAGGCTTAGGATTAGGAGAAGATTGCATGAAAGTCATGTAAATTATATGATTCATTTTCTTCTGGGGTTTTTTTCACCTAGTTAATGGGAAAGCAACAGAGCCCATAATGAAGTCCCAATTTTTAAACCATTACCAATCTCATTGTTCACTGCACATTATGAATAGGATTTTACCAGTTTTAGAAGACCCAGCAAGATACAAACTTCTATGAAACAGTGGAAAACGTAATATAAATATAAGCTTTACAAACTGTAGATTAAAGGTCTCAAAACTATGAGGAATTAATATTAAACTTCAGCATGTTGATGTTTCTGTCAGTTCTGAATTGTTGTTCATACAGCCTGATATGCATGAAGCTCTCTATTTCACGTAAACTTTTGCTATAAATTACTTTTTCATAAACAGTTCTCATTCCTGGCAACTAAGGATACATCAGAAGCTTTCTCATAAAGACAAATTTATTACTTATCATACTGCTGTATTGGTTTAAAGAGATTAAAAAGTGAGCACATGACATGATTAACTATTTAATTGAGTGTAAAAGGAAGCCTGAGCTTTCTAGCTCCCAGCCTCATTGCTGCTTGCTCTTGGGTTTTACAAGGCTTTTTAGCTATTATTGTAAAAATCAAATCACACTATTATTTTAGCAGTGTCCATTAATTTTGCTTTTATGAAAGCTTGAAAAACACCTTGGAGCCTTAATGAATGTGTTTAAGTGCAATACTGTGGATTGCTTTTACACCAGTATCAAAAGTATTACTCATCCTGGGTTTTTTAAACACAGCGGATTTTTTTATCATTACTACACAGTGATTTGTGCCCTGTTTATGTAGATATGATATTTGTGTGTACGTGGTGTCTTATTTCCAGCAGGCACCACGTGACCAGTGTCTATTTTGAAGGCCCCAAATTTCTTTAACATCCAAGGTATTCAATATCCATCGTGTTGGAGGGTTTCAGAAACAGAAGAGGTGGACCTTCCCCCATCCTTTTTAAAAAGGATGTTTTTCAAAACATCCAGTTTTATATCCTTCAGAAACTCTTTCAGTGACAACTAGTCTGCATTTCCAGTTTTTTGGAAAAATTCATGTTGATTTGCTGCAAATTAATTTAGCTCAAAATACTAAAAACATATAGTTTTGGCAAGTATTTCAAAAATGCCTTACCAATCTGACGAGCTGGGAGTTCCAGTCTTCTTCCCTCAATTTGGGGAATTCTCTGCTTTATGATGAACTCAGCTGCAGCACCCACGCTTCCTCAGGGTGCTCAGTAAATTGTTCTGAAACCCACAGATGATGAGAAACCCTACTTGAGCTAAGCTGCAGTGAAACCTGCCCGTGCACATGCCTATGCATTCTCTCATGCCATTTTCCTACAGGAAGAGACAACATTTGTCTCACTTGAGGTTGCTAGAACAACAGTTTTCTTTCCCTTCTTTCCCTCACACAAAGTGGTTTTGTAAGATTCAAGACCCTGGTCTGCTTTACAACGTAAATATGGGAAATGGCCATTCAGCATTCCAGTCCTACAGCACAATACACAGCACAGTGCAGAATAAGGGCGACTTTGTCTCTATAGAGCCTTTGGCACCTTTTTTATAATGTAACAAAATCTATGCACTGAATCTGAAAACTGCTAAGAACGATGGCAGTTTTTCCTCTGGCTCTGAGCCATGCCTTTTGGCACCTTCATTGTTAAGGGATATGCAAGTGCTGGCTGAAAACGCAGAGAGATTATCACAACTTATCTTCACAAAATGTGTGAAGCCTGAGACTTTCTGGCTGATTCCAGCTGCAGAGTTGAAAGTTCACGTGTTCACGCAGAGTGCAAATATAGTGCCAAAGGTTTAAGTTCAGGCATATGGGCTCTTTTGGATATTCAAGTGGGTCTGTACAGCAACAGCAGAGCAGGGAAGGTGGGTGTGTACGTGTGTTAGTACAGCAGATTGGATCGTGACTGCAGAGAGGTAAATTGGATTACTTTGCATCTTCCATGAAGAAGCAATCTATTCTATTCTCTTGCTTGCAAATGTTCTTTCACAGGATTTTTGGTTGACACATTTCAATTTTTGTCTTAGGTGAGCGGAAAGAACCAAAGGAATGTCTGCTCTTGTCACAGCCAAAGCAGAACAACATTTTTCTAAGAGGATGCTGGATTTCATATTGGGAGTCTGCTGGGCAGAGTGAACTCCAGCAGGACCCTTTATACTCCCCTGCCACCGCTGAGGCACCAGCAGCAAAGGAACATCTGCTGTTCATTCAGCAGCTCTTGAAGGTCAGCATGAAGTAATGGGGGAAAGAGAGCTATGGCTAGGTGCCTTCTCAAAGAGGCTTCAGCTTTCTGTGGTGGAAGGTGTTAGGTATTCATCCCTGTGCGCTCAGTTCCCAGGGCCTTTCTGCAACACCTTCTGCAAAGCCTACCCGTTAATTCCAGAGAAGCACTTACACATTTTTGCTCATCATCAGTCTCCAAAACAGTAATTGGCAGTCAGAATTTTTGAAAAGGAAGCTTTGGAAGGTCCTTTTGTTCTATAAAGTATGCAATAGCATTTCTTCTCCTATGAAACCAGTCTAGGATTTGGGGATCAGAAACAGCGTGGTGTTAACACAGTGTGGTGTGAGTTAATGCTTCTTTCTAAGCTTCTCTTTGGTTACGAGTCCTCTTCCACAGAATGGCTCAACTGTTATATCTGCAGGTTTGTCTTGTAAAGCTGGGGGGATATGGTATCTTCCTGAAGATACTCTGCTCTCCTACTGTGTGTATGGTTTGGGTTTGTTTTTAAAGAGGGTTGTGGATTTGGAAATTTACGTGCCCGAGTGATGTCTGCTTCTCAGAGGTAAGACGAGCTATCGGCATATCTGACTGTCACATCTGGCTTCTAAAAAGACAAGCATGTTGGAGGCCAAAGAAAGAGAGTTACATCTGTTTAAAAATGGGAATGACCATAAAATGCCAGAGGTATTGGAATGACATGTCATGCTCAGCTTGGGAAGGTCTTTGTCATAATAATTAAAATTTCCATCCTTCTGTACAAATTACGAATTTGAGCAGTCTTCTGGGGCTGGTGTAGAAGACGTGACTTGAATTGTCTGTTTGAATTCGACAACCAACAGTGATTAACATTTTCCTAATAAATTTAGCAGGCAAACTGTGAGCACATGAACCATTTGAAAGACTGAAATTCCCTTACGGTGTTGCAAATACCAGGCTTGTTACTGCTTTATAGAATTTCTTCAGCTGGTGTCAGTACTGATGGAAATGGTTAATGTAGGTGTTCCTGAATTACATTTTACCTAAATTATGGTATCTTTTTAAGATACATCAAGAGATGGCTTAAATGAGGGAAACAGCTCTGTGTAACTAGAGATTGGAAGGAGCCTGAGCAATATGGAAGGTAAAAATATGTGAGTTCTGGATTCTGCTTTGCTGCAGGGAAGTCACATAATTTCACTATTATATCCTAGATTATAAAAGACAAAATGAAGTAGAAGAGAATCAATATTTTGCTGACTTCCCAGGTATAAGAATGTTTATTGAGTGGAAGGTGTGTGAAGTCACTGAGATGGAAACCATATGGAAGTGACAGTGGTATTAGGGTTGTCATTATTAATAAGACTGTTGACTAGAACTGGCCTTTTTGATCAGCTGCTCCTTTATCTGAAGAGAAGCTTTTAACTGGGAAGAGTGAAGAGAACTGGAATTTATATCCACAGAAAGCAGAATACCAGCAACTTCTGGGCTGGCAGCACTGCCTGTTGTATACACAGCCTGTTTGGGGAATGTAAAGCCATTAAATTCTGCAGTTACTGCACAGATTGTTTTGCAGAGGTAATGTTCAGCTTCCACTGGGTATCCATCATGGCTAGATTTAATAGGAAAGGAAAAAAACAAAACTAAAAAAGCCTTGCTGTCTCCAAGTTATTATGGAAATTAGGTAAGGGGAGGGCTTGTGCTGCTGACAAGAGAGCACTAGCTCTTGCTGGACCAAGTCCTACAGAAATCACTCAGGCAAAGATTCCTCCCAAAACAGGATGAAATAATGATCCCACTGGAGGCCGCAGCAGATTCCCCACTGACGGTGGTGGAGGCAAGATTTCACCCTGAGGCTATTGGAGAACTATTTGAAAATTTCTACAGGGGAATGTAGGAAGAAGAAAGGAAGGACTAGTGCTTGCAAATAAGTTGTACTGTATGGAAAACAGTAATATCTACCTTTTGTCTGTGCAGAAGGTCTGCAGATGTAGTTATAATAGAGGGGTTTTTTCAAACTCTAAGAATAACACCAGTGTAATAAATGCACAAACAAGTAATTGTGGCTGACTTCAGAGCTGATAGCAGAGTTTTGCAAACCCTTCTTCTCAATTCAACCTGTATCCTAAAGCTGAGAACCACAGAATACTTAGCAGGAAACACAAAATTTCACTCATGTGTTTCCAAAACTTGACCTTAGCAAACTTTAACTCCAGCCTTAAAGTACTCAGATCCCCAGAAGTTATGCTGAAGATAAACTGGCACATTCACGCCCCAGCACCAGCTCTCATCCCAGCTCAGTGGTTCCCTAAAGATACAGAAGGGACCTCTGTTCTTTTCTCACTCTTTCCTCACCACCACTGCCTCAGTGCCCACACCTACAACAAACGTAAACACGCCATAGTCCCTCCTGCCAAAACCAACTCTTGTGCCACACTAACTGCTCCTGGAGGGGATTCAGCCAGAAACCGACTGTTGCCTTCTCCAGGGGAGATAAGGTGGCAGCTCTGACAGCAGCCCAGAAGGAAAAAGGGGTCCTCACTCAGACTTTGATGCATCTGTCAGTATTTCAGACCTAAAGCAGGCAGCAGCGATGAGACCCTGCCGTGCTGACTGTTCAGAAGCGATGGCAATTCCCTGTGCATTTGCACACGCTCCCAGGCCTTGGGCAGGATGATTAATAGCCCTCTCCCACAGCTCTGTGAATGGGAAGATAAGGACAGTGACAGATCACTGTGGCCCAGACTCTCCCAGCTGCCGCTGGCCTCCGGAAAGTTAGAAAATGCTGTGATTTCTTTAACCTGCAGGGAAGGTGTGTCAGCAAACCTCTCTCTAGTTAAAACCCACAATTACAGCTTCATGCAGGTAACTCTCAGCAGAGAAAAAAAATCCTTTAATAGTCTAGCAAAGCACTGATCAGAGTGAGAGAGCTAAAAGGTCAATCACCAACTAAGTCATAAATGTTTCATTTAAATTTTAAAAAGTTTAAACAGTTTTTTAAATTCTTTTTTAATTTTTCTTTTAACTCTTGAGCCAGGAGGACAGAGCTTCAGATGAGACTAAGAGCCTGTCACTTTGTCCCTGGTACTTCCGTTGCTCATTTGAAAAAGCTCTGAACTCTACTAAATGTAAGTTCCTACAGGCATCCTGATAAGCAATAAAGGTGAATCATTCATGCTATCCTCTAGAAAAATCAAATCTGCTTTTAAATGTCTTCCCTGCTTGAAAATCATTGCAAATTCAATTTGCATGCTTAATTAGCATCTATGCCCTCATGCCAATCTGTTTACAAGAAGCAGTCATTACACAGCTATGAATCTGTATTTCCTCAGCATCAGAGTATACATTGTGCATTTTAATTTTTGAATCTGTTCATTGGCTGGTTTGGGTGTGAGACACACACTTCAGCACTGAAGTGCCAGCCTACCACCTTTGTATTTGTTTTGCTCCTTTATATTTATGATGCATCTCTTGAAATTCCTTTCCATAAAGCTTTTCTGAAATATCTGAAATCTATCATAGCTTCACCTGTACAACTGTGAAAAGCCCTTTGATCTTAGAAGTAGAAATTACCCTGGAAGCTCACACAAACTTGAAAAGTAACTCATCAAAGGATGGAGGGCATGGAAGTTGAAATCTGAGAGCTATATCAAAATAACATTTTTTTAATGAGCATTTGTACCTGTTGTATACTCTTTCTATTTGGGCATGGATTTAGAGCACCTGTCTACCTGCAGCTCTGCTCAGCCTCCAGTGCCCTTTCTTTCACACAGCGAGATTCAGCCATGCAAGGGAAATGCCACCTTACAGGAACGGGGCAAACACCCACAAAGGTGCTGGAAGAATTAGATATCGCACAACTATTGCAGAAACTTATTGCAAGAGGCAATTAAGAGTACCACGAACATATTCTCCTAGGTACATATTAGCTGTCTATTTGTGTCCATAATGGATCAACGGAAGTTGGTTGGGAAACAAATTTAACACAACCTGCAAATAGCCCAGACGCTGCTGATGAAACAGCACCAGAAAAGCTTTATGGCAAAATCATCTGAGCAAGACTGGGCAACTAAAAAATAATCCTATCCAGTTTATATCCTATGCTTAATACCTAGCTAACGAGAGACAGTATCATTTTAAGTCTGGGAACAACAGGTTTATGTTCCATCACAATAGAGTCCTTGGGTAATAAAAGCTTGGAAAACATTGTGCTAAACTGTATTAAAAAAAATACATTCATTCTCCATCTTCCAATACACAAAGCCACAATATATGGTTGGTTGTGCACTGGAGTGCAAGGTGCATGTTGCTACAGTAAGGGTGAGCTCCATCAGAAATGACCAACCTCAAAATTCTTTGGTGATCAAGCCCAAGTCATGAAGCTATTTAATAAAAAGTACAGTACAACAAAGCTTGCACTGAACACTGTGTAGTCACTGAAAGAGGGATATCCCATGGAGGGAGGTTTTCTGGCATTTCCCGTGCCCAGGGGCAACACAAGCTCTGTTGGCGTTGTTCTGTCCATGTGACACAGCACCAGGGCAATGAATGGGTCAGACTGAATGCCCATCCAGCCCAGACAGTGGACAGTCAGCAGCACAGAGCTTGGTCTGAGTACAGACTGAGCCTCTCTCTAGTGTACACCTTCAGTTTTTAGAAATCCAGGAGTTACAGGCTCCCACACAGATTGGGAAAAAAGCATTTTTATAGAGACCTAAAGAATTTTATATGCAAGGGTCTGTTACCGATGCTCTTGTTCCTCTAGCAACCAACAAAATATGTTCCGCACAAGTAGCAGCACTTTATAGACAAATAAAAGGCATGACCTCTGCTTCCAGCAGTTTTCAGTGGATAGAGGAAAACATGGTAAAAGGCAGAGAAGTGGAACAAGAGACTTGATACAGCAGAGTGTCAGGAGGGCGTCTGCTTTCATGGTTCAAGCATCCTGCTGTTTTCTAGCTTTTAAAACACTGGCACAAGCCTTCAGGACCGTGCCCTATTAGCACTAACATGCCAGCATGGCAAGCCTAACTTTCACATGAATGATTCCCTTCTCTAAATCCCTCTTTTCCTTTGCTTGCAATGCTATTGTTCCCATAAGATCTCATTACATATTAATAACCATTCACCCATTCATTCTGATTCCAGAAGGGAAATACCAGCTACATAGTGGCTCTCAGAATGAGATTTTATTAACATGTCTTAACATTTCACTCATGTTTCCAACTTCACCATGGTTTTTGAAACAAGGAGAAAAGAAAAGTCTGGCACTCAGCCATGCTAACAATCTACTTCACTTTTTCCAGGACTACAGTCTAATTCTGTGCCTGCTTAGATCAACCAAGAGTTTGACTCTTCAACTGTCACCTCATCCCTCTGCCAGCTCTGTTTTCCAGCCAGCTATCCTTTCATGCCTTTTTGTCTCCACCTGTTTGATGCAGAAGAGAAAACCAGTGCAGTGGGTTTAATCACGACACAGCCTTCTGTGATGTACAGTCATGAATCTCAAATAAGGATACTGATAAGAAGCATATTAACCACCATGTGAGAATTTTAATCATTTCACAGTCTTCTGCACCAGAGCTCTGCTTGGCATCTCTCAGTAAAACAGAATGGCCCCAGACTGCAGCTTTGCAGCCCTGCTCACTTCAACTGCTTGTATGAAATGCAAACATATCACTGCAGTTCTGCCTGCCACCACCCTGCATTGTGACCTTGAGATAGTGAATGAAAAGAAACAATATTTAGAGCTCAAACTCTTTGACCTGAGCATTTATCTATCTGTTTGTAAAGCCTCATACTGCCTGATTTCTCTGCTCTTTCTACTGTTGTCTCTTTGGAAATGGAACAATAATCTATTTTCAACAACACTGAAATAAGTCTATGTAGAAATAAACAGCCATCTCCATATCACAAGGCAATTATGTCAGTTTACCGTCTCAGGTCCCCAGGCAAGTTACCATGTGATAATAAGCTAATTACTAGCCAAGGTCTGAGCATACATTTATACCTTATCTGTGCAAAATGAACATTCTGATTTGAGATGTTCTATTAAAAAACATCCTACCCTTTTAAACTTGAAAAAAGTAGTTACCAGGACAAAAGGGTTATTTATGTAGCAAATCACACCTTCAATATTATTTTTGTTAAATCTTTCGTTGCTGTGATTTTAAATGGCATCATGTACACATGCAAACAGATCCCACTTATCAGTATGTGAGATGCACATATGTGGAAATACACATAATAAAGAGAAGATTCATTTACAGATAAATATATTTTCCACATATGATTCACTTTTACTAGCATCTCCTAAAGCTTGAATAGAATGTACTTTGTAAGTAAAAGCTAGCACGTCCTTTACAACTATTTTCCATCCTTTAATGGCCTGCAAGATGTATTTAATAGCTCATTATTAGGGTGACCACAAAAGCCGCCTTCATTCTCCCAGGCAATGAACCCGCATGGTTCTTTCTCAGAACTGGGCTTGTTTGTTTGCCTCTTGCACCTTCCACCTTCAGTCCCACTAAATAGGCTGCTTATTCCCCATTTCTTAAAGGGCTGACCAACCTCTTTGCCTTGATACCCAAAGATGTTGATCCATTTGCAAAGCTGTGGACCAATTCCATTTCATCCAGGAGTCACCAGGCATTTAAAACTCACCCTTCTGTGCTCAAAGAACTTACTTTCCCACATACACTATACTGTACTACCTGCTGATTTTTTTCATGATGACTTTTCATTCTCCCTGCTCCAAATCAGACCATTTTTCTGCAACTGGAAGGCAAAACATCTCTCTACCACTGTCTCCAGCTTCCTCTGTATACTTGTCTTGAACTAGGAGAATGAGAGAGAATACCATAGACACTATACAGAAACCAGGTTGCCTACATGCTCATACATGCATAGAACAACTTGACAATAACCAAGCACATCTCTAGAGGTTATCAGTATTTGATGTTCTAAAGAAATTATTTTCTATCTTTAGGCACCACTAGATCATGCTTTCATGCTTCAGTTCATGAAGATGCCCAGAAAGACAAGGCCAATCAATACAGTTATTGACAGGTAATTTCAGTTACTGTTAACTCTCACTGCCAAGCAACAGTTTGCGGTTAAACTGCAAATATATCTCACACTGAAAAACACACAAGTGCACTACAAAGAAAGGTATGTGCTCAAGAAAGTTCCCCTTGAACAGAAGCATTCCTTTGGCATGAAAAAAACCCCAACCAAACAAAACCTACTTTCTCAATCACCTATGCCCGGGAAGTTTCCTTTGGCAAGCCCACATTTTTTTATTCCTGCAGAATTTAAACTCTGCCTGCAAAACCTGAGTTAATAATCTTGGGTGGGTAAAAAGCAGTATTCAAATGATATTAAATGTGGGGATTCTTCCAGAAACTGCTGGTATCTCTGGTACCTCCAAGCACTGCTATCACCTTGCCAATAGAGTAAAATTGGAATGTCTACAATTCAATCCAGCAAGAACCACATCAGCTTGTGAGAACACAGAGCAGTGGTTGAGGGCAGACATATGAAACACTGCAAAATAAAAAGTAGGAAGAGCAGGAAGACTAGCATGTTCTCTCAAATCCCAGGACTCTAAACCCATTCCCACTGAAACCAGCACTGCTGTCAGGAGGGGAAGAAGAAAAGAATCTCTGCTTTGCCTCCAGCTCTGTAGCAGAATATTCCCACCCCCTGCACTCTTCCAGCACAAGCATTTATGTAACTGTACAATGAGCCAGAAATAACTCAAATGCACAATAACTAACTATGGATGGAGTCTCCAAGGTCGATGAGTAAGAGCAGAGGAAAGAGAGATCATTTCCTCCTCCTCTCCAGTAGCTGAAAGAGGAAGTTAAAATGCCTGAAGTCCAGTCCCAGGGTGGCCACACTCAGCTAACATATGCCATTTCTCCCTATAGCTATAACTCCACAGCATCCTAAGCATTGCCACTCATGAACAGGGGTTATTCATCAACCCTAACAACGCCAAAAATATTGACTAGCCCTTTACATTTAAAGGTTCAGAGATCATCCTCAATGCTTTGCATGCAAACATCCTGCTTTCAGCTGAGTTTTCAGTCAAGCCTCCTTTGCATTACAATGCATATAAACAGTGATTGCATTTTAAACGGAGCTGTAAGCAACTAGAGATACCTCCCTCTCTCCCAGATAACTGAGCAGTTGCCAGCAATGGAAAGAAAAAAGAAATGAAAAATCAAAGTGCAGCATATGTTATTATAGAGGTGAGCTCTTTAACTTCCTTCTGACCAGTCCCTTCCTTCTGATATTGAGCAGGCAGCCAAAGCTTTTAATGGCAAATTAGTGGAAAACAGCTTTTCAGCAGGTACTGACCAACAGGGTTCTGGCACATCAGCTTTCATCACTGTCTCACAAAGACAGACAAGCAGGTTTTATACCAAATTGTACTTCATATCATCTGTTTAAACATTTCTGCATGTAAAGGTAGAGGCAATTTGGATCAGCTAGTCCCAACAACAGCTTCAAGGTTTCTTCTAAAATACTATTTCCTTTCAATCATCATTTGTGTTTCTCCCCCACTATGTAATACTTGTCAGAAACTCAAGTTCAGTCATTTACAAGCTTCTACTAAAAATCCACTCTAAGACTAAAATCCACTTGATCTACTAAAAAACAATAATCCAGCTTTAGTGACGTGCGCCCAGTCTTCTGTATACTCATGCCAACTTTAAAAAACGGAAGCTATTTAATACTTAGGTCCACTGGGACTTGTATACAAATAAATCCATCAAAAAGCATCATCCTTATTTTCCTTCTTCCTTATGCTAGGCCATCTGTGCAATCCACTGCACAGCTAGAAGGAAAAAAAAAAGAAAAACCAAACAGAAAGGAGATGCTCTAACATTAAAGGGAAACAGTTATTTGAAAGAAGAACATTTTTGCTGGTGGCAGTGTCTTCAGCAAATAGCACTTCAGAATTGAATGAGAAAGTAACATTTGTTTCAAGGGAGGTTTGTCTTTATCCATATCCTGACTGAAACCTCCAGCACACAACCTCCAGCTCCAAAACGTTTCCATCACATTTGGCTCTTAATGCCACTAACAGACGTTTAGACCGTTGCCTTGTTTACAGGGGTTAGACCATGGCCTTGCACCTTCTCTGCACACAGAGCATTGTTTTGTACAGAGCACAAGACTTCTCTGCACAACTTACCACTGTAAATCAGCTCCACTTTACTCCTCAGTCTTGCTGAAACACAGTAAACTAGACACCATCTTCTCTCTCAGTTAATACTGAATCCAGTTGTTGAGAGACAGCACAGAGCATTAAGCTTTATAAGGGTCAGTGAGTCATTTCTGCAAAGGCAGTTTGGGTCCCTCTTCCTTGTATCAGTTTTTATGGGGGAATATAAGATAGGATTGGGTTACAGGCTGTGGGACACACCTGCAGGAGCACATGGCAGCACAGAGACGCTTCTCTCTGCCGGACCCTGGTGGGAGGAGGGGTCAGCAGCAGAGCCCTAGAGGAGCCTGCTGGAAGCTGATCCCATAGAAGGACATTCAGAAAGTGTACTGCTGATGTGGCAACATGGGATAGGCCATGTAGTGAGAGTTACCATGTAAGGAGATACTATGCCTTGGAAAAGTGTATAAAACCAGCTTGTTTCTTTGAATAAACGATTCAGATTCTCTGCTGGTCTGGGTCTGTGTTTTAATCACCAACAGTTTTTTTGGATAATTGTATTTTGGAAAGGAAATAGCATCCTTTAAAATCTTAGCAAATGCACTACAGGAGACAGCCTGGTTGCCCTACCTCAGGACAGCACAAGGCAGACCACTTGGAGAAGCACGTCCCTCCTTTCAAGGATTAACATGGGCATTAACCTGTCTCTCACCCTTCCAGGAGCAAAAATCAGCCAGCCCTCCAGCAACCATTCCCTTCAGCTCCCCAGCCCAGCTGTGAGAGAGGCAGAGACATAAAAGGAGCTTGAGCCCTGCCCGTTTTCCAGGGAGGAATGGGTTGGGAGAAGAACAAGACCCATTCTCCCCAACACCTCCAGGCTTGGTGGACTAACACGGCCTGAAGATGTAGAGCCTCACTGCAGAAGGGAAAACAACTGAACTGCCAAGTGACCAGACCAGGACTTGCTCACCCCTCTCTGCTCATTACATATGGATACACCATAAATATCGAGGAAGCCTTATTGCAACTCTTCATAGATTAGACTCCACATTCTTGATTAAGTGCTCAATAGCTCTACACTGTGCCTAAATCACTACATGTGGTATTCCAAATAAATTAAATGTAAGAGTAATACAAATAAGATGGGCCAGCCGTCTCAGCCCCTGCTTCCACTTGCAAGCAAAACTGTGACTCTTCATCCAGACAGCAGTCTTGCAGGAATACAAACTGCCACTGCAGAAGCAGTGAGTATTTTTTCCATATAAAACAAAACAGCCTTGTTATACACATAAAATATTCCAAGTTTCCACATTGTGTCACATTTGTGAAAGCTTCCACTAAACACATATTCATTTTAGTACTTAAAGCCACAGAAAATCTGGAAACTGTTTTACATTATTCAAAAAACAGAAATACAAATGTTGCTTTAGTTTGTAATTAAAGGGAAATCGTTTTTCACTGCTCACTGTCATCAAATTTGGTTGCAGGTTTTACTGGAGTTAGCCTGTACCTTATCAGTCTGTTTCAGCTGTTCTGGGTGTAATAAACACAGATTTCAATTTCCACACGGTCCAGTCCAACAGACCGTGGATCTTGCCCATCTGACGTAGGGCAATGGATGGACCAACTAAAGTGTGTAGGAGAGGGGACCTAAAGTGTTAAATCAATCTTTATACCCATTCCATTAGGTCACTGCTGTTTCTGTGTTGTCTCTTTCCCAGAGGACACTCCTACAGTAGGAGATGAGCAGCACCACAGCCTAAGAAGAGCTACCAGTTCTCCATATGCTCGGATCCATCCCTAAAGGACATCAAATGGGCATGGAGCCCAACACGGGAGTCACCTGCACAGACCTGGGGGTTGTGCTCACTGACTCTATTCAAAGTTGGTTTGCCACTCTGCTCTGTTTCCTCCCTCCCTGCTTGTCAGCTCAGAAAGACATCTGGGGTTTCATACCATATGCAGGTTATGACCAATTATTAAATTATTATGGGACCTGCAATCCAGAAGCATTTGATATGACTTGCACATCCTACAGTAAGATGAATGTCTGAAGGATGCCACAAGATAACCTGACTCCAGCCCTTCCACTGACATGATAAATGAATCCCGCACATGAAGGTCAGAGCAGCAAACATTTTGCCTATAAGAAGGTTTTGGCACCACTGTATTCTTTGTATCTGTTGCAACCTCCTCTATTTCTAAAAGAAAATTGAAAACAAATTTTAAAACCTGCTTTTAAGAGTTACATGCAACAGAAATGTGCTAGTCAGTTCCGCATTTCAACTCTAAATGAAAGCCCAAAGCAGTTAGCTTGATAAGACCCATACTTTACAATGCAGTATGCCAAGGATCCAGACCTTCGCTCTGCCCTGGGAAGGCAGGGCTGGCCCTCCCAAGGCCTGGGAGGCTGCCACAAAATAGAAAAGAATATACACAGTTCAAGTTTTCATCTCTTTTAAATAAACAGGAGGGAAGGGGGGGAGAAACACCAAACATTCCCCATTCTTTGTTACAGATGGGAATTTGCTCCCATGAACATCTACTCAAACAAAAGGTTATTTGTCTTCTAAAGATGTTCACCCAAAACACACCAACCATCTTTCTCAGTCTGTGCCCCAGACAGCTTTGCAGTTCCTCAGTTCTGTGATAGCAGTGCTTTACTGAGTCAAAACCAGGTATCTACTGAGTTTGACAGCTTATTAGAAAGATGTTAGCTTTTTTCATCACTTTTTTTTTACTGTTTCATTGTATCCTCTGCCTAATTAACAATCTCATTAACTATGTTTTATTATCCTTAAGTCTTTCAGTAAGTATCCACCAGCCAGACCTGCAAGTACTCCCCATGGACATGTCTCCCTAGAACATTCGCTGACTACCCCATAACTAATCTCTAGCTGAAAGGCTCAGCAGCCATTTCCAGCCTCTACACAAACAGCCTGCTTTCTGTGTTTGGTTCATTCTTCTCAGTACCACTCGTACGAAATAAACAAAAAACCCCCTAAAACTACAATATCCAAACAACATGCAACCTTTTGCACTTTTGATTTCAAACAACAATTAACTTGAGGCATTCCAGCAAGTGTTATCCTCTGTATACTAAGATGGGAAAAGAAACAGCAGAGACTTATGTTTTGGCCCATATTATTTTTCAAACTGCTTTTCAAAACAAGCCAACCATATGGATGTCATTTTTAAAAACTTGAGTCATACTGCCACACACTCTTCAGCATGACCTACCATTATAAATGAAAATTGCTGTCAAATGAACGTGAATTAGCTCTTTTGTTCTAAAAAGTGAGAGATGAAAAATTGTTTGCTCCTAAACTAACATTACCCAAATATCCTCTAAATTGAAATATTGCTATCCCCACTTCTCATCATTACCTAGTAGCGCAAAACAATTACAAAATCATTTTAATTGAGATCTAAAGGGCTCAGGAACAATAAATAGTAAATAAAAAAACCTTATTTGAATAATTACATGAAGTACATCGATTGTGCAATTATTTCAGCAATTGCAGACTAAACACTGAATGAACATCTGTGGTTTTATATACCCTGCCAACCCTAAAGGACCTACAAGCTCAATAAGGCTACTGAACAAGGGCTTTCAACCTTGGAATCCAAAAATCCAAATTTAAAACGGCTTCAGACGAAAGCAGACTCAGGTTTGACTTTCAAGGACACAATTCTTCACCCCAGTTGATGCTACTTTCATCCCCTGGTCTGTGAAAATACACTGACTGGATCCTCCAGAGCAGCCATGTTCCCGTGAATGAACTTCCATAAAACAACTGCCTGCAAATACATCACAGCAAGTCCTTCCAAACACCCAGATTCAAAGATGTGGGCAGCAGCTAACCAGCCATCAGCATCTGTGGGAATAACACTGTGTAAAATATTTATGACCATTAACCAGTTTTTGCAAACCTTTCACAGCATTTTATTTCATGTCCTTTACTACATTGATACTGCATTCATCTGTCTCACCATTTCTTTTTTCTTAATTTTCACAGTGGCAAGAAAGGAAAAGGTTCATGCGTATCCTGATAAGACGAGTATCAAACATGCAAAAGGGAGTCTTGCTTTCTGAGGCAAGGAAACAAGCCCCCATATCCTCACCAGCTGGATAGAATAGCTCAGTCCTGAGGTAGCCAGAAGGTAAAAACACAGGGTGAAAATGGTCTCCCTCTATTTTAGTATGAGGTACAAGGGACAAAATGTAGCAGAGTCATAGCAGCTTTTATCAGGGCATATCTGAGGCATTGCCATATTTTTGTACACTTGGAGCAAAATAATTACAATATGCCAGACTTTGCAGTGTGCTCTCTGCTGACATGGTAAACATGGCCTTTTCAAACAGTCTGAGGTTATTCAGTCCATTTTACTACTAGTGCTAGATTGCTCTTGACAGGGCTTTTTCCAGTACTTCACCCAGTTTAGTTTCAGATGCCCCTAAATGGAATGTGATTATTTTACTTGGGAGATAATCCCCAAACTGAAGGGGTCTCAGTGTCTAAGAAGAAATTAAGCCCCGTGAATCCTAAGAGAAATTCAACTTGGCTTTCCATTTTTTTTTTAATTTCACCTAATCAGTCTTAGTCAGAGCCCCTCATAAGTATAAACCGATTGTACCTGATCCTTTCATGATAAAAGCTTGTAATCCATTAGAAAGTCATCTGCAACCTCAAAACTCAATTTATGTATGACCTTTTAAGCCATCCGATCAAAATTATTCCAAGTCACTTTGGTTAATGTCAGGTCTGACCTGCAGACTAAGGAAGCTCATTAAGTGCCATACTCAACTGTACATGCTGATGTTTCTCTCTGCAAAGGGAGCACATTTCTCAGAGGTTCCTCCTCAATTTCCATGCGAATCATGAGCTGTGTCATACGTTTTATCTGCAGCTGTCATCTGCTTTTGAATTATAGGATCAGGAGAGACAGTCAAGGATACAGGCACAGATGCATTAAAACATTCCCCTAAGCCAATTTGTGGGAAGATCTAACTCCTCTCTGATAACTAGCACTTGTGGCTTATTGTGAAAAGCAAGAATATAATGTGAGGGCAGGGTATTGCAAACTAAGTGTCGCATTAGACACACAGAAAGAATCCCCAGGATTGGTTTATTACCATCACAGTAAAATGATCCACCATCCTACCTAGCATCTTTATTTAACTTTGTATCAAACACATCATCACAATTACCTAACAGTGTTTCTAGATTAGTCTCCTTGAAAGATGTAACTGATTTTCTGAGAGCTGGGGCTCACAACACACTGATTTGTACTTCTTTCCTTGGGTAAGAGTCCAAAGCAAGCTGCCTTCATATAGCTCAGTTATACACCTGCCTAAAATGTTACTATCAACCTAAGTGTTTGTAGGGGCCATAGGATTCTTAACACAAAAACCATATGCTCTGAGAGTGGGTCACCATTTAGCCTGGAAAGGAGTTATTGCCATTCTACCGCATTTGCTGAGGAGGGCTCTTCTGCTTGGCTAAAATCTGAGTGGACTCCACTGAATTACCTAGGAAGTGTCTTATCTCATACAGCTACATCCAAGGGACTTCAGAATTCTCCAAAGAAAAAGAAAACCCTGCCAATTAACCAAAATATCTTCTCATCAAAGTAAGGATTAAGAAATTCCCAAGGGGAGGTTTTCGATCTGAAAAACTCACAGCTGGGTTGGAAGCCTAGAGGGGAGTCATGGCTCCCCAGATCCAGATCACCTCCTGCACAATACCTGAATGAAAATAAAGAACATAAAAGCCTCCACCAGGAAGCCCTGCCCAGGCTGTGAGATGAGGAGCCCATGGAGATAACCCAAACAGACAGAAAGGTGGATAACAGGGTCTTTGTGCAGACTTGTTCATTTCTGTTTATCCCTGCCTTTGTAAAAAGTTAAAACTGGGGCTGAAGTATCCTCTCAATGCCCAGAGTTCGCACGTTCTTCTCTGAAGTGCTGCTCACACCCTCAGCTAAGCTGCCCTTGCCAGCACGGGTGACACCAGCTCCTGGCCTGTACTGGTACTGTCTCAGGGGAGCTGTGCTGGCTGGGCACACCCCTGGTACAGCACAGAGGGAAGGGGAGTGCTTGCACCCTGAGCAGCCAGGCATTCTGAACAAGCAAACTGAAGGAATACTGGTCATGTAGATGAGGAATTGCCAATCTGTACAGCAAGAGCACAAGAAGTAAAGCACAGATTGAACACCACACAAAATGCATTTTAGGAGAGCTTGCCACACCTGGACTGAAGCACTGCAGTCACACATAGCTGCTGATAAAGTCCACTTCACAGCTAAGGACCTCACAAAGACATAACAAAACACAAAGCAGGCTGGAATGAACTTTGTACACCACCACTAAAAGTAAGAGAAGTTTGCACCATATTCACAGTTTCCAAAGATTTGTGAATATTAATACACAACAAAGCACTTACTTGTAGCTTATGTTAAAAAAAACCACCACATCTTAAATGCAAACTATTCACCTCATCCTGAGAGAGGAATGCAGCAAGCTTGAAACCTGCCAACAGACTAAGTATCCATTTGGGTAAAGCACAAGAGGATGCTTTTTATGCTCCCCAGTGTCTGTAGCATCCCTTTCCTGCAGTCCTGCTATAACAGTCTTCCTGCCACTTATAACTACCCATTTTAAGGCTACCAGGTCACTCAAAGCACTGGCCTAAAAAAGCCAGATGCCACCATGTCCCTCCTCTTTCCAGGTTCATTTGTCCACAGCCCCTCCGCATGCAAGAATGACTTATATGGCTGAGGATGTAACAAGGTACTGAGCTCAGTACAGCAGCTATCATAAGGCAGCTTAACCAAGAACTTTTCCTCCCTGTCTCTCTGCCCCACACTGCTTTGTGCAGCAGTCTTCCACTTCTTTTTAGCCAAGGAGAAGACAGCCTGTCTCAAAAGCCAGAGCCAGCCCATGAGCTCGACACTGAACTGCCCCAAAACACAGCAACCAGAGCCCAAGCTGCAATAAAGGTCACTCTGTGCTCTGTGTCCCCAGGCAGCTGGGGCCACGCTCTGCAAAATGCAAGGCAGAAAGAGACCACTGTTTCCAAACAATTGTCCCTACACAGGGGTGCAGATTAACCATAACCAACTAACAACTAATAGAGTCATGTGCAATGAAAACAGGAGAATGAGGGACACGTAAAAGTCACGAAGAGAAAGAAACTAGGACAGAGAAGAGGAGGTGCACTTGCTTAATTAGCAAAGCAGTCAGAAAAGCTGGGCTATGGAAATTCTAATAACAGCCCTTCAAAATAGGAATGATCCCTCTCCAACCTGCCTGGGAAGCACCTCCCCTCTGAGTGCAGCATTTGCAGTACTCTTATCTAATTACCACCAACAGGCATCTGCTGCTGTTTGCATCCTCACTCTAATGAGCAAATGCAGCAGCCAGATCTGGCTGGAGCTGGGGAGCAGTATTGTGACTGCAGATGCTTTTTTTTCCCCCCTAAGTTCATCAGAAGTACCTGCTCCTCAAGGAGATCTGGAACTTTCTCAAAACTGGGAAAAGGAGCATGAAGAAAGTGCACCACAGAGATCAAAATAAGAAGAGTTTTAAAAGGAGGCAGTGAGTTCAACATTGACAGGTACACCCAGGGCTAAATGCTAACCCCCACTGCTCAAACCGGACAGAGATATTTTGGTAGGGATCAAAACCAACTGCTGCCTTTTCTTAAGGCTGACAAATTCCAGCTGGGGGAAATCTATGCACAATAAAATCTGAGGTTGTTTTTTCTTGTACTCCACAAGGGAGCTGTATCCTATTTCCAACGTAAACATGGGACATGGTGCTCCAATTAGAGGTGCCTCTAGCTCATAATATGACTCTTAAGTGACATTTCTGGTTTACCAGCTTTAACAACGTCTATTTTAAAAAGCCTCACAATGCACAAGGTGCTCTGGGAATAATCTCTCAGCACAGAAGCAAAGAAAAGATGGTTAGATTTGCTCACTCCAAAAACTAGGTTTTTAACTTCTTACAAACATGCCTTTTAAAAAATGTAGTAAACTACCCCATGATTTCGTTCAAAATGTACATTGGCACAAGGTTACTTAAATTGCTGGAAAAACCAAGTCCTCTCAAAAAAAAAAAAAAAAAAAAACTTAGGAAAAGCTACTACTGACCCTGACAAAAAGGCACAGATGGTGAACTTAGCTCCAATGAGTCTGATAAAATGCTGCACAGTTGAGAGATGGAATTACTCTCCCTTTCACGTCATTTAGACCATCAGCGCTAGACAACAGATGTAAAACATTTGTCTCAAAAGACAATCACTTGTAAAACATGTTTTCCTACAATACACAGACTGAGATTTTAGAATAAGAGAGAAGTATGGGGATTTTCTCTCTTATTTCATCATCATAACCTGAGGTATCTCCTCCATGCTTTGAGAAGCTCCTACAGGCCTTGCCTTAGCAGGAGTTCAAGTCATTCAGTTACCGTGAGTAGGATTATTCCCATCCTTATGGGGATTGTCCATCTCCCTCTCAATATAATATATGTTTTCCATGTAGTACTTACTGAGTTCATCATCATTCATTTCTTTGTGCAAGAGCCTTGCAAAACTAAGTTTGACCACAAGCACCAATCTGAAATGCTTTGCCTGTATTTATCCCCTTCCAATCATATAACCTAGGGGCACAAGGGTCCACCAAGGATGTCAAGGCAGAGCTATTGGCAGACACAAGGAATCTAAACTCTGGGGGTATGAAACTGGGGGAATTTGCAAGGCTCTAGCAACACAAGTGTCACTACAGCACCTGCTCGTGCCAAATATAAAAGTATCAAAGGAGACCTCTGGATGCCCCATAGCTGGATTTTCATGAATCCTTTTCCCCAAGACAGTAACATGCTGAAGTAGTACCTGTACTTCAGTATTACTTCCAGTAGTAGGTCCAGTTCCACAGTTATGAGTGTCCATGACTTCACTACCAGGAGTAAAATTGCAATGTACTTCCAGCATCAGCACACTGGTTAGCAAAACTGTCCTCTATCAATAGTTTAGGGCACTTTCCTTCTTTGCAGCAATAAGTACAAAGGAAAAGCAGTCAGAATGCCTCCCTCAGAACGTAACAACCCCTACCCTGCTGTATTGCAGAGCTGTCCATTTGGTTTTTTAAACTTAGATGAC
Source organism: Aleadryas rufinucha (assembly GCA_013397815.1). NCBI lineage: Eukaryota > Metazoa > Chordata > Aves > Passeriformes > Aleadryas > Aleadryas rufinucha. Next base: position 32,930 of record VZTH01008177.1, on the reverse strand, counting down.
TGCTCATACTGGTAACAGACTTTCCTATTCTGATTTCTCAAGTCTGCTTAACCCCCCAAAAAAGAAAAAAGACTTTCTTTTATAGCCGTGTCTAAAAATCTAGCCTGAAGATGTTTTATACCTCGACTTGAATGTTTGCATAATGTTTCCCTAAAAATGCTCTCAGACTGCATGCTCACTCATAAAAGCTGTCAGAACATGATTGGAACTGTTCTAAGTGACAATTCAAGAAAATGCAGAGATATTATCCTGCTTGGGCTGAACCATTTTATTTCCAAAAACAGTTCATGGGGAGGAGACTGATTCTTTCCTGTGAGAAAACAACGTGGGGGGAAGATTATCGATCCCTCTCTATTCCCAAATGAGGGAGCTTAGCAAGAGCTGCCTCTGTGAGGAGAACCCCCCCACACACTCTCTCAGCAGAGCACCAGGCAGCTGCTGGTGCAAATATTTGATTTTAGGCCGCTGAACAGAAACCCTCATCAGTACCAACTTCAGACTTGAACCAATCATACCAGCATGTTGAGAAGGCAGTCTTCCCAAACACTATCAAAATTATGAATGAAGTACAGGTATCAGCCATTCTCCAGTGACACAACCTGCTTGATAAGCTTAATGACACTTCAGGAGACTACTGAGGCAGAACACTGTTTTCTGCACAGAGATGCCGGGAGATCAGCACCACCCCTGCCTCCTGCAGCAGCACCCGATCCTTGGAAATGTATGTTGCCTAACACTGAGTACTAAAGTTACTTACATGGTGAGGTGCTCATTAAAGGACTGGGTTCACAAAAATAACCTTCCCTGAACGGTGAATACATTCATTGCTTCCCAATGGCAACAGTTGTGATTCCAGAATATAAGAAACTTTCACAATTACAGCTGGATTGCAGCCATGCCTTTTGGACATACTCTTCTCTGTGAAGGGCAAGTCTGCTAATTAGACTTGCTACAGCTCTAAAGTAACAAATGTCTTTCAAGCAGAAGCTTCTGATGTTTTTAACTTCTTCATGCTTTTATTTTAATGCCTGTTTCACACTAATAATATAGTTCGCAATTTGGGTGCAAAATTACAAGAATCTACTTTTTAACCTAGCTGAGACCCTCCCCTCCTAAGAAATTTGAACACTGTAAACCGTACATCTCTCCAAAAGAAATAAGATTTATTTATAAAAATAAAAACTTAGAAAGGGTTTTGTACTTAGTTTGCTTATGGATCAGTGTCTGAACTTTAAAGACCTTAACCACACAGCTCCTCCAACCAACTTACTTAAGTTAAGCATGCTAAACTTTGACTGGCACGCACCAAAGAGAGTTGCCTTAAGACATCTCCATTTCCATTTGCCTGAGTCAGCCTAGTTTTAGGACATAAGCTCTTCCATTCCTGATGTTTTGATTCTGCAGCCTAGACACTATCACTTAGAAAATGAAAACAAAACTTTTCATTTTTAAAAAAGTGTTTTAACAGAGCCAGCTGACATTTTCCTACCGACAGCTCACTCCTTAAATAAACCACTTTGAAATATACAAAATCCTTATTCTAAAATCATACCTCCTTGCTAATTTTGGGAAAAGTGTCTTGTCTCAGAGCAGGGTCACCCAGAGTCCTGTAGGCAATGTGACAGAGATGCTGGCATGTCTTTTCTGCTGCACACTTAGCTCCTGCTGCTCTCCCTTCCCATGATCAACCCCAGGTCCTTTCCAGCACTACTGTTTTCCAAGGCTCTTCTTTCATGGAGTATCTGCATATTTAATTATTTCCCCAAAATGTGCCAGCTTGTATTTTTCCACTTTAAACCTAATTTTATTTCTTGACTATGTTTTTAAGCTTCCAGAAACTTTCTCCCATTTACATTATTTCTCTGACTTGCCAAGCAGCATGAGCAAATAGATTCCACTGTCGAGTTCAACCACCTCTGCAGCTCACTTCTGCCTTTACAGAGAACCAGCGTTAAACAGCACATGCCATTTTATGAAATCACCCTCAGTCTGGGTCAGGACTCTGCACACAACACCAGCGAGTCAGTCTGGGAAGGCAGACCCAAGTCTACACGTCTGACAGCCTCAGTGAAGGATCTGCTTTTATTCTCCTCAGCTGAGCCCTTATACAAAACCTGATCCTCGGATACTCCTCCCAGTACTGCATATTGCTGTTCCCTACTCCTTCCCTGAGCTGCCCTGTTCATCCCACAGCTCAGCAAGAAGCTTCTGCACGACTAATCCCTTCATTACGATGTAGTTTCATCCTTTCCTAGATAGAGCAAGCACTTCATCACTTACTTGTGTAATTTGATCTAAAGTTTTGATCAAATCTGCCTGGCAGAATTTGTCCTTTATAACTTGATGTTGTTTATTGCTCCTTGATCTTCTCCAGACTTCCCTCCCTAGATCAGAGCCAAGAAACTGTCTCACTTGCTACAGAGCTATACATAATTTTGTGACTCTGAGGCCTGTTGATTTTATTCCCCCCCCCCCAAGATCCTCCTTTTTGGGGCAGCTCTTCCTTCCTTTCACCCAGAAAAGAAGGCTGTGGGTTTACACAGCTCATCTGGCTATGTATATATTAAGCATGGTTTATACTTCTTTTTGTATTGTGGCTGCAGAAGGCAATTTTTTTTTCAGATTTCTGAAAGGAGGTGTTCCCTAGTCTGTTAGCATTATTGGGTTATAGATCATTCAAGGGACTGTTAACAGCTGCTTTGAAGCTCCTGCATTTAAGGGACAAAACTGACCTTGGCCTGTGTGAAGAAGTGAGGAAACAGGTTATAATAAATATAGCTCATGTGAGCTATCTGTGCTAAGCCATTGCCAGGCTATGCCCCATGTCCAGGACTGCCCTTCAACCCCACTGGGGGCCCATAAAAGGTGCCTGCAGGGTGAAGGATGGGAGGTACCCCCACCAGAGCCCCCAGAAGGAAGCAATGACCCCAGCCCTGCCTCCCCCACTGCATCTCTGTCCCTCCAGGCAGGGCACCACTGTGAGCTGCTGCTGGCTCCTGTGGCAGCTAATGGTTTTTGTAGGTATTTTTCCACAGCTAGCTTAAATTTCTGTAGAACCACCAGTGAAATAGCCCAGAGCCTTCTTCCCAATAGCGGGCATCCTTTAAAAACTGCTTCATATACTGTTGGCAAAAGGGGGTTTTCTGGAACAAGTTTTTCTGAGAGTTTTTCTGAGATCAGTTCACAGTGTAGCTGTATCTGGAGACAGTGATAATTTTTACTACTTTCCACTGCATTGAGGATTTTTTTTTTGTTTTGAAAAGACTAAAATGTAAACTTTTACAACCTACAAACTCTGTTCTCACTGTGCACATAAATCCTTCTAATGATAATGAGTGCTATTTTTCACATATTTAAAGGAAAAGTGGCCTTCTTTAGAGGGTTAAAAGTGCTCAAAAGGACATTAAGCCAATAGAGAAATTAGGAACACTGCTAAGGACAATTCCTGGAGTAACGTCACAAAATAGAGAACTTTAGTACTAATTCTGAGTGTCAGGTTAGTATGATATTTATGTCACGTTATTTTTCCTGACTAACAAGGTTGAGAAAGACTGTTCAATGTCAGTAATACTTTGTGTTAACCACAGGAAGCACCACTCCATTCTTTCCTTGTCGGTTGTGGAACCATTTGCACGTGTCTGAGCTCAGCCCTGAATGCCTCCTCTTGCCAAGACTCATTTATCAGTTTAAGTAAACTATAATGTAATTTCAAACAAAAGTTATTTGAACTAGTAGCTGGAATATTTCAACAAATAGCTGGACTGCTTTCCATGGCTATTTTGTAGCAGCTTTCGAGACCAAAATTAGTTCAGAATATATATTTTCTTCACGAAATAGTCATCTTTAAGGAGCTCTACTTTTTTTTCTGAAATTATTGGCCACATACTCGAGTGCAGAAAGTTGGCATCTTCTCAGTAAAAGCCAATGGAGCTATACAGCTTTACTCCAACTAAAATTCCCATATTAGCTCTGCTGTATATTTCATTTGTTATAGTGTATTGCTTTGGATTAATCATACCAGAACAGGATGAACAAATGCATTACCACTGTTAAAAAGAATCACATGCCCTAAACATCTCCTCAATCCTCTCTCATAGCCCTATTGATCGTGTTGATTTCTCCGAGCTAATGTACAGCATCTGTGAGGATAATTTTCTTCTAAAAATGTGTGAAAACTACATTTCTTGCCTTATACTGCACAGTGAAGGGGATCACATGAAATGTTGCAACTTCCATATAAATACAGCTGATCCCATCCTTTCCCTAGAATATTAACTTTTTCTAAGACACACTTATATGAATCACAAGATTCCATCTAACAATTTATGCCTGCTGGTAGCAGTTAGTTGGAAAGGAATTATTTCAGCAAAGCCAGTATAATTACTAATGATCTCATGACTAGTTACTCTTTTTAGATGCTCAGTAAACCATCCGTAAATTCATTCCACCTACTATCTGTTTGACTTGTCAGGCAAGCTTACCGACAGGGGAGCAAGAGCAGCTTTTAAAAGGAAGGAACCAAACCAAACACACACACCTTTGTCCTGAGGGGTAAGTGCAACTACTGAGGCAAACCCAAAAACATCTTTTAATCTGCTGTCATAAATGCCTGTCCCAGCATCAAACATCACTCCAAATAAAAGCGTGCGACCACATGCACAGCAGCTTAACTTAGTGTTGTAGACAGTGAGCCCATGGCACCAGGGATTATGAGAACCCCCTGGAGCTAAGTGGAGAAATTCTCCCCAGGTTAAAGTGACTAAAAAGGCCTCTCTCAGGATGCCCTGTTCTGTTACAGAAATGTACCCCGGCTCTGTCTCTCCTATTTGGCCGTTGGCTTCCCCTGCCCCTTTCCGCCCTATATGGCCCTAATCCAGAATGTTCTCCCTTCCCTGTTTCCCCATTCACCCTTGTCCCTTAGTCCCTCCCTCACTGTTTCCTATTAGTTCCCATACCTTAGCCCCACCTATGTATCGCCCCTTGCCCTCAGCTCTCCCCACTCCATATTTAAGCTGGAACTGTGTAGGGGTTTGGGTCTTTGTCACGAGCAGCGGGGCTGGAATAAAGGCTGCAGTGGATCTGTACACAAAGACCCTTCCTGCTTCTTTGCCATCGACCTGTTGAAGAAGCTATCCAGTGTGTGTGTGTGCATGTGTGTGCAGTAGCTGCCGAGCAACTTTCAGCCAAAAGTTGGTTTCGGAGTCACAGCACCCCACCCAGAGCACCCCCGGAACCAACAACTTAGTGGGGTTTTTTTCTTTCTTTTCTTTTTTTTTTTTTTTTTTTTTTTTTTTTGCTTTTTGCACACTTAACTCTTTTCCCACTTTTCTGCCTCTGAGCCGCTCCTTGCCCTTTGCAACATCTTTTTCCTTTCCCGTGGCTCAGCGGAGCTGGCAGCAGCTCGGCTCCTCCAGCGCAGGGAACCAGAAGTCACCTGCAATTACGAGCTGCAAGTGCAGCTACTCCCCAGCTTCTCCCGGATGGAGCGGATGAAGCAGGTGACAACGATCTGCTCTTTCCTGCTCCATTTAAACACTTTGCTATCTCCCTTAAACTTTCCCACAGCTCTGCTAGAGGATAAAACCCACGTGGACAAATGCAAGCCTGAGGCAGTGTTTCTGTCTGTTCACACAGCACTGCGAGGTGGCAGAGCAAACCCCATCCTTCACCAGCCAGGTGCTTCCAGGTTCTGCCCTTAGGACTCACTCCAGAAGCATTCAGTGCCATTGGCTGCCCTTCCAAACACATGCTGACAATCTAAATTCATCTCTACAGAAGCATACAGGTTCTGGTAGCAAACAGAAGCTCTTGAACAAGTTAAGTGTATTGTTTGCAGTTCAGCTAGTTGAATGTGAGCAAGATACAGCCTCTTCTCCACCTCCAAACCAATCCCATAGCGATCATGTTTGCTTTTAAATAGATTTATGTCTAATCTTCTATATACTCTTCTCAGCAGAGCTACAACCATCACTTTTCCAATTACTCCATACTCCTGCAGGCTGCCTGACTTGTACAGCTATCAAAAGCCCCCCTAAACTTTTACTTTAGTTTCCATATTCCTTTGTGTTTATTTTTTAATAATTCAAAGGAAAATTTTATGGTGTTGCTTTTTGTTTTGTTTTATTGGTTTTTTTAAATAACCAATGCTCTTGCTCCAAGAGTTAGTCACAATGGACTGCTCAGTTTTTGGCATGTCTTCTGAGTATTTTTCAGCACATTCTCAATGGCATTATGCAATCATTTCATTAGTCTCTACTGTTTCACTTGGCAGTAAGATGAGTTATAAAATGATGTCAACTTTGGAAAAACAGGAATGCCAGAGGACAGTTTCAGGGGTACACAAACCCTAAAATCACATCCACTTGGAATTCAGAAATCTCCACTTGTATGCCTGTGATCTCTGATTTTCACTAATAAGCCACATCATCATATCACAGTTATCAAACACATATAGAGCTACAGAGCTGCTCCCATCACCACTCCATTACCCATCCCACCCCCCACCCCAACCCCTGCAAAAAGGGGGCATTTGGTCCTATTTTTAGAGAACCTTTCAGACAACCGAAGGTGAACTCACATCCAGTTCAGCACACAGGACAAAGCAATGATGTACAGCCTCCCTCTCCACACTCTTCACTATTGCAGTATGGTATGATACACATGACATGAGTCAGCACAAGGTAACAAAGCATAACTCATCATCACCATGCCACCTGACAACCCTACTGAGTACTTCTTACTCCAGAAATAAAGATGTAACTAGATCTTCCAGATGCCTGAATACAGGTAAGTCTTTCACAGAAGATATACAGCATGTTCTTGCCTCAAGTCAGTCAGTGGCTTCTGGCAAGCCAAATGTTTCCAGAGCAAACAGAACTTAGCAAGGAAATGGTGCTGACAGAAAAAAGTTGTTTCTTGAGCAGGTAATCTCCTTCCCTCCCCATCTCCCATGACACTGTATGTCAGGTGGAATCCTCTCTTCAGGGGCTGGGGAATTAAACACTCAGAATGCTCAGAATTAAAATCTAAAATGTGAAAAACTTGATTTTATCCAAGTGCCGTTATCTGAAGACCACCTGCCACATTCAAGTAACTGCTGGCAAACATAAGACATGGGAATGGACACGTTTTGCCTCTTATCTCTAGACATCTACAATCAAACAAGTAACACAGTAGAGCTTCCCTCACACACAGACCCCAAAACAATCCAGTACTACTGCTGTTGTTGCAAAACAGGCTGCTCTGAGCATTTGGATCTTTTCCCAACTCCAAAGCAGCTGGCACTGCAGTCTGGGGATCACGTTGCTTCTGTCAGCATCAGGGCTTGTCATTAGCTGTTAGCACACCAGAGGGGACAGGGTAATCTTCACAGGAGGTAAGGAAAAAAGAAAGGGCCATGTGGGTGGGGGAGAGCCTCTCATCCCCAATTCAGCCCTCTCAACGCAGCCTGACAATAATATGGCAAAAAGAAGACGAGGAAAAATCCTATTGTCAGGGGAGCAGTCACAAACTGACAGCCCCCAGAAATGCATTGTGCTTTCTGATACAGCAGAGCATGCAATTTTATAAGGAACAATTAGAGCAATGCATTACACCCAGTGGAGCAAAGAATTGCTGACAAAAGCTATTTCACCTACAGATGTCAATATTTTCTAACCAGTATCTACAGAAGTCTCTGTAAACTCCTGTCAGAATGAAATATGCCATAAAGAAAAACTCACATTTTTAAACAATGACACTGAAATGAAATACCATACATCAAGTGGATAAATAAGAGTCTACAAGTAAAATCTGTTGGTGTAAAAGCAGAGCAACCAACCCCCATGCCTCATTTTTGTAGCTAGAAGAAACTATTGTTCTTTTTCCAGTGACTGCATTCCATTCTTAACACGTGTGAGACCTGAAAAAGAAATGATCCTGAAAGCCTTTAAAAATAAAATTGAGCTAATAGTTGTACTTTTCCTCTAAGCCAAGCTCTTGTCTGCCAAGCACTCATGTAAGTATTTAATTGCAGTCTCATGCATTAATCAAAATCATTGGGAGCACAGAGAAGAAATCAACAAGTACCTGCAAGGACCACAAAGGTCAGAGTAACAAAAATGTAAGTAGTGAGGCTGTGTTTCAAATGCACCTTTAAATAATGTCAACATGAATACAAAATTAAACAATAAAGGCTAACTGTATGAGAAGCCAAGGAAGATGTAGAAGTTATTTATGGCACTACAACAGTATTCTTTTTTTCTTATTTTAAATACAGAAGCAATACTGGAGGAATAGTCTGTGCTTGCAGTGTCTAATGCACCATACAAGTCCCTGCCAAACCTGCTGTAGCAATGCGTTCAGCACACATAGGCTGACCCGGATTTTCTTCTTCAAACTTTATCATTTTGCCTTCAGGGCATTTCAATTTAAACACTCTTCAGAAAACCACTACTCAGGTAAGTATCTTTCCCTGTGTTTTATGTAATACATGCCCAAAGGAGAGCAAAATAAGGTCCTGAGCAAGAATAGCCAAGTACTTGTATGTGCTAGGAGAACCTCAGCAAGAGCCATGATTTGGTGCTCGTAGGGGAATTTCAGGGATTGCTGTTGCATTAACCTGTGCTTTGCTAGTTTAGAGGCTCTCACTGAGTAAATCTACAAGGGATGCCCAAACTAAGAGAGACTCAAGTCAGATAGTCCCCATTGTGCAGTGCTGTGGGAAACAGAGGAGTAGAAACTTCCACAGGCACTAATGAGTTTAATTTACAGCCCTGAAAAGAGCTTGGGTTGATGTAATGATAAAGGTATACAGACGTTAAGCAGAAGAATTACAAACCTATGTTTCTACAGTTATAAGTAAGAATATGTATTGAGTGATATGGTGAAGGGTTTTTAACTATAGTAATGTGATTTTATAGTTTAAGTTAAGAATTTAGATGTTATAATAGAAGTATATATGTGTACGTGAACTAGCAAGTTACTGGTTGAGAAAGAGACGCAATGCAGTAAAAAAACCAAAGGTGATAGGTTATAAAGTCAAAACAAAGCTTTGTGTTAATTGCTTATTGGACCAGAAAGTTATAAATTGCCATGTAACTTTGAAACTTGTGACTGTCTTCAGTTAGAGCGACTTGTTACTACATCTACATCCTCTGAGACTGATGCCTTGTTTGATTTGTCAAGTAATAAATCGTGAATAGCCATGATGGTCCCATCTCTTTGGATCAGGCTCTGACACAGTGCTGAATTCATGCCACCACTCTGAACTATGGGATTGTGTTTGCTTTATCGTGGTATGCAGGTCTCTGTCATGGGCCTCCCACAAAGGTCATAGCCAGCTAGAATGCAGGAAGAGGAGGCAACTGTCAGAAAAGGGAGTAAAGGGATGATCCAGGGTAAAGCAGAAATAAGGGAAGGAGAAGACCCCAAAATACTTCTCAGGGACCTTGCTCCTCAGAGCTTTCTGTTGTAGGATTCATCTAAATGGAGTCAGCAGACACTTCTCTGCACCCACAGCTTTGAAAAGCTCTCAAAGTCTGGTAGCTTCAAAAAAGCAGAAATAAAGAGTGAGTTTGCCTTTATTATGGCACTATGTAGTTCACCATAAATAAGTGCTTAGAAGGAATAACTAGACAAACACTTCAAACTGCATTTGTCAGATAAACTGGGTAGAAAACATTTGGTGATCATATCAGCCTTGCTATTGTATTCATTAATTTGCTTTCAAATCCAGCAAGCAATAGCACAGACAGCATGTCTCTTAGTCATTCATGACATCTAGCTGTTCTTTTTACTCCTCATCCCCCAGAGGGCCCGCTAAAAAGAATGGGGCATTAGAGAGAGGAAGGCTTGCTAACCCTACCAAATCCAGGGAATGCAGCCCAGGCATCAGGGGTTGACCTCTGGGCCAGGGCAGCAGCGTGCTGGGGGTTTTGGTCACAGGTACATCTCTGCCTGGCAGAGAGGAGGAGACACCTCCCTCCACTCAACACTCTGCAACTCCTCTGCAGGCACCACGGGACAATGCCAGGGGCTGTGGGGACAGCAGCCACAGAAGGACTTGAACCTGTCGGTAATTTAAGCCCTGTACAGGATTCACCATCTAAACAACAACAGCATAGCTTGGATAAACTTCAGCAAAAAAACTACCTGGATGGAGTAGCTGTTAAGCTGTTTAAACAGCTTAGCTGTTTAAAATTATCTGAAAATGTGGAAAAAGAGACTTTTTAACAATCAGCATAGCTGGGAGTTTATGGGGAACATTCTATGAACAAGACAGTTCTGAACACACATAGAGCTTCTCAAAATTTAATGAGCTCTTTCCATATTAGGCAGCACCACAGTAGCTCTGCACTTCAGCATGAAGTTCATTCAGTATACATTGGTCTTAAACATTCTTTTCAGTTTCTGGAAACCACATTTATAACTTAAGTCTTTTTAGAATAAGAAATTTTTCAAGAAAGCTAAACTTCAGCACCATCACTTTCTAGCAGAAACTCCCCCACCACTTTTGGGTTGCCCTGGGAGGGAGGAGGAAAAAAAAATTCCTAAAATCTGATCCACTATCCTCTATTTTTAACAGTAGATATGCCCTTGGAAATATGAATAAGACAACATTCCACCTTTTACCCAAGCAGCGTAGAAAAATTCTCCTTTCCAAAGGAAAGACATAAGCCAAGGCATCTATTGCCCTGTATTTCTGAGGTCTCATCTCTGATGGATCTAAACATTACCTACTTTTTTGTAGGCTTGCATTTTTCACCCATTCCTGTCTTACAATGAAAACACCATCCTAGAGCGATTGTTACCAGTCAGTGGTGTTATTTCTTGTGAAATACCTCCTGTTGGTCACAAGTCACTTGGAAAGGAGGAGAGCGAGCTCTTCTCTCTAACTGCTTCTCTGTGATACTGCCTGGATATAGATCCCTGAGCATAAAAGGGTTCAAAAGTGATCAGACACGTTTATGGAAGAAGTATCTACCAAAAGATATTAAACATGAGGGGGAAGGCCGTGTTTAGCTTAGAGAATCACAATAGTGCAAGAGGACTTGTTCCCATCTTATGCTTTGTTGTTGCTCTTCCCCATTCCCATAGTCTTCTGGGTAGTGAGTGCAAGGTTTTTCTTTCACACTGGTTAAGTTGCCACAAAAGAGAATTATGCCATCAGCAAAGCAGACGTGTTCTAGCACCATTTTTAAGCTATGTGACAAATGTGCTGTCTGTGTCTAGGATTTTCTACTATAGTTACGAGCAGTATTAAATAGGAGGGTGCAAAGGGGTTTCCTTTTCACTCCAGTGTTTATATAAAAGCAAACACAATTTGAGTGACTTATTTAAACACAGAAGTTGCAACCTGATTTAAAGCCTCAGCGCTGTTAATTTTTGTTTCTATTGGCATACCCTAACATTTAAAAATGTGCCAGAGCAAATTGCAGTAGAAACTGACAAATGCTCTCCCAAACCTATGCGGTTAAGCAAAAATTGCTTCATTACCATGCATTACCCTCTTTGATGCTAATTTTCTGGGTGAAAAACTGGTTAACACATCATCTCCTATGCTCAAAGCAGCCCAACTGGATTTTCCCTACTAAGGGAGCAGGGGGCACCTGGAGGACAAGCAGCAGTGTCAGGGGCCCGGTGCTCCTGGGGTGCAGCACTGCAGCTCCCCCTGCACAACTCCAACAACACAACTGCAGCTCTCAAATGGCTTCAGCTGCACCTGGTTCCTCTTTGAAGCAGCTACTCCATCACTGTGCCATAGCTTGCTTGGCTTGCTTGGAGTTGCAAGCAGCCTAAAAAAATTAAGCCTCTTCTTACAAAGCCCAGATTTCTCCAAGACAGGAGTTAATTTTAATGATGGCATTAACAAAATAACAGCTACCCATAGCAATGCCGTGGATGAAAGGGACGTTTGTTTGCTGAGTTCACTCCCTGTGGGCTGAGTTTTCAGCCATAGTAACTATTTATTTAGCACCAATCCTTTCTGTGACTGAAGTCACTCACATTTCCTTTTCAATAATAACTTTGTGTTTCATATCCATCTTGTGGAAGGAGCCACCTGACCACACTGAAAGCTCTAATGTTTGGAACAGCTTTACTACCCCCTGCACAGCTTTCCTCAAGGGTCAGCCAAAGACGAGAACCTCTGTAAACCATCCCAGAGGCATTAATTTTAGTCACTCAAATCTTTTGAAAGGCTCATCAGTGGTAATGAGCATCTTTATTACATTTTCAGCAGTAACTCAAGCAATGGCTCGCAGTTAGCTAATTGTGTGTGCACCAAGAAAGTAACACTTCAGTTTCTTTTAATAATGCATCACTATTCTTTAATTAGTAGCCTAACAACAACATGACTATTATATTCAAAAAAAGTTCTTCCCATCACAAGAGACAACCTGCCTGTATAAAAGAAAAATATCTGGTAACATCTCTCTTTTAATGGGACCCACAGGAAATCTTATGTATCCCTGCAAATTCCCACAAAAACTATTCTATTGCTTCAGAAAGAAGAAAACAAAAAGCCACTCATGAAGTTAAACAGCTATCATTTCTGCTTGGCATTTGCAAAACAATAAATATGAGGTAACTGCTCGTGTCTTCAGGCCACTGAGCTCTGACTTGATACCACTAATTAAAACAAACCTACATTGTAAGAAACATCTCAGCAACAAGCATAGTTTGTATTATTCAAATCCACAATGTGAACTAACAAATTCCCTTTTTTAAAGAAAAAGTGCTAACAAATTATCCTTTCTAATCTGGCACTGCAAGCAGGAGTTTTTTTGTGATTTTTAATGCTAACAGCCTTAGCTGAAGGATGGGAAGGGCTAATCCTTAACCAAATGCTGGAGTTGTCTTGGCTGCTTCCAAGAGCTCCAGAGCATTTAGTGGCATTTAGCCACAGTGAAATCCCTGACAGAGTGCAACATACTTGGATCCTGCAAATGCCATGGCAAACTTGTTCACAGTTTGGGAGGTCTGTACCCTCAAATGCAGACACTTGGACCATGGTCCCTCCTATACAAAGGCAGAGTGGTGGCTGGGCTACACTCCATGTGGCATCATTCAAGTCTCCTGGGTTGGCAGCAATCCCCAGTCCAGCAGATTCCCTCAGCATATGCATAATTTTAAAACACACTACAACAACATTTAAACTATGGACATGCTTAGTTTTTTGGATTGAGGCATGAGTATCTATGCCTATGCCTCCACACAGATGAAATATTTTCTGTAGGACTTGCTTTGGGCAAAATTCCTAAGCTTTTGTATTTAAGGGTTGTTCCCTGCGCTGTCCAAAAACAGTAAAAGCAACTGTGAAATAGAGTACATAAACCATTTCTTCCTCCTTCCCTTCAATCACCTTGCAAGTCCAAAAAAGGCCTGAACACAGTCTGTTCCAACAGGCACAAGTTTGGGTTTTTTCCATTATAAATATTTGTTTCGGCAGCCTATCCCAATTTGGTATAATTTTGATGTGATACAATCTTGTTTACTTCTGGTCTCTGCCAACATTATCTTCCTTTTCTATTTTGGTTCCACTAAACAAAGCATTTTAATGAAAAACACACTAATTTTTCTGTGTTCTAAAATACACACATCTGTTATAAACACCTAACCTTTCTAGAACCCTCAAAACACACACTTCACACACTCCAACATCCCTAGACTTCCCCTTGGCAATATGCACCAAACCAAATTGAGTAAAGCTGATCCTAACATGGGAAGCTGCAGCAAACAAAAAAACCTTCAGGTTCTTGAGTTTATTCTCAGCAGTTTCATCAGTATCAACTTTTTACACCCACTAAACAAATTAGAGATTGCCAAACAGCAACACACACTTTCAACAGAGTCTTTCAGGGTGAAACAACATCCTGAGGTCATCTAACTGCTCCATTTTTGAGGAATGTGAGGAAAATGAAAGAACAGGCATAGCATAGCCTGAACCTCCTGCATAGCACACATATGCTACTTGTCTTAAAAATAAAGCAGCAGGGGGGAGGGAGGAACCCAACCCAAAGGTAACTACAATATAAACTCCTTTAACCTGAGACATTAATGATTCATCTTTTATCAGCATAAGTGATAAGCAGTTCTGCAAGCTCCTAGTTGTTGAATCTCTGTGTACCTAACCATTACTGCATCCCTTACTTCAAAATAAAGAAACCAAAGAAGCGTTAGATCTGGAGGTCAGAAAAACAAGCAACTTGCAAAAAAGGCCATCTGATTTCTCCTCAATGCATAAAGGACAGGTAATACTCCAGCAAACTTTATGGACTATTGGGTCTACATGTCATGCTACATCCAAGAGTTCTGTTGGTTTATAAGGACCTACTCCAGCCTAACTCAGAAGTGTTGGCTCTCCTGTGAATCACCAGATGCTGGCAGTAAATGCCACATCCTTAAGATTTTGCCAGTGTTTCCACAAGCAGAGTGGAGATGCATGAGACTGACAGCAGCTCCATCCCATGCCCTCAAGGCGCCCTTCCCCTCGCTATCCTCGTCACAGACACAGAACACATTCACAGGTTACCTACAGGTGGTTCCCCACCAAACATCCTCCAGATCCAAACCACAGTCAGCTGTCCTCAGTAGCTAATGGCATTTAAAACAATGCAGAGTTCTCAGGGCAGTCCCACTTTTATGATCTGAGGAGGCGGCATTTTAGGTCATGACAATCACTGGGAAGCCTTTCAAAGAGGGTGGGTCTTGAGGCACCATAAGTTTTCAAGATCCCATCTGCACTGTCCCCAGATTGATCCCAAAAGTGCTGTAGGGTAACACCTATTTTCAGTGGTAACACTACTGAGTTTGTACAGGTCAAGTTTCCCACAAGACTAGAACAATCTAATTCACAACCACAGCAATGGAACAGATGATTGATCAAAGTCATTAACTCTGCCCCCTTCTTCCCCCAGCCAAATATCCAGGGAAGTCCAAGCAGTGGTAGATTGCATTACATTTAGTTGAACTGGTAAATATACAGTATAAAGTCTCATTTCTACAGAAATCTGTCAGCAGGTGCATACAGAATCTCAGGCTGTGCAGCTGAATACCCAGTACGGGTGTTCAGATTCATACAGTGCTTCTGTCTGCTTTCCCAAAATGCCTTTTTTCCTGTTTCCCTTTATTCTTTATAGATGACAAGAGTGCAGGAGCTGTGGCAGACAGAGACAGGTGTTGCAGTTTGCTCCAAATATGGAAGGGCTTTGATTCAATCCTGTCTTGTAGAGTAGCTTAGCCAAGAGTCACTGCTTTTGGTAGAAAACACACTTCAGGTTCTGCCTTCATCAGCTCCATTCCAGCTGTCCTAAAGGACTTTTTCAATCAACCAAGCAGCTCATTACCTTGACCTCGACTGCAGGCAAGAGATGACTTCTCAGAGCTTCAAATATCCTTCTGGGGAGCCAGGCAGGGATGGGGATCACAAGAGTCTCCATGTGAGGCAGCATTACTCAAGCCCTGTACAGCGCTACCAGACCCAAGATTACTGCACTGGTTTAGTTTCTCTGCACAATCAGATAATCAGTAAGAGCCTTGCATATCATAAGCCACAGGTTATCTGAGGATCGTGGAGAACTTGCTTCCTCTTTCTCCTACTGAAGCTGCAGGTGCCTTTGCCATGTGGGTACAATGTCAGGGGCTCTGTCAGCCCTGTGCCCTGAGGAAGGAGGCGTGATGTGGCTGTAACTAGCTCGATGAAAGGCAGGCAGTCTCGGGACACCACTGGCTGCCGACTGGGAGGGTGCAGGCAGAGCCCTGCAGGCAGAGCCCTGCAGGATTCCCCAGGTGCGGCACCAGGAGCCCTTGGCTGTATCCCAGATAAACATCAGTGCAGCCAACGCACGGTCTTTGGAGCCAGCAGAGAACCTTGTTTGCTCTGGAGTTGGATTTCTTAATTTCTTTGTTTTGTTAGGAAACAAATAAAACCTTACCAGTGGCAAACTATGCAAAACAGAGAAAACCTCTTAGACTGCCTCAAGACTCACAGTCTCCACTGCAGAAACAGTTTTAACATCAAGATTACACTGCTAATTTAAATCAAGATACACTGCAACATAAAACTTAAAAAAAAATAGAGATTTAAATCACTGTGCTATTTTATCAAGTCTGCTTCGTTCCTTAATTACTTTCCTTAGGAAAAGCCCATTCAATCTATGAGAGCACAGCTCAGTTCAGTAATGAAATTGCAGCTCTGTACATTCAATCTAACCCTGTCCATTTTCCAGCTTGTAAAGAAGCACCAAAAAGAAACAAGCAAACAAAAGACAAAACTTCAAGAAGTTAAAACAACACCCAGTAATATTTTCTATAGTACCATGAGCCATACACACAAAAGAATAAAAAGAAAGGCTAAAGTCTAATCTCCTGCATTTCCCAGTTTCTGCTTTTGGGGAGGGTTTTAATCCTCATCTTCTCCATGTGAGTCTTCTCTGTATTTGGTATTTTATTATGCTCCTCTAGCCTAATTCTAAAGCTAAACCATTTTAAACAGTAGAATTACTCTCATTTCACTCTCTAGCAGCTGGTATTCCCTGAGCTTTGTGTCTTGTTGCCTTCATGATTGTTTGGACTTGGGCTTCATGCAGGCTCTGCTCCTGCAGTCTGACTTCTTCAGGCAGAGCCAGGCCCACAGACCTCTATCACAGCCAATGGCCAGAACAATCTGCTCACACACACCCAGCAGCAATGCTACACTCCCTTCCTTGCTATTACACTCAAAGGGGCGTAGATTTATAACTTTCCACAGTCTAAACTTTACCAAACTTAACCGTACTTGCTTCATTCTTCAAACTTTCCTGCAACATTTTTATTATTTATTGCTTTCTTATCTAAGCTTCTCCCAGTTAGTCTGTGTCATCCTGACACTGAAAAAGCGCAGAAATAAACCAGCATTTTAAATGCAGATAGCATAGCTTTATAAACCAGGTCTGTAAGTTACAAGCAGGCTCTCATTTAACTTTGACTAAAGTCTCCTTCACCACCACTGCTTGTCAAATGTCTTGCCCCACTGAAATATCTGCTTTGGCTTTCTTCCATAGAGAACCCCACAATACACTTGATTACATACAAGGCTGAATTTCACTGTCTCTTATTCACATTCCTCATGTCTCAAGCTGTCATATTTTGCTATTTTCTTCATCTTTAAATGCACGGGCAATTCTTGTCAATATGCTACGATCTGCAAGTTGTCTTGTTTCTGGTGTACCGACCTGGAAGCCAGGTCTCCATGCTTACCTGGGACTGTGGAAACCTCAGCCAGTCTGGGGACCTGGACAAGGTACATAACAGCTCCCTCCCATTCCAGATGTCTGTATTTCCTTCCATCACAGACCAAGCATCACATTTGAAGGCTGACAGCCATTCTCTGCTCAAAACATTTCTCTTGTTATCCCCTCTAGCAGGTCACCCCCATGATGCCATGATGCTTTTTTGCTTTTATATATACCCCCTCTATGTACTCTTTTATATAGCTTTTTTGTATTCTTAAGGGCCTTTTAGCCCACATACTTCTAATTCTTCAGGTTTGATAACCAGCATAGACCCAATATTCTGTTAAGCCGGGAGACCAAACATCTCAGAAGCCTCAGACACCAAGGGCTTCTCTGGAACACATTTTGTAAACTGAGATAGGCCTGTCCAGGGGGGGAAAGTTCCTCGGGGAGGGGGGTTCACTCAGCCTCTCATTGGGGAATTTCTGATAGATATGTCAATCGGTAAAGCCTATAATGTTATACCCAAACTATTGTGGGTGTGCATTTGGATGTGCATTCCAGCGTGTTCCACCTGGACGGGGTGCACCAAGGATCCCTAAAATAAATACCAAGGTAAAATCCCTTTTTTCCCTTCTAACTGTGTTTGGCTCTTGATTTTAAGATCAAGAAAAGGCATCACCCAGTCCAGACTGACTTTTGCACAAGTCCTGTACAACAGTAACACCTCCTTAATGACATCTGTATGATTTACCAGGGAACAGCAGCATTCCAACAACTGGGATTCATCTACCCTCACCATGAGGCTCTTGTATTACTACAGAGAGCTCTGCACAAGTGCAAGCAGATGAATTCTTCACAACACCATTACCCAGAAATCATTAAGTCCCCCACAGTCATTTTGCTGTGCTTTTCCAGACTTCCTCATTTACCAGTGTTGAGAATCTCAGCCCACACCATCACTCTGTAGCTCTGCCAGTGCAAGTGAGCACCAGGGAAGAAGATATGATGCCTGGAATTCACTGCTGCTCAGCACACAGCTCAGACCTTCAGGGAGAGAGCCCACATCTACTCCCTGCAAAGGCACAGGCCACAGAAATCTTCACAGCCCAGGTTCAGCATCTCTTGCTGAACACTGATCTTGTGTCTGCCACCATCACTCTTCCTCACTGCTTTCAGCATGGCCAGAAATCCCAACCACACTTCTGCATGCCCTAAATAATTAGCAATCCATGTGTCACACAATATAACCTGCATTACTTTTTCTGCCCGTTTTCCACTGTCACTCCTTACTGCAGTAGCTGAGTATCTTTTTGTGAAAAAAAAAATCAATGCTAGGGAAGTCCCTAATGCATTAGTGGAAGCCTGTGGCACTTTTATTTTTAGGAAAAATTACTTACCAATGTAGGATTTAAAACATTTATCTTCTAATAATAACAGTTTCTCATATCTTGGCTACATTTTATGTATTCATTTTTTTTGCTTCTCATCTCCACAACATACTTTTTTAATAAACTTAATGGCAATTCTATGATTTTAATTTCAGTTGGAATATAGCCAAACCACTAAATCTACTCTGGAGACCTACTGATTTATGTTCAACTTTTAATAAGTTGTATTTGCTTTATTGAAGCACCTCTGGGTGCTATTGAAATGGAGCTATTTGCAATTGCAAATGAACAATGAGGCAGATTTTCTAAGCAAAAGAAATCCAGAGGGCTGCAGAAAATACACACAAGAGATAGAGCTTCGCCTACATGACTGCATATAATTCAGTGAAATGCCAAATTGCTACATACTGTGTTTGAACTAGACTACAACAGCCCTTGGGAAGAAATGTAGTTTTTTGACTACTTCTGCAGGCAAACCTGGACAAACCTGTGTCAGAGATGCATTATTCAGAAGATTTATAACAGAATTATAATATATTAATATTTTAACTCCTTAAGATATTTTTAAACAAAAAAGAGATTTAATACAGCCCGTGAAATTAAATCAGCAGTGCCAGGAAATGAGGCAAACTTCCAAAAACCACTAAAACTAACAAAGAGATGGTGGGTACTGAGTTTATATAAAATATACCACAAGTGCTGGCCACACTACATTTGAAACTGCCTTGCAACAATTTAGAGGAGGCTCTTAAACCTCTGTCAAAATTGGATCCTTCCCATCCTAGCATCTTCTGTCAAACCACAAGGAGAAAATAATAAAGGAAGGAGGAAATAAATGCAGAAAAAATTAGCAAATAAAAAACACACCATGAATTGATTTGGCCTATTGCATCCTCCAGGGTTTTTGGTTTTGCCGCCTTTTTCTCATGATTAATTCTTCTGCAGACATTATTGCATATTATGGTACAATGGGGATTTTAGAATCAAAGACAAGCTGTTGTTATAACCAAGTAAACATTGAATGGGACAACACAATACATTCCACTGTATTTTGAAACTGCAAAATCCAGACAACCAAACTGGCAAGATGATGAGGAGGTCAGACAAGTAAGTAGAAAGTAAAAGCTGCAAGCTGTACTATAAACTAACCACCTCAATTAGTTTAATTTCAATCCTTCTCCGAAAAGGTTCTGCTTCTCACCTCCCCATCCCTGAAAAAAAGCACTCCAAAATCAAAAGACAAAACCACCAGTCAGCTATAGATGCCTTTGACTCTTCTGTTACTATGCAAAGAAGGTACTGAAGAAAATACAGCTTCACCCTGGGATTCAATAACATTATTTAGGATGACAAGAGGGTATTTCAAAAACTTGAAGTAGGATCCCAGACAAACAAGCTGTTTCTCAGGAACACTGCACACTTAAGAGCTACTGGATAATTTCCACCTGCCAGCATGAGAAGCCAGGCACTACCTCCAGCGTGCCGAGCTGTGCCACAGTCTGTCTCACGAGGATCAAGAGCTCTGAAAGTAGTTGGCAAATAATTATGACTCCTAGCAAAACTGGGATCTCAAAAGGCATGGAATGTGGGAGAGGGAAATCTATCAGGAATTAAGCTTCAGGCTTTTCAACATCTACTGCAGCATTTGAATGACCTCTCCTGTCCTGCAGGGAAGCAAAGACAGTACCAGCAGCTACAACCACAACCACAATCCAGTCATTCTTAGCCTGTGGGGCAAGTTAATGCTTGACACAGGTCTTCAAAAACACCTTGAATGCTAAATTAAGTAGCACAGAAATTAAGTCTAAATACAAGCTATCACATTGCTTAGAGCATAAACCAGATGCCTGAAGAGGTTGGAGAAAAAAAAGCACATCAGTAGAAACAAAAATGCTGAGTCAGACCGATCTCTTATTCCTGTGAAGCAAAACCTGACTGCATCTTGGCCTTTGCCCCACTCAGCCCTCAGAAGAGATTTATTCAAATGACATGACAAGTAGGAGAGAGCAGCCGAAATGGCATACCCACTCCTCTCCCACAGATGCACGTCTCATGGAAGCAGAAGAGGATGATTTTTGGATGGTGATAGTGGAAAAGCTGTATATAAATAATGGTTTTCAAACTTCTTTTAATGACTAGGCTCCTGTACTTTTTCTAGTGGCAGTCTGAAGTGTAAGTCTAACAAAAACTTGCTTTTGTTTTCAACAAATCCCTTCAAAGTCCATGCAGTATGTGCCTGTGATCCACATGCTACCCTGGCTGAAATCAGCTCTTTGCTCTCTCCAAGTCCCTACCCTGCTCAGCTCCAATCAGCACCAACCCCTCAGTTCCCTTTTTGTCCCACAGGGCTACTGCTATCACAGAACTTGCAGCCCAGGCTGCTCTGGAGGTGGTGAAGCCAGGAACACTTGCTTTATCCTAAATAGATAGTGTTTGACTGTTTCTCTCCTGAAATACACTTACAATGTTTTTAAACAGTCGAGCCCAACAAGCACTTGCTCCCTACTGTAATTTCAGGCCATTCACTCCCGATTTCCACCAGACCCTGCTCTAGCACTTCATGCCCACAGGAGGCAAGACAACCACTGCTTAGGCCAAAATAAAATAACTCAGCTCAGTGATGAAATGAGAAATTTGAAAGGCCCAATCCATCTCCACCTAATGAATACGTGCTCTATTCACTCTGGGACAACATTTAGAAACCTATTCTATATAGTTCTCATGAGTTTTATAGCCCTGGGAGTGCTGCATCACAAACCTGACCCCTTTGGCCTCGTCCAAATTCACAGCATCTCACCATGCACAGCAAATGCTGACAGTAATAGCCTGTTTCCTTATTTAAAGGAATAACTTCAGTGGATACAGCACATTACATAAGGATTTCCAATTTTATTATAGCTCTCAGAGAAGGGCTTTGAATAATTGCTGCCTTCTAATCTTTAATTTTTGTTTCATAGTTGACTGTTTTGTGGTTATGGCAGAGAAGGAGGGAGGATGAATAGGAATAGGGAGTAACTCAAAATCAAACTGGAAAAGGGATACACCAGCAAATCCTACTCTTTCCTATTAGGATTGCAGAAGTATTTACACAACAACAGAGCTTCCCTTACAGAAAGGGCAAACAAGAAATAAAGTGAAAGAGTCTAGTAAGATTGTTAAGAAATCCTGTAAGAATGGCTCCCTTCCAACTCAACATATTCTATGAGCTGACATAGGCAAGCACTACTTAAAAATTGAGACGATTCATTTTTAACCAAAAAACCCAATGTAATGTGGATATACAAGATGTTCCAGAGATGTAAAGCCAGACTGAGATGTGCAGATTTCTCCTCCCTCTCCCAGACTAAATGGATACTAGGTCATGGCTCAATCTTTATAAGCAAATTCACTCAAGCCCCAAGACCCTAGGAAAGTCTTAAGATACTCTACAGCCTGAGTATAATGGTGATTATGAGAGAGTAAACAATCTGTACATGTTGATTTATATTGAGGAGTCAAACCTTTCTTACTTCATTCTGATTTTTATACATCAAGCTCCAAGCAGCAAATATTCTAATTAACTATTTTTTTTAGTGCAAAACAAAAGCTGTGTTTATTTTGAAGTGTTTCTGAGCCTGTTTGTTTGCATGACATTATCTTAACTTTGAGCCAACTGAACACAGTTTGCAGAACGCAGGTATAGAGGCAATGCTCCAGCAATGTGCTCTGAAAAACAGACATTTCCTCTGTTGCTCCTAAGAGAGGAGGTCGAACAAGCTCTTATGCCCAGTGGGAATCCTGGTCTGACAAGCAGGGATAAGTACAAAAATCATGCAGTGCCTGAGGTTATAAACACAGTGTGCAACTGCTGCTTGCAAAGCTTCAGATACACAGGACACTGGCCATTATCGCTGTGCTTTATTTTCCCCAGATGTCATCTGTGAAGCAAGATAAAACAGTACCAGGCAAAAAGAGGTGTGGTATCTTCAAGGACAGGTTAAGTCAAACAGTGCCATGAAAACACCCTTTTCACACATGTATTTTTAGTATAATCCCAAGGATATAATTTTATCTTGCTCCCACACAGTGTCTTCTTATCAAGTCCCGCAGTCTGTGCTATAATTCAGGGCAAACAGCCCCAACTGCTGCATGCTGCTGTTGCAAAGAAAAGCCAGGACTATTTACTGGCTTTCAAGCACTACAAAGTGAACTGCATTGCTTGCATGAAAAATGTTACAGAAATACTCTTAAACTATTTCCCCTTTATTCCAAATACGAAAGAAATCACTTCAAAGAACTATAAACTCAGAGTAGGAGGACCAGATTTAAGCACAGCTCATTAAGTGATGTAATGACTTAAAAAAAATTATTCACAGAATCACAGAATGGTTTGTTCTTAAAGAGACCTTAAAGATTATCTAATCCCAACCTCCCTGCCACAGGCAGGGACACTTCCCACTAGACCAGGTTGCTTAAAGCCCCATCCAACCTGGCCTTGAAAATTTCCAGGGATAAGGCATCCACAACTTCTCTGGGCAACCTGTTTTAGTGCCTTACAACCCTTATAATCTGAGGGCTTAGTTATAAAAATAAGGTTGTAGCCCTCAAACTGGCAAATTTGAGAGTGTGAGATATGTGAAATCTCTACATAATTTTATTAGACCAAATCCACAGTCACTCCGAGGTTGTTCCAAATGGAGTGAAGGCCATTGTGCATTTGTATTTCTTTAAGTCAGTAGTCTTGGTGACAGTGGGGGGAGTCTCAAAAAACATTGGCACCTTTTTTTTTTTTTAATAATCTAGAATTTTACTGGTTTGGATTGCACCTCCATTTCCTTCCCTTCTGTTCTGTTCCCCTTCAGGGAAGGTACTGAAGTTGGACCTTTGTGCTAAGCTGTGTAAACTGTTTTATATTGCAAATATTTCAGAATCACACTGCAAGCGTGGCAGATCCAGGAAACAAATCAGTCTTGCAGAGGGCATTAGTAACATCTTCCTCCCCCACTTCTTTTTAACCAAACATGAGAAATTTGGGTATTTCTAGAGTTCTCTCACTGTGGGGAAGTCCCCGTCACTGATAAAATAAACACAAATTGTAATACTTTACAATGAGGTACTATAATGAACAATCTCAAAGTTAAAACCTTGGAGAACGAACTGGATGGAAGCTGTGGATTCATTATTACAAGTGACAGCTAGAGTGCCAGTATTCTCTAGAAAAAAAATCTAAAGCTTGCTTTCCTATTTCCTAAGTTCCACTGCTCTGTATTGAACCGATGGGATCACAGCACCTTCTCTGTTGATTAAAGGTAAAACAGTGCTCCCCCTCAAAACATTAAATATAAAAGCAATTAATAAGCACATGCACAGGAATAAAAATGACTGGTACATCTGGAGATCAAAGAAGAAAGCAATAGCAATGAAACTTCAAAGTGTTTCCTAACTGCTAAAGTTTTCACAAGGACATTTCCTTTCTCTTTTAATCCCTGATTAAATGCATGCCAAATGGTCTGGCAGAAACTCCATCACCAAACATGGAAAAACCATTTGATGCAGGTCTCCGTATACACAAGTGAGTGCACACACATTTCTGAGAAATGTCTCCGTTTTATCATCTCCCAGAACCAGCAGGGCCAGTCTCACACGAGACAAGTTTGCAGATGAAGTGCAGCAATGGGATTCCTTGCAACACTTCTGCTCTAAGGCCCTCTCCTAGACATGGTTTATGGTAGTTCCACAGTGCTGGGGCAGCACCAGCAGGGCGTGTACCTTCAAGGGCGTGTACCTTCAGGGCGTGTTCAGAAGACGTACCTCATGGGGCCAGAGAGCCGTAGCTGCAAAAGCAAGGCTGTCAGCCTGCAAAGCACACTTGACTGCCTTGGCCTCCTCTTGCCTCCTCTCAAATGGGCAAAGGAATTCTCAGAAACAATATTTTCCTAATATGATTTTTTGCTAGAGCAGACTCATCCAAGGGATGCCGATGGCCCAGGCCCATTGCTGTGCTTTGTATAATCAGGCCCTGAACCAGGCTGTGGGGGGCTGCTCACTGAGACTAGCACTTGGACAGCTTGCCTGGGCTCTGCACTGAGGCAGAGGCCCCTTCAGAAGCTCATCAGCATGGCAATAAATTAAAAAGCAAGTGA
Source organism: Aleadryas rufinucha (assembly GCA_013397815.1). NCBI lineage: Eukaryota > Metazoa > Chordata > Aves > Passeriformes > Aleadryas > Aleadryas rufinucha. The sequence continues at coordinate 8,225 of VZTH01008177.1, read as the reverse complement.
ACACTTATTTGATGTCTGTGAAAAGTCAATAAACCTTTCATTGCAAAACCAGCAGTAGGTAAACTCCTTTTATCTCCACACTACCATTTTTCTTCTCTACAATACAGAAAGCCATAGAGCTTTTCTACTTAACAGGCCTCTTGATCTGTGTAAATCCCTGCCTTCTTCGCTCTCAGTTATTTTAATAAGTACATGAAATTCTAAAGCATCCAAGCCTACAAACTGTGTGTATGGCTCAAGCCACATGTTCTTTCCACTAATGTGGTTTCAAATAAGCACAAGATGTGATGTCAAAGCTAACATTTTCATTTCATGTTCAAGATATGGGTCCTCTTAGAGGTGTTACCAACTGCTTTCCTTTTCTCTGGTCTCCACCCACAAACAGCAGTAGTCTCCAGAAACTTGTTGGGGTTTTTGTTCATTTTGGGGTGTTCAGTTGGGTTTTAAGAGTTGAGTGAATGTTTTAGTCCAGTGTCTTGCCTATTTTCTATAAAAGCAGAACATGAAGAATGAACACTTGCTACCAATCTGGCAGTTCACATTTTTAAAGTTTAGTATAAATACAAGTATAATGCATTGGGTTTGTTTTGTTGGGTTTTTTTTAAATTATTGATTTGGGGACCTTACTTTTGAAGCAGTTCTCTAACACAGTAAATCCTAGCATGCCTGATTTCAACAAGATACACAACGGGATGAACTCGTTAACACCCATAGCATCACATTCATAAAGCATGCATGAATGAAATGCAGTATGTGTTGTATTGGCTATAAAACCTGAAGAATTTAATTAATTCATTACTACATGTCAAACTCGTAGTGAAGTGGCACAGGACATTATCGGACTGGTGTCCCAGCATTCCTTTAATTAAGTTTTATTTTAAAGGAGATCATTTGCAAGGGAAAAAAAGAAGATACTGAACGCTGCAATCACAAGTGTATCGCCAAATTTTTGATGGCTCTCATACGTGAGAGACCTAGATTAAAGTCTCCCAGATGGCAAATCATTCTAAGGAATAACAAAGCCTTTTCTTGACCACAATTTAAGGTCTGAATACTAAATTCTCCATGGCTTGATACTGCTCAAAGTTTTATATTGTCATAATTTGAAGGAAAACAAAGGTTTATTTCAGCTGGCTTTCCCCATTGTTTTAACTGTTAACCAGAAGATTAATACTAACAGTTATTTTCAGCCACCTCTAAATATACTCTTTGCTTCCACAAAGATTAATATAAAATTAGTACCAAAAAAAACAATTAGGAGTGTGACTACCACACACACCAAAAAAAAGCTTTATCTGGGGAAAAACTGAAAGCATCATGTGTGAACATCATACTCGGCCAATTTACTTGAAGAAGGAGGCCCTTAAAAGAAGATTTCATATTCTGACTTTACTTGACAAATACTTTTAAAAACCTAAAATTAATCTGCAGGCTGAAAAGTAGAGCAGTGTAACTGGGAAGGTAAAAGCTACCCTAAAAGCTACCTTCAGTTACATTTAAAATACCATTTTCCTACTTTATCAAAACAAGGATTGGTGTATATGGTAACAGAGCCTCTTTCTCCTCCAGCTGCTCTGACTGAACTGATAGCCAAGTCACACTGCTACAGCAGTAGGAATTGTTCAAAATACTGCCCAAATCCCATTTCCAAGGCAATATACCCCAAAGAGAAAGAGGAGCAGTGTTCAGAGCCCCAGCCATCCTCAGCTCTCTCCTGGATGCCTGAGAACCCTAAAGTCTAAGCTTCAGCCAAATGACAGCATTGACTATCCAGTTCACCACATGCTAAAACAGCCTTACAAACTGGTTGAACTTTCAACCTGAAGATAAAAGGCTCACTTCTGAGCTACACTGTGCCAAGGGTTTTCCTCTTCTAAATAATTCAGCCATGCATATCCTAAGTGGATCATGAAACCATTTAGCAGTGTATTAAACCAGAAGAACAAGCAGTTACAGCTATTTTTATACCTTGCCCAAACCAGGAATTACCCACCTGTTGCACTATAGTTTATTCACATTTACCCCTAAATAGCTTCCATTTTCATGCTAAGATGGTGTTCTGAGAGAAATAAATTATCTAAACAGCTATATTCATATATATCTGCATCCACATTTCAGTGGAGGTAGAGCAAAACCAGAAAAAAAACCCCAATATGTTCAACAAAAATATATCAAGTTCAACATTCATTCAAAGCATGTGATAAAGAAATGCAACAAATTGTTTGCTGGAGCAGAGCCTTTTCACATTTCTACAAAGATGCTTTTTGTAATGACTGGTCAAGGACCAAAGTAGGCATTGCTGGGATTTCTGATCCTGCAGTAACTGTTGCTCCTTAGTGTTTTCAGAGATCATTAGCTCTCACTGTCAGGATATGCACAGGGGACCACCCAATTACATTTCACAGCTGAGAGGAGCATGTGTCTTTTTTTCCCCCTCAAAACACAACTAAGCTAATGCTAAAACTTTTATTTCTCCCATAAATGAAAATATCATTAAATTCTGTAATAAAATGGAAACCATCTAATCCCTTCTCCCACACTGGTTACGAAAAAAAAAAAAAAAAATCACACTCAGGAGNTGAGTTTAAGAAAGGCATCAAAGGGGCAACAGCACCTGGAACTGCAATGCCCTGGGCTCTGCAGCAGAGGAACTGACCACTGCTCTTCACTGACAACAAAGGTATTTCCCTGGAAGGTGGTGTTTGTGTAGATGAGTCACATTAGTTTTATTTCAATGTAAACTAAAAAAAGAGTGTTCAGAACCTGTTCATTAGCTGCCTTCAGTAGTATATAAATGGTTTGCCTTTAACTGCAGTTTCATCGTGAAGTCCCTATCATTGCATTTCTTACGTTTTTAGAGGAACCTCCGCCAGGGTTTTGAAGAAAATCAACTTTTCCCAACTGTTGTATATGAGATGTCAGAAATGATTATAAATTCACAAGCTAAAAAGGACTGTCTTTGTAGAATACCCCTGCAGGCATTCCCATCGTACTGGAATTGTCCTTGGATAGCTGGAAGGATCTTTCTCATGGAGCGATCTTGCAGCTGTTACCTCGCTTGCACATTCTTACAAAGTTGAGCTATTTTAGTTGGGACTTGCAATAAAATCTTTTCTTAAACGTCTTTGGCCCAGCAAGAAGAAATTGAACCCCAGGGATTAAAGTCCAGAAATAAAAAATAAAATCTATACAACTAAAGCACAATAAGTAAGCAGTGAATTTTCAGCCAAACTGATGTCGTGGTGGAGCCAGCTTTGCCTGCCCTTACAGTGACCAAAGTACTCACATGCAAACAAGTTCAAACCATTTATCTGTGACAACAACTGCACCTTGCACTAGTAGGAGGTTATGGTACAAGCCAGTACTGGCAGCACTGAGTGTGTGACTTCAGCTGAAGTGACCCCGGTCCCCGTGCTTGCTTCAAACATCTGCTTTGCCTGTTCTCTGGGACTACAAGCTCTTGAGAATAAAGACAATTCTCTGCTTTATATAAATACCAGGTTTAAAGTGATGTTGAGGCCTTTGGACTATAATTATAATGTCAAACCAAAATAGCTACCAAGAAACACTGCAGGAACATTTTAACTTTGTATTTTTAGGGTTTGGGGTTGGCTTGGGTTTTTGGTTTCTTCGGGGGTTTTTTGCTTCTTTTCTTTTTAAAGGACATGTAGTACCATGTGCCTTAAAAAAAAGTAGTCATGGCTGTAGAATAGAAAAGTAAACAACAGCTTGAAACAGTCTTAACCTCTTTTTCTCAAAAACTCAATTAAAATCTCCCTATGAAGATAAAAGTCTGGTTTTTGTTAGAAGACTTATCATCTGTACAAGTTTCCTGCCAAGAAGAATGCTTATGATACTGCATATCAACAACTTAATCTACTTTCTCTTCCTGCTGTCAAAAAATTAAATTTTATTATTTTACAAAGATGGGTATCTTCACTATGACAACAAACCTATGACCTGGAGGACGCCATGAAATAACATGGCAAGAAAAATCAACAAAAGGAAACAAAGAATGAAGAACGGTTTGGGAAGCATTCCTCTCTCTGGAAATGTTCCTTTTACAATGAACTCACTTCAGGAAATCTGCACATCCACTTAACAAGGAATGTTCTCTTCTCCCAAGTAAGAAGTGATAGGCCAAGTTGTGTCAGAGGAGTTTTTAAATTGGATATCAGGAAATATATCTTCACCAAAAGGGTTGTCAAGCACTGGAACAGGCTGCCCAAGGAAGTGGGGGAGTTGCCATTCCTGGAGGTATTTAAAATGTATGGATGTGGCCCTTAGGGTCATGGTTTAGTGGTGGACTTGGCAGTGTTGGGTTAATGGTTGGACTCAATGATCTTACAGGTCTTTTCCAACCTAAAGGATTCTATGATTCTACAACTTGCCTTTAAAGCAGTCAGGTCTTGAAGCAAAAGGTCACCTCCAAGTTATTTTGGTTCCTCACATAAAGCATTTTACGTGTGCTACAGTGGAACAAAGCCTGTACTTTGCACATGGGCATTTTTAAACTCGGAGCACAGGTGCCTTGAAAATATGTGACAAATTTGGAAAGAAATCAAGATGCATTCCCTTGTGATTCAGAATAGGCTTTGACTCCACTTATGTAAATGAAAAAGAAAAATGTGACCCTACTTTATGTGCTCTAAATATCAATTAACTTTACATTCAACCCTCTCTTACTTTTCATAACTTAAAAACCTTTTCATATCTCTTCCATACCTTTTTTTTTAAATGGCAGACAAATATTTCCTAAGGCTATCTAGATGTAATAAAGCATCTTTATCATCTTGAGTCATTCCACTTATTAAATCCTAAACCAATGTCAAATTAATATTTATGGAAGAAGTGGGTTTCCATGAGTATGTCACAGCCAACACTATAAATGTCATTCCCAGTCCATATTTCTAACTCCTCAGTCTCAGCTACTTTGTGAATGATAATCAGTTCACCACTGTTACTGTTCTATGACTGCTGTGCTGCGTGTACCACAAACAAGGAAATGCAATGGAAATGAAAAGGGTTTTTTACACTATCATCAAGTTTTATGCTAACAGACAGTCTTATTTTTAATTCAATGTAACCACTGAATTAATTTATCAAATGCATAGCCAATAAAAAAGACAGTTGGCATTTCTCTATAAAATGATAACCAGACTTAATATTTTTCAGCTTTTGTTTTAGACAGTTCATTTTGCCAAAACCTGTACTTCAGAGTAACTGAAATAACAGGGTGAATTTTCCCCAACAGTTTGGCCACAACAAAAGAAAAAATGTTTTGAAAATGTTGGGCTTATTTGGTTCAGATTCAGCAAAACATTACACCAAAAAAAAAAAAACCCTCTTAACAGTTTATTCCAGCAGTTCCAGAATAAACGATAAATATTTCCACAACATTAAATTTCCAAGCTCTTGTAATAAATTAATAAAACAAATTGCTAGATTTGCCAACCACTGTTCCCTTTTACCCTTCAACCCTGGTCCCTCCCCAGCTGTGGAGGACCTACATGATCCTATTTGCACTACTCTTGTCCTACGTGAGAAGTAGTGGAAATCCCAGTTTCCATTCCCACTCTGAACCTGCTAAAGGATGGTGGCTGCTCATGGCCTGCCACTGCAGTGCTGGGCATTGACTCCACAGCCCCTCCAACAGGAATGAAAACCCTGCACACTGCCCTTAGTTCAAGCTGTCACAAAGGGGGAATATAACTTCTGGCCCTGATTTGAGAACTTCACTTTCCCTTGCAAGGGAAAACCAACACACTTTTGAAAGTGTCAACACAATTAGCTTCACATACATCAGAATCAATTATTTTGACACACCAAAAACACTGCATTTGACCAAAAATTAAAAATTCAGTTTCCCTTTATTTCAGTAAAAATAACCTTTGAATCACTTTTTTTCCTCCATCCTCCCAGTATGATCAACAACTGGAAGCATCAGGCATTTGCATTAAATAGATGCTTTTCTGATCCAAAATAAAGAGAAAAGCCCAACAACAAGAATATCAGTAGTAAAGTAACAGCAGAAACAAAATGTTAGTGCTTTTCATGGTCAAAGTTCTTCAGCTAAAGAAGAAAAAAACATCCTCTTTTTCATTTGGATTACAACAATGCTGCATGACCCATCTAAGACAAGCTTTCCATTGTGCTCAGTAAAAGATACCATCCCAACTAACAAAAGCCAAGGGCAAAGAGTAGGAGAGGAAACAAAAGCATGAAGATATTAAATACCTCACCCAAGGTCACCTGAACTTATTGGAAGAGAAGAGCCCATGGTAAAGCCTGCGTGTTGTGCTTCCCATGCACTAGCTCATATTGAGCCTAAAAGCCTTCTCTGGGAAGCTGTTCCTGAAGAAACATGTCAGATGCAAAAACTACACACAAGAAATTTAGAGAAAAATAAGCCACCAGTCCCCCTCCACCAGCACTGCTACCATGGGGCTTCCAGCTTCCAGCAAGGGGGAGCAATGCCGGGAAGTGCCAGGATGCCTTACACAGCTCAGAAGAATAACTACAACCAAGCACAGTCTCTGTACCTACAGCAGCTTCCTCTGCAGCCTCAAACCCATCGTAACGCTTAAGTCCTAGATGGTTAAATCTCACCCAAACTCTTAAACCTAAATAACAAAAAGGTGATTTGTCTGTCTAGTTTTCAGAGTGACTGTAATATAAATCCTGCCATTCCAAGCTAAGCCAGGCAGACATGCCTGGAGACACTTCTTTGGGAACCAGAGTGTGTTTTGAGAAGCTAACAAACATCCAAACATCATATTGTATTCATCAAGGCACCTCCTTCTCTTGCACAGAGTTGTGCTGCTTAGGTAATTTCATTTAGATAAAAACTCAGGGTCCCTTAGACAGCAACCCAATATTGATTATTGAAATGACAACTTTAGAACATCAGCTCAAAACATGTACAACTTCATTCATTTTGTGTTGCGCATTCAAATAAAATAAAGAAGTAGCAAATCCAGAGTTTAAGTTACATGAAAGAAACCAACGTGCGATTGCCAGGGCCAACAAAACACAGATCAGAGTGTTTCCCTGTCTTCCTCCACTACAGATCAGGAAAACACTTGGGAATGTGAGTTAAAAGCAGTTTTCCCTCTTCCTGAACTTTCTGCATGCTCATTTTCATTGAGCCATGATAAGGCTAAGAAAAACATTAGTACAAACTGAATTCAGTTACAGGTAATTGAAGGAGACAATACAAAAATTCCAGGTTCTCTTTCAGCTCTATTTATCTAGCTTTGAGAAACTGCCCTAAACACATTTCACAAAATTAAAGTCGTGTTGATTTTACAAGTAAACAATGCTGCCTACTTATAAATACAACTCAGACTAAAGTAGCAATAACTTGATATTTAACAGGAAGCAACCAATTTTCTCCTCAACCAGTAAATTCTAATACAGCAATGAACTTCTTTTATATATATACACATTGATGTTGCTATTAATCATTAAATATAACTTCTAACACAATCAAACATTAATCATTGATTACATTAATTGCCAGTTTGTCACAGTCTTAGTAGTCTCTTAAGTGAGCAAAAGCCACATTTATTGTAGATTTTGGGCATTAATTCCCTAGATGATGAATACGTATTTTTCCTATTACACTAGTGAGGCATTATTAAGGTATTCACTGACAACCGTCTTCTCTGAAGATTATAAACCAAATCCATCTTGCATTTTTCCCTCTGAAGAGAAAATTTTTTAAGAGAATGTGATAGGCATTCACTCATATTCTTCCTTACAAGTCAATTTGTCTCTGGATTTCCATTTTGCAAGACTTGTAGAACTTAAGGGGACATGAGGCAAAAATTTGTGAATCAAACTTCCTAATTTTGTAGTGCTTTTCTTCTCCTATACACCAAACCACCAAGAGCCCTCACTCCTGTAGCTTTCTCCTATGTTAGCTCCATCTCTCCAGACTGTCCTTCTTGCTATGTATCTTCCTGCATACCCCTTTCTAGATAGTGTCTCTTCTTTTCCTTGGGGAACAGCACCTATTTTCCAGAATTTTGCCTCTTTATCTTAGTGCTCAGATCTCTCTCCAAATCTCCTCTATTACATTGACTCCACATTGCAAGTTGTTTTTTCCCTTCCAGCTGAGCACCTCATTATTTCAGAAGACAAATGTCTACTGTAAGATACTGAGTCCTCCAAAAGTTCTATGTGCTACTCTAGTCGAGCTTCTCAGTGATGCCATGATGATT
>VZTH01008176.1:66368-77145 GCA_013397815.1 Aleadryas rufinucha | reverse complement strand
CGGGCTGCTGGAGCTGCGCGGCCCCGGCGGGCAGTGGCTCCGCGTCCTGCTCACCCTGGCCGAGGACGTGCTGGGGGTCAGCCCGGCAGACGGCTCCGCGCCCGGCCCCGAGGCCCCGGCGGCGCAGCTGAACGGCGGCGAGCCGGGCTCCGCCGCGCCCGAGGCGCTCGCCAACATCAGGCGCACCGTGCGCGTCGTCAAGCAGGACGTGGGGGGGCTCGGCATCAGCATCAAAGGTGAGGCCGGGCCGCGGGGGTCCCGGGTCGGTGTGGGGGGAGAGGGGCACCGGCACCGGGACCTGTTGCTGCCGCCATCTCGCGGCTCGCTCGGAGCGAACCCCGCGGGGAGCGGGGCTGGGGTCGGGATCCTCACACCCCCCAGCCCCAGCGTAGGACGTGGAGGGGGACACGTGGCAGTGACGGGACCCGAAACATTTCCAGCCCACGGAAAGAGTGATGATTCGGAGTGCGGAGTGACCGGCCAGTCCCTGGCCGCCGTGCCCCGGCCGGGGTGAGGGACCCCCAGCGTTTGGGAGCCGGAGGGGGCTCCTACTGTCCTCCGCACCCACGGTTAGGGTGCTGTCTCACGGGGCAGGTGGGGTGCAGGGGGCCGCCCAGTTACATGAAAGTTGCTCTTTAGCAGCCAAAGGGAGGGCTGGGCCGGCGTGTCCTTGTCCCACCGTGTTCCTGAGCCGGGAAATGCCCCTTTAAAACTATCAGCAAAACGAAGGGAGCGATGTAAAGCCCCTGGAGATCTCCAGGCGCTGGGTGGGGTGTTGAACCAGCGCACTCGGGCGTGGAGATGCGTGCTCCCGGGAAGCGGAGCAGTGGCAAGCCTCGCTGCTGTAGTGCCTGTTTTCCCTCCCAAGCTGCCCCGCTCCTTGGTGAGAGTCGCCTGAACTTCAGGCTGGAAACTTCTTGGGGCAGGGATGGCGTTCCTGCCTTTCTGCCTGCCTTTGATTTTCACGCGTCTCCGAGCGTGTTGGAAACTGTGAAAGCAGGATGAAAAGGGCAGCGGAGGGGCAGGGACAGGGCTGTCACGAAGCGTGGCTGTGAGAGGCAGCGGGCTCGGCAGCCCCGGGGGCAGTGACAGGGCAGCTCTCGACTCCTGACGTGGCTTCTCCTCCCAGCTCAGAGGGGACACAGACGCAGCCTCCGGCTCCCTGTGGAAGTGGGGAGGTTTTGCAATATGAATGTGCTGGTGCTGGAACTGGATCGACACTGCTGGCCGTGTCTGCAGGGTGCCCCAGCCTGCCAGCCCTTTTTTAGGGAAGCAGAAACCCCCCTTCCTAACCACCCCTTGGCTGCCAAGTTACTGCTTGCTCTGTGGCTTTCCCAGGAAAGGAGAAACTTCCCTTGGTTCAGTTAAAACTTTATTTTTGCAGTGACCTATGTGGAAAAGAAGTAGTTGCCATCAAAACTGGGCAGTGGAAGCTGTTGTGGAGGGTGGGGCAGCCTTGGTAGAGCAGGACATCACTCCTCACCGGGCTGCTGGCATGTCAGTGTTCATGTGCCAGCCGTGTTGCACGCAGGGACACTGGGTGCCGCCCGGGGGGTGGATGTCCTGCCACGGGACATGGCGAGGGGCTGGCAGGACAGCGGGGAGCCGAGCGAGAGCCGGGCTGGCGGAGGTTCTTAGCCCTGGCTGGGCTCTCGGCGCTGGCAGCCGGGCGAGGAGCCGCTGCCGCAAGGACGGAGCAGCCCCCGCCTGGGCCTCTGACAGCTGATAACCGGAGCCCTCGCAGGGCTTGGCAGGCGGCTGAGCGAGGAAATGCCTGTGGCACTGGCTGTGAGCAGCCCGGGGCGGGCAGTGACAACAGGCTGGGCTCAGCATCTCCCTCTGGGATGAGGATCATGCCTTGGAGACTCCTCGGGACAGGCTTGTCCCGGGGTGCAGGGCACGTCGGGCACTGCTGATCCCCGGTTTCCATGGGCGCTGCTGCATCCCTGCGTCCTGGCACGGAGGCAGCTCGGATCTCCCTGCGGGTTCAAAAGTCACTGTGCAAATTGATCTCCTAAAGCCGCCGGGAGTTTGAATAGCATTCTTTTAGTGGGGACAGTGGGGAGCAGCCCATAAATAGGGCTGCTGTGTGGAGAGGAACACAGCCAGGTTGGTTCACCTCTCCTTGGCTCTTTGGCCTCTCCAAAAACATTCAGCTGTTTTATCTGTTGAGATCATGAAGTCCTTGGAGCCAGGGTAGTTGCTCAGCACACATGATTAATAATGCAAATAAAGACACACTTTCCTGCCAAAACTGATGGGGAGATGGCCAGGTTATGTGATCGCTCTGTGAATAATCTGTGACCAATCTGAGTGGTTTTGGAGCAATCACTTCATCAGTTGTAAAGCCTCATGGTACTTTGGTTGGTGTGGTTGGTACAGGTGTCCTGTGGGTATCTTGGGGGGGGTGGGCAGTGGGATGACCTGGCACAGTGCATTGAGTGCCAGCAGAAAGGCTCAGCCTTGCTGGGACCATCTGGAACCGGAGCATCCCCCTCCCCACCCACTCCTCCGAGTGCTCCAACAGCCACAACCGCTCCCTGTCTCTTCTGTTTCAAGGTGGACGAGAGAATAAAATGCCCATCTTGATCTCCAAGATCTTTAAGGGGCTGGCAGCGGATCAGACCGAGGCGCTGTATGTGGGGGATGCCATCCTCGCCGTCAATGGCACTGACCTGTCCGAGGCCACGCACGATGAGGCTGTGCAGGCCTTGAAGAAGACAGGCAAGGAAGTGATCTTGGAAGGTAGGAGACAAGGATGTGATGGGGGCAGAAGGGTCCTCTTTTACTGGGATGACACAAGGGTGGCATATCATCTGCGGCTGCGTTTGCATATTCTTTCAAATGGAAAACAACATATGCAGAGTAGTTTGTCTGCTCATCCGGAGAGCTGGAGATAACTGCTGGAATTTCCCTGTCTCCTTCCTGAGAGGAAGGGATGTGTGTGCTAGTGCTCCATGCCTAGAGGCTCTGTCTCCCTGCTGTGGGACTGCAGGCAGGCAGCAGTGGGAGGTGTGGGACAAGTTTCTGGGATTTGGGATTCTTTCATTGCACAGCATCACCCCCACGTCTGCAGTTCCTGGGGCAAGAGAAAACATTTTCTGCTTTTCCCATGGTTTTAATTTAAACCCACATCCCTGGCTGGTGTAGGTTTATGCCAGCAGGGAGGCGGTGCACTGACCCCCCGCTCCTGCTCAGCACCTTGGGGTTTGCTGGGTGGGTTTTGGGCAGGTGGAGGGTGAGGCCGGGCCTGCTCAGGGACTACCCACTCAGGGGATGCTGCCCATCCAGGGGTGCAGCTGAAGGAGCTGCCCACCCAGGGGATCCCTGGAAGCTGAGGCTACAAACATCCCAGGGATGCAGCCTTCACCATCCTGGAGGAGACTGTTCCCTGGGAACAGGCTCCCTCTCCATACCAGGTCCCTAGTGTCTCCCAGCCCTGAGGGGGCTGGCACACTGCAGGAGCCCCTCAAGCCCTACTTGAGGACTGGGTGAGGGTTGATAGGTTTGGACCATGGGAGCCCTGAGGGAGAGACCCCATTCTTCTCTGATTACCCTTCACATCACATCTGTCCATGTTAGCCCACCCTCTGCCACCTCAGCCAGGCTGGGATGAGCATCCCAAATCTGTCCCTCAGGAAAGGACCCTTCCCCTCCCCTCCCCTCACTTCCAACCAGCCCCTGGGGTCACCCTGCTTAACAGAGGGGGTCCTGGCACCAGAGACCCTACGCAGATCCCAAAGAGAGGTTTGATTTGGGGGCAGTGCTTGGGGCTGTCCCTGGACAAAGCAGAGTTCTGCGTGCTGTGCTGCCAGCAACCACTGTGGCTTCGGCTTTCCTGCGCCTTCCCCAGATTGTCTCAGCTCCAGATTTTCATTTTTAGCTTCGCTCAGCCCTTTCTGCTGTGGATTCCTCCTCTCCTGGGGAGGAGGACCTCAGGACCACGGTTCAGCCGGAGGAATGTGCTGTTCTGCACAGCTGCAGGGAGCAGATAGGGTTGGTGGTGGGGTGGTTTTGTTGGTTTTTTCTGACCAAAGAGAAATACAAGAGCTTCTTTCTTCGTGAGTCTGCGAAATTCCTGCCTGGAGCCGCTGCTCTCGGACCACCCTTCTTCTGTTAATTTCTATTCATCCTTTGGTGTGGGTTTCCTTTCTGCCAGAGGTCCTGCCAGAGCTGGAGAGGAACTGTCCTTTCTGGAGAGAACAATTTCTCTCCCTGGACCCCTCCTCCTCCTCCATCCCCTGGGAGCCAGATCACCCTCCTGGGGAGGCAGCTGCAGGCAGGGCCTTTGCTGTAGCTTGTTGAGCTCGGGTATGACCTGCTGGGCTTCTAAATTAATTGAAACTCCCAGCAGGTACCCTTGGGAGGAGAGTGGGGCTGGGCTGGCTCCCACTACAGCACTCTGGAGCTCTGGGGTGAGTTAGTATCTGTGTTATTGGGGTCCATCCAGAGCAGGGAAAGGATCTCTGCCGCTCATCTGATCACTGATGTCACTGATAAACGTGGTACATCTCCATCCCCTCCCTGGTTTTGGGTTTGCTGGCACAGAGCAGCTCTGCCATGGGGGATGGTGGGGCTGGCACTGTGCCATGGTCAGGCTGTCACTGCCCTGTGGAGATGGTGGCCCTGCCTCTGGACAGGGTGTCCCCTGCCTTGTACCTGCCACCCCTATGGCTCTCCAGGAGCTGGCTGGCCAAACACCCTGCCCCAGGGAGGGGTGGCAGGGCTGTGGAGCAGGGGGTGGCCTTAAAGTGTGTGAAGGGTGTTAAACAAGGGAGTCCCTGCTGCCTTCTCCTGCTTGGAGAAGGCAGAACTTAAAAAAGAGCACCTTAACATTACTTAGACACTTTCTGGTTCCCGCACAGTGCCAGGTGTGACTCCAGCTTTCCTCATGGTGCTCTAAGTGCTAAAACAGAGCATTTGGCACAGCCAGTGTCTGTCTGCTGCCTTGCTCTTCTTGGCTGCAGTCATTCCTGGGATTAGGAATTTTTAGGATGGTTTGCAGGCGGAATTGCAGCTAGTAACAGAACTGGGAGAGCTGGCACCTCCTCACAGGGCAATGAGCTGGGCTGAGACTTTGCAAAGTGGCAGAGCTGGGAGGTGATGCGTTTTAATGTATCAGCAGTGGCTCCACGTGCCAGATTTCACCCTGGACTGCTCAGCTTGGCTTCAGGCTCCTGGGTGTCATTGTTGCCCAGGCGTGAGGACATGCAGATACCTCTCCGTGTGTCCTGCCAAGATTTTTTTTTGGATGTGCCAAACTACTGTCTTGGTATTTGCAGGAGGAGTTGGACTGTATTTATATTACATTGTTATTTCAGGGAGAGTTGCTCTCCCTTGCCTTATTTTCCCTTGGTTTTTTTTCCTTATTTTCATTGCTTGGAATCCAGAGACTCTCCATGGCAGGGGGAAGGCTGATAAACATCCTTCTAGCTGCCCCTTGAAGTGTTCTGGGGATAGGAGTTGTTTTCCTGGTGAGGCCCCTGTGCTGTATTGTCACAGGGGCAGAACTGGGAGTAGTGAGGAAGAGGAGTTGGGGCAGCTGTGGGCATCTCACATCCCACGACTTATTTGCCACAGAGATGCTCCTGGGGATGTTCTCTGCTCTTTAGGACTTGCTTGGCCAAGTAATAGCTTGGAAGCTCGAAATTCAGAAAAATGGTGCTGGGAGAGAGTGAGGCTGGGGATTTTCCGGTGTGCTGGTTGCCGTAAAACCGTGGGAAGGAAGGTGTTGAGTCTGCCCCAGGGATGATGCCACGAGGTGATGGGGCACATCTGCCGTCTCCACACTGTGCTGCTCTGAAGCTTTGCTTTCCCTGGGGAGTTTCCTGGGTGTTTCTCCTTCCCTGGAAATGCTGAGGGTTGTCCCATGATCTCCCTGCTGATGATGCAGCACAGGGGAATGTTTATCAAAGAGCTGGGACATAGAATGTGGCACTGGGTGCTGGGACAGGAGGGACAGCAGTGGCACCTCACCCTGCAGCATCCCATGGTATCTTCCTCCCTGGGGTAGAAGGACTTGAGCTGAGGCAGCTGGGACAGGAGCTGCTGTCGTGTTTGTGCTTGGAGCCAGGCGCAGGGCATGGTCTCAGGATGGGGTGCCAGGGGACTGTGTTGACCGTTTGGAGGTACATCAGAGCATCGGATTGGAGCTTGCAGGTCGTTTCAGGGCGTCTCTTTGGGATGTGTGTTTGCTGAGCCCCCCAGTTTAACATGCCAGTTTTGCATCATTAATCCTGAGGCAGAGAGGGACCAGCTGGAGGTGGGGTTAGCATCTCTGTAGGGCCAGCACTGGATCTCCAGGAGCTCTCTGGAAGATTTCCTGATGTGACAGCCTTGCTGAGCTGTGTAGATGCTGCTGGGAAGATTTTGGCAGGAGAAACAGCAGCACCATCCTGCTCCTGACCAGAAAAACAGTCTGGAACTCTTCTTTGAATCCGCGCTGTGACCTCCTGGCTGAAGCAGAGTGTGCTGGTGACCCAAGCAGTGGGAGGGTGTTCCTGAACCTGGTCTGGGTGTCCATGTGTCTGTTTTCCTGCCTGGAGGAAGCATTGTGGCTCCTCAGTGAAGCTCTGTAGCGTCAGGCTTGGCTCTGAGCAGTGCTGAGCTGTGGGGATGTGTGGGGCAGGTTGTGCTGACTCAGGATCCAGTGTGCCAGGAGTGGTTGGTTTGTGCTTGTTCTCTGTCCTTGTGAGAGATGGGCTGATGGAGAGGGAGAATTTCTACCCAAAAAGTAAAACCAAGGAATTTTGATGGCTCTGCCCCTTTTTGGCATGCTGGGGAGAAAAAAAACTGTCTGCAACACAGAGGCAGACGCAGTTAAACATGGTTAAACATGTTAGAGGTTAAACATGTCCCTCGTGCGGCTCGCTCCAGGGTTTAGGAGCACATGGGATGCTCCAGTGATTGGGAGCCCCTGTGCCACCACCCACTCCCTGCAGAGGCACCGTTCTGGCATAGGATGGGTGGCCGCACACCTGGAGACTTTTGCTGTCCCCCAAAACCCTGGAATAAAGTTTTCCCTAGTACAAAGCCCTGAGCAGTTAAAGGTCCTATTTGTCCCCTGTCCTCTGTCCTAGAGAGGATCTGTGGGACAGGCTCTTTTCCCTGGAGAGCCCACGTGGCTTTGGGGGCCATGTGGATTAGCCTAGCAGCCACCAAGGGCTGTGTGCCTGCTGTAGGTGATTTTAAGTCAACAGCAGCCAGGGTTGTGCTGCCCAGTGGTTTTTGGAGGGCACAGGCTGCCAGGGAGCAGGCAGGAGCCCCAGCACTGCAAGGTGCTCGTTAGAAAGAAAAAACAATTCAAGAATTACAGTTAACCACTGGCAGATGTGATGTATGATATGGTCTGAGTTGTTTGCTTTAATGAGATGGAGGTAATTAATTAATCCATTCAATACCAACTGCAGTGAAGGGACTGGCAGAAGTGTAAGTCAGCCTGCTGTGAAGCCAGTGCTGGGATCACTGGAGGGGACAGCAGCTCCCATGAGATGGTGGCCTGGCCTTGGCCGGGGAGCATCGCAGCCTCCAGCACCTCCCAGCTCCCCTTGCTGGCTCAGAACCTCCTGTGCTTTGTGAGCAGTCTGAAATCCTCCTTAAAGCCACATTCCCAAGACACGCACACTGCCTGTTGCCTAATTCTCCATGCCCTGTCCCGGACTGGGCACTGCTCCTGTCCTCCACGGCTCCCTCAGGATGTGACCCCGCCACCGCCCAGCTAATGCTGGTGACGTCCCCCGCGTGCCCGGGGAGCCAGGGGCTGGCGCAGGGACGCTGCTCGGGTTTCAGCAGCTCAATGGCATCTTTCTGAACTCCAATTAGTTCCCAGGCATCGGGATAATGGCAAGTCCCCGCTGCCAAGATTAATGGCTTGGGTCAGATCCAGCGCGGCTTGGATGCCTGCAGGAACGTGGCTATTTTTGTAACGGGAGGTGCAGGGCACGAGGCTGGTGGCCCCCCACCGCCGCCTTGGCCCCGGGGCCACCGCGGGGTGACCCGGCCCACGTGGCACAGCACCGTGGCCATTTATAGCTGTGTCCCGCGGGGCACCCACGGGGCTCTGGCTTCCCGCAACTCCTGCAGGACCGTGAGGGCTTGGAGGTTTTAGGGAGCTCACTGGGATAGGAATGAAGGGGGAGAGCACAGAATAGGCTGAGTTGGAAGGGACCCATTAGGATCATCCAGTCCAACTCCTGGCCCTGCACAGGACACCCCAACAATCCCACCCTGTGCCTGAGAGCATTGTCCAAATGCTCCTGGAGCTCTGGCAGCCTTGGGGCTGTGACAACTGGGGAAGACGGGTTGGTGATTGTTAGTGATGGCCAGGTGAAGTTTGGGAGTGGGTGGCTCTGCATGCAGACTCTTTCCTGGTGGGAAAAGGGCTCCTTTCTGGCAGCACATCAGGCTGCTGTGGCTTGACTGCAGTAATGGAGCTGGGCCCATCCAGCCACCTACAAGTGTTGGCTGCAAAGCCAAGCTCGTGTCCCCCATCCTGCCACCCACTCCGCTGGCTCCGACCTGGAGTGGAACCAGCCAGGACAGCTGGGGACGTGGCTGCAGGCATGTGTCTGTCCTGTGGTGTTTTCCTAAGGGCCTCCAAAGGGAAACCCTTCCCTGGAGTCAGTAGCTGGTCTTATGCTGCCCCAGTGCAGGACCAGGACTGGCACCCTGCCTGCTCAGCCGGAGTTGTTTAGTCAGCATTGCCAAACTCATTTTCAGTATATGCCTGTGGGGCCCCGTCAATTTGTGGTGCCTTTCATGTCCCCCTTCCCCCAAACCTCTGGAGCCGGCTGCCATCCCAGCGTGGCTCTGAGGGCTGTGGCTCTGGAGCCAGGCACGCTGGGGACTGATTTCTTGTCCCTGGTTTGAGGCTCACGGGGCAGGGCTGTGCAAGCGGAGAGCACGCTGTCCAAGGCTTTTCCTGGGGCCAAGCCAGGGTATTTGAGAGCTATTCCCCAGCTGGCAGCGGGACTGGCTGTACCAGCACAGTTTGGACTGTGTAACTTTGGCCTGGGACTCTTTCCCATTCCCCACCCCTGGCTGTGTGTGCTGCCCCAGGGAACTGCTCAGGCTTGGATCTGTCAACAGATCTGGGTTAAAGGGAAGGAAAAAGGGGGAAAAGGCCATTTTTATCCCTCTTGGGGAGCTCCCCAGGCTGGGATGGTGGGGCTGAGGTACTGGGAGGGTCCAAGGAGGGTGGGGAGGCCCTGGCACAGAGTGCCCAGAGAAGCTGTGGCTGCCCCTGGATCCCTGGAAGTGTCCAAGGCCAGGCTGGACGGGGCTTGGAGCACCCTGGGATAGTGGAAGGTGTCCCTGCCCATGGAATGAGGGGGTTGGAACAGGATGATCTTTAAGGTCCCTTGCAACTGAAACCATTCTGTGATTCTGTGTCAATCCCTGTGTGACCTTGCCCACCAGTGCCATCCTTGCACCCACAGGGGCAGGGGACCCACAGCACCCATGGGTGGCAGCTCTGGGGAGTTGATGGAGGGGTCACCAGCTCTGATGCAGGGAGAGTGCAGGGGCTTTCAGCAGGGTAGGATGAGGCTGCCCTGGCCTGTGCCATGTCCTCAGCAGGCACTGCCTCTCTTCCAGTGAAATACATGAAGGAGATCTCACCCTACTTCAAGAACTCCTCGGCGGGGGCGATGGTCAGCTGGGACCCCTCTCCCGCCACCCAGCAGAAGCGATCATCCCCCCTGCTGCCCTCTCGGGAGCTCCGGGAGAGCCGGAGCGTCCCTCTGAAGATGTGCTATGTGTCCCGCAAGTGCCTCCCCACCGACCCGGAGCACAGGTCAGCGCATGGCACTGGCGCTGGCAACGCCACCGCAGTGCCCCACGGAGCTGAGGGCGGGCAGGGACTCATCAGGCCCATGTCCCTGCAGGTACCTAGAGGTGTGTTCGGCTGACGGATGCGTTGCCCTCTTCCTGCGGGCGAAGGACGAGGCCACAGCACAGTCATGGCTCGGCGCCATCCAGGCCAACGCGGCTGCGCTGCTGCCACGGGTGAAGGAGGAGTTGCGGGCACAGCTGGCGGGGGCTGGCATGGTGGCTGGACGGGATGTCAAGCATGTAGGCTGGCTGACTGAGCAGGTACCCCCTGGTCCCCCACCACCCTGTGCCACCGTGCTGCCGGTGGCCCTGACCCAGTTCCTTTGCAGCTCCCCAGCGCTGGCACCAGGAACCTCCTGGCTGTGCTCACCGAGAAGGAGCTGCTGTTATATGGGAGCCTGCCACAGAGCCGAGACGCCCTGGGCAAGCCCACGCACAGCTACTCCCTCATCGCCACCAGGTAGGGGCCACCAGCTCAGTGCCCTCCTGCCCTGCTCAAGGGTAGGGTGGTGGCAGTCCCTGGGGGCAGTGGTAGGGTCTGGGAGTCAGGGCAGAACCCAGCGGTGGTGTCAGACCCTCAAAGTGGTGACAGTGACCAGGGATGGTGGCAGGAGCTGAGGGTCAGGGCATAGCCCTAGGGATGATGGCAACTCCCCGAGGTGGTGACAGTGACCAGGGATGGTGTCAAGGGCTGGAGGTCAGGACAGAACTGCAGGGTGGTGGCAGGGGCTGGCGGTGGTGGCAGAGGCGTTTGAGGTGATGGTAGAGTCCAGGGGTGGTGTCAGAGCAGTGAGGATGGTGACAGTGTCCAAGGGTTGGTGGCAGAGTCCTGGGCATAGTGCGGGGGTTTAGGGCGCGGGGGTGGTGACAGTGTCCAGGGGTGATGTCAGGGCAGTGGGGACGGTGGTGCTGCGTCCCGGGGATGGGGCGGGTTTTCAGGGAGGGA
>VZTH01008176.1:25332-65495 GCA_013397815.1 Aleadryas rufinucha | reverse complement strand
GGGCGGTGCCGGGGCGGTGCCGGGGCGGTGCCGGGGCGGTGCGGGGCGCGGTGCCGGGGCGGTTGCCGGGGCGGTGCGGGGCGCGGTGCTGAGCGCTGGCCGTGCCGCAGGCTGGTGCACTCGGGGCCGGCCAAGGGCTCGGTGCTGTACGAGGCCGAGCGCTCCTTTGCGCTGCGCGCCGGCGGCCGCCTGGGCGTGCAGACCCATCTCTTCAGCCTGGAGAGCCCCAGAGAGCTCGCCCTGTGGACGCGGCTGCTGGTGGATGGCACCCACGGCGCCGCCGAGCTGGCCCAGGAGGTCTCGGCAGGTCAGCGGGGGCCCGGGGGGCCCGGGGCGTGCGGCGGGACCCCTGGCTCACCCTTGTCCTGTCCCCGTCCCCAGCCTGCACGTGGAAGGGGCAGGACTGCACCCTGACCGTCCACATCGACAAGGGATTCACCATCTCCACGAGCGAACCCGGGCTCAGCAGAACCATCCTGCTCCAGCAGCCCTTCGAGAAGCTGCAGATGTCCTCAGATGACGGCACCAAGATGCTCTACCTGGACTTCGGTGGCCCGGAGGGAGAGATTGTGAGTTGGCTTTGCCTTCAGCAGCCCCGTCCACCAGTCCCGGGGGAAGAGGGGGAGCAGAGCACCCACCTGCCCACAGCACCCATCCTGCCCAGCATGGGGGTGACACATGGCCCCATCTACCTGCCCCAGCCAGGGTGCACAGCCCTTCCCAGGGCCTCAGTAAAGTTGTGATGGGCTTGGGGAGTTCTGGGTGGTCCCTGGCTGAAAGTTGGCTGCTGCAGGAACAGCCCTTCCCATTGCAAACATCCCTCCTTTCCTTTTTTGCAGCAATTGGACCTTCACTCCTGCCCCAAGACCATCGTCTTCATCATCCACTCCTTCCTGTCGGCCAAGGTGACTCGGCTGGGGCTGCTGGTGTGATGAGAGAGCGCAGCACTGGGCAGAGCAGCCCAAGCCCCCAGCCCATCTATGCACCTCCTTCCTGGCTGAACTCAGCCCCCAGCCATCCCAAGGAGACTACAGCCCCCACGGGATCACACCACCCCCACCCAGGAAAAGCACCGTCCAGCCAGGAAAAACCCCTCCCGGAGTGTTTGGGGGCAGCGGTGGGGTGAAACCCCTCTTGGATGGCAGCACAGGGACTTCTCCGGTGCCTTCTTCCCCTCCTTCCTTGGTGGCTGGAGAAGCCGGTTGGGAGCCCACGAGTGGACATGTGGCCATCACCCCAGTGCCTTGAGAGATGATATTTTCTGTACAAAGATCCCATTTGTATCCATGTTTTATATTTATATTGCCCACTTCAAAACGCTGGTATGGCAGCTCTTCCCCACCTGGCTTGGACCCCTCGGAGAGTCCCCAGGTCCTGCAGCACAAGGACCTGTGTCTGTTTTGCAGACAGGCATCCCAAGGGCTGGAGGCCAAAGCCAGCTCTAAAGTGCTAAAGGGACAGGAACTGCAAGATCAGCTGTATTTGCCAAATTTTTCCATATTGTATGGAATGGTAGGAACCACTTTTCTCTGTTGGAGTTGGACGGTTTGTTTGTTTTTGTGCACTCTGGGGTCACTTTATTTCTTGGTTTGAGGGGGAGGGTGGTCAGGTGGCTGCTGCGGAATGACTTCTTTTATGAACCAAAAGATTCTGCATGAAAATGCCTTTTTTGGGGGGTTAAATAAACTTTGCAGATCACAACCAGCAGGAGCCAAGATCTGTCTCCTGGTTTCACTTGGAGAAGTAGAAAATCAGTTTGTGAGTGGTGCCTGGGCTGAGCCTTGGGGTGTTTTCCACCAGGGGAAGGAAGGGATTTGCCTGGAGGCTGCTGTGAGGTGGTGCTGGGGGCACTGCTGGGGGGTTCAAGTGGGGACAGAAAAGCTTTTAAGGTACCCAGCACTGTGCTGGGAGTGGCAGAGAGGGACATGCTGATGCCAGCACCAGCTTTGGTGATAACAGATTGGTTTGGATTCCCCACACTTCAGAATGCTCCGTGGAAGGTAGGCATTGTTTCCAAAGTCAAAAAAGTTGTGTTTGCTTTTTATGTTTTTCCAGTAAAAGCAGCTGGCTGGCTGAGCAGCAGCAGAAGCTTGGAAAGTTGTTGGGACAATGGGAAAGGGCTCTGTTTGCATCACTGCAGTGTCAAGTTCTGGGTTAACCTCCTTTTGGACTGGCCCATGGGAGAACTTGGAGTCTCCCAGGAAAGCCATTAGGCCGGGAATAAAACACTCAAGCTGCAGGCAGAGGAACAGCAACTGATTAGCAGCAAAATAATATCAGAGCAGCTGTGGCTGCCCCTGGATCCCTGGAAGTGTCCAATGCCAGGTTGGATGGGACTTGGAGCAACCTGGGACAGTGGAAGGTGTCCCTGCCCATGGCAGGGGGTGGAATGAGCTGGGCTTTAAGGTCCCTTCCAACCCAGGCCTTCTCTGATTCTGTGGTTTTTAATGATGTCAGGCATCCTGCTGCCCTGTGCAGAGGGGAGTGTGGAGGGAGGTGCTGGGGTGACACACATGGTTTTGCCATGTGTTGAACTGCACCCCAGGGCAGGGACTCTGCTGTTGTGGCAGCCTTTGGGGTGCAGGGGGAGAAGTTGCAAAAAAAGGAAAGAAATCCATAGAAATTGAGAGCAACAAGGGCAGTGAGGTGTGTGTGGTCTGGGCAGGGAGGAACCATAGAACCACACGTTTGGTTGAAGGGACCTTAAAGCTCATCTCATTCCACCTCCTGCCATGGGCAGGGACACCTTCCACTATCCCAGGTTGCTCCAAGCCTCATCCAACCTGGCCTTAGACACTTCCAGGGATCCAGGGGCAGCCACAGCTTCTCTGGGCACCCTGTGCCAGGGCCTGCCCACCCTCACAGGGAAGAAGCAGCACAGGAAGAGTTAATTTGGTGTAAGAAATAGTTCCTATGGGGTGCATCATCACCACATGTCCTTGCAGGACAGGGTGATGGAGAGGAAGGGGATGTCCCGTTCCTCCCAGCACAGCCTCGTGGCTGGCAGCAGGAATCTTTTATGATGAACATGCCCTTACTTTTTATTGCACATAACTGTCATATTTCCAGGAGACCTCGCAAAATGGATTTGCAAAAGAAAAAAAGAGATCCCCTCTGCCCCCGTTCCTAACTGTTAAATCGATACAAGTAATTTAGAAACAGATGGTGTATTTTTCTATGATCAAAAGCATGTCAGCACAAGGAAACACACTATTACTGCAATTTACCTTCCTCTTCTTGCCCTGCAGCCATTACTCTTTGGGGTTCATTGCAATAAAAGAGGGAATCGCTCCCAATCCAGAGCAGATTTCCTATTAATCTTATGGACCACAAACTGCTCTGACTTTCCCAGTGCTGCTCAGGCTCTGTCCTGCTCCACGCCTGAGCTGGGAAGGAAATAGTTCAGTTTGGGGTTGGATATTTATTTTCTTGGATTTCTTTGCATTTGGTGACAGTATGCAGGTTTTTTTCCCCTTCTACATTTCATGGTGGTTTTTCAGCCTCTTCACCCTTCTGGCACTATCCCTCCCTTAACAGGATCCTTTCCCCAGGGATGCTCCTGCAAAGGGGCCTGTGAATAAGACAATTGCTTCTTATAATGAAGGTCTGGAGCACCAGGAGGGGCTGAGGGAGCTGGGGGGCTCAGCCTGGAGAAAAAGGAGGTTCAGGTAGCTGGAGATCTCTCCCTAAGCCCAGCAGTATCTTTGACTCCTGGGTAGATGTCTTGAGGGGTGCTGTGAGCACCCTGGGGACCTTGGGTGTTTTCCAGGCTGGTACCATAGAATCAAGGCCAGTGCTCATCACAGACCCCAGAGTCTCGGGGGAAAAAGCCATTGCAATCATTCCCTAAAACTCCCAGTTTTCCTAAAATTTCCAATGCTCATTGATGTAAATGTCCAGAAACATTCAGACATCTGGAATCACTGAATTTCTCTAGCCAGGGAAGATTTTGGGGTTGGCAGCAGGGGCTGGATCCCAGTGCAGGATGGCATCTGTATGGAGTGATGAACATTCCTGCTTGGGACCACCACACTATTCCGTGGAGAGGAGTAGAAGCTCCTAAGGGTTTTATTCTGCCAGGCAGAAGGACTAATATTTTTAAAAGCAGCTTAAAATAAACATAATGAACTCTGCTTACAGAGCTGGGATGATGGGAATGGGTTCAGGTTAAAAGCAGATTTCCTCAGCTCAGTCACTTTGAAGCAGCTGGAGTTTTATTTGGTCACCACAACTGGAACAGTTCAGGGCAAGGGGAATTTAAAGGTGTGTGAGTGGTGAGGAATGGGAAAGGAGGAGGGAAAATATCCCTGTTCTGCTCTCTGTGTGGAACTCTTGGAATACTGGTTGCCAGAGTAGGGCCAAAGTGGGGAATGGAAGTGGAGGCACAGAGACTTTGGCATCAAAGCCCGAGCCGTGCATGGAGAGAGGTGGGTGATGCCAGTGGGGGTGACAGCAGTCCAGTTCTGGTACAATCCCTTCCCCTTTGGGAGCAAATCCAGCCAGGCTGTGGTGAGGTGAGCTCTGTTTCCTCCACAGAGAAACCCAGCACTGTCGGCATCCCCGGCAGCAACGTCACAAGTGGGAATTTCCCCCAGAAATGGCTTTTCCAGATTGTGAGACCTGAAAACCAGCCCTGACTGTGATGCCTAAAAAGGAGCTGGAGAGGGAAGAGAGAGATGCAGCAGGAAGAGTGATTAGGTTGTCCCCAGGTGTTTGCTCACCCCCGGCAGAACAGTTTCCCTCCTGACACCGCTTGTACTTTCTATTAGTCAGCTCTGACCTTTCAGCGCCGTAATCAAACAAGACAACCCAACACTTAAATCTGAGCATTTAGTGCTGACATTTACAATTGGTTCTCGAGTTGGAGAGACCAAATGAAAATTTCCTGGCAGACAGCATGCTGCAGGGCAGGGGAATCAAATAATCCCTCTGCTGGACTGCTGGCGTGCCGGCCCCCTTCGGCTGCCCGGTGCAGCAGGGGGTGTTTGGGCTAGAACAGTGTCATTGGAAAGCCAATATTCACCTGGATTTGGTGTGATCCCACTGACATCGCCCCATCAAGGCATGAGGAAACTGGGTTTGGCATTTGATGGATGAAAACAGGAGAGATCTCCCCCAGGAGGGAGCCCTGCATTTAACTGTGTTAAATGTTAGGGATCTGAGGCTGTAACGAGGATGTTTTTTCTCGTTCAGCCTCGGCTGATTCCTTGCCTGGAAAATGAGCACTTGGTGCATCCTGTGGCACATTCCTTGGTGCATCTCATGGCACATCCCCTGGCACATCCCTCAGTGCATCCTGTGGAACATCCCTGGCTCCACAGCCCCATGGTGGCAGTTTGGCTGTGCCATCCTCGTGCACATCTCTGGGCAGGGATGGGCTTTTCCAGACCTTTCTCCAGGAGAACCAAGCCCTGATTAGTGGTGCTTTCCTGGTGAAGATAAAAGCCTGTGGGACATCGGGGTGTTCGGGGAGCCAAAACACCCCTGGGATCCCCCAGGTCCTACACCCACCCCCCTTGTCCTCATGCAGTGTCTTTTCCCATGGGATAACTTTCCACTGGAGCCACTTTATGAAGTTAAATCCATTAAGAAAGTGTCTGGACAAGGTTTCCCACACTGCTGCTCATGATGTTCAGTGCTCCTGTCTCCTCCACACAACAGCCAGGCTGCAAACCAGGACAACACATCTCCCCCTCCCCTGCCCAGGAGCAGCCTCATCCCAGAAACAGCCTTAAACAGTCCAAAATACTCTGAATCAGGACTCTTTTCTTCCTTTGCTAATACAATGTTTGAATAAATTAATATATTTGTTTTAATTACAGAACTTGAGCTATCCAAAATGCTCTCGCTGTATTTTCCCAGTGTTGCTCCATGTGCTGCTTTCCTGAAGGACCAAAGTTCTGTGCAGGGACATCCCATTAGGATTTGACATGAGAACTGGGATCAGCATTTGTGTCTACAACTACAGATTCTGGGGCTTGTCCTGTGCAGGGCCAGGAGTTGGACTCGATGAGCCTTGTGGGTCCCTTCCAACTCAGCATATTCCATGACTCTATGAAAAGCAATATATATATTTTTTAAAGGCTCATTTCTCACCTTTATCCAATTGCACCTAAAAATTGCACTTTAAATATGGTCAGCTCTCAAATGTGGGTTGGTGCTTGGGGCACCCAAACACCCTATTCCACTCCATGGGTGCTGCTGGAAGCCGTGGATGGGAGGCAGGGATGTGCCCCCAACCTGCAAGGACCTGATAATTGATAATTTCCCTCATGCCCACTGGGCTGCTGCTTTCTCCCATGTTTTTCTACCTTTCATTCCTCATGGAAAACACTTGTTCCTCCTTTTCTGCCTGCCCGGTGCTGGGTGTGGTGCTGGGTGCTGGGTCCCTTGCAGGTGGCTCGTGTGACATCTCCATGGGAGCCAGACATGATGTGGAATCTCATGGATGGCAGGAGAAATGAGTCATGGATAACCCTCTTCTCCTGTGGGAATTAGAGGTAAAGCAAACTGGGGGGGATGCTTTAACCTGTGACGTTGTCAGGGAGACTCTCCCCCAGAATAATGGGGCAGCTGGTGGGGGAAGTTTTCAGCCATGTCCTTGGGTGGGAATCTTCTTGTCTGGGGGACACAGAGCAGGCTGGTGTGGGCAGGGAGATGCTGTGCCCATGTGGGAGCTCTTAGTCCAGCTGGAGGTGTTCCTCAGTGTCTTTGAGCAGCACTGGCACATAAAAACACCCTTTACCTGGTTTCCCATCACCAGGTGAGGACATTTCCATTTCTTCTTGGGCTGGGCCCTATTTCCCTTTTCCAGCTGCCATTTTCCTGCCATCACACACTCTCCAGGAGCTCCATGTCCTCTCCTAGGACTCTCCTGTGTGCTCCAGCTAAACCCACTCAGTGCCTCACCTCATCTGCTTCCTTTTGACTTCAGTAAGAAACCTTTTGCCTTTTTTTAGGCATATCTTCAAGTTTCTGGAGTATTTGCTCTCTCAGGAGTTTCTGTGTGATGTTAGTCTGCTTTCACTCATTTCTACTTTTTTTTAGTTAAAAATAAAATAACAATAAAAGCTGAGAGTGCAGAGGGAGGGAAGCAAATGGATCTCATACAGCATCCCTGGTCCTGATGAAACAGGGAAAAGAACCCACAGGTGACAGCTGGATCATCCTCCTCAGCAGGAAACAAGGAGGCAGTGGTTTGGATGCTGTTACTAAAATCACTGGAGAAAAATTCAATAGAAATTCAGATGTTTTCACCCGAGCTCTGCTGCTCCTCTGCTTCGGGAGCAGGAATGGGTTGGCTTTGTGCCTCAGTTTCCCTTTCTGTATAATGGGCACATCCCTGCTCCCTCCCAGTGTGTGCTGACAGCAGAGGAGCACAATCCTGCACCATGGAATATCCCAAGGAATGAAAATCTTTGGGGAAGTTCCTGTAACGTCCTTGTCCATGTGTGATCCCTTTCCAAACGTAAATGTTATAGCACTTGTCCGTAAGGAAATGCTGGAGTAAAAAACTGAATTGTTTTATCTATCTATCCATCTATCTATCTATCTATCCATCTATCTATCTATCCATCTGTGTTTCAATTTAACACATCCATTTAATTTCCCTCCGTGTGTTCTCAAATAGATGAGGTTTCAAGAGGCTCAGGACTGGAGTGGGGCTCAGTTGACAACCAGAAGATAAAGGTTTGTTTTACAGCAATGGGATGAAAAGCACAGAAAATTGGACTTGGTTTTATAACACTCATTCAGGAGTCCAGAAATGGGATTTAATGTATGATGTGGTGAGATACAGATGAAACCTATTCACAGTTCCTGTGTTTTTGTTATATATTATCAATGCTGCACGGGAGATTTTTTCCTCTCCAGAATAATTCCTTCTGAAAGCAGAAGGTTGTTTCTGAAGGCTTTGCTGTACTGGTGACACATCCATATGCAATATAAATGACCTGTTGTTTCAGCAGATGATAATGGGAATAAATATCAAATAAAAATAAAATAAAATCAAACCACGTAGATCAGGAAAAATTGTGGAATTTCCAACACCCAGAAAGCTCCTGCTCCAGCAAAGGGCACGTAGCCATGGCAACAGGAGCCCTCACTGTCACGATAATAAAAAAATATATTATTCTAGGAGAGCTCTTAAAAGGGAAATATACATTTCACTGAGGTGGATGATGAAATATTGTGCAGCAAAGTGAGGAACGAGCCAGAGGAGCCCAGAGAGTGATCCCGGCAGTTCTGCCACCTTCCGCAGGTAGGGATGGGGATGCAGCCCCGGCAGGAGGATGGGGAGGCATCCCATGGCCATGTCCAGGAGTTGGTCTTTGCTGATTGTTGTGGGTCCTTCCAGCTCAGGATATTCTCTGATCCAGGACTCGGTTGCCTCCACCTCCTCCACGTTCCTGTGCTATGACTGGGAGAGCAGCGGGGATGAGCCGAGCCCTGGTGTGCACCTGGAGCGATGCAGGTCCATTGGAAAGGCTGGAGATGGAGGGGCTGTGCTGGTGCAGGGCAGGGTGGGCTGCAGGGGAGCCCCAGGAGCCCCGCTGGGGTCTGGTGGCAACAGCCAAAGCTCCAGTGTCAGTAGGGGAATCCTCATGGCATCACATCCCCCCGGACTGCAGGGACACGTGAGCTGCAGCAGCTTTTGGGGAAGGCTTTGAGCTTTTGGCAAAGAGGAAATCGTGGAGAACAAGCATATTGACTAAACTTTTCCTGGGTTTGAATTTTGTAAACGGGCTGAAAAACAGTGCTGGCAAGTCAGCGTTTCCCCAGTGGTGAAAAAGGGATGTGTTTGCAGAAAACTTTGGAAAAAGAGAGAAGAAAAAAGCTGCATTTTTCCCCTATAGGATACCCAGGGTTTTGTACCCAGCAAGAGGCCAGGGGTGACCTCCTCACTGAAGAAGTTCAGGTGCCTGAACCTGCCTTGGGTGGGAGGCAGGGCTGGGATACCCTGGGAAAACCACCCTGCTCCAGGTGTGGAGCACCCAGCTGGACCTCCATGTCCCCATGCCCTGGCACCTCCAGACAAGGGACATCTTGTGTCCTGGTGGCTGCAGAGCTGTCCATGGAGGAGCAGATCTGAAGCACAGGGGAGGGAGGGATGTCCTGGCAGCCACAGGAGCCTGCGAGTGCTGGGGCTGCTCAGTGCTTTGGGGCTGCTTCATGGCTCTCTCTGGGTTTTGGGGTTCAGTCTGCGGCATCTCAGGGACCTGCCTGCTGACAGCACTGAGGTGTGGGGTAAAAACACCCCCTTGGGGCACCCCAGTCTGAACCCTTCTTGTGGGTGCTCTCTGCAGTGTGCAGGGGAGAACACGACCTAGGAATGGAGAGAGAAAGGGAAAAAATTGACCCAAAAATATAGGCTGCATCCTCCCTGCTGTGACGTCTCTGCTGCTGGGATGCCCTAATGGGTCACAGGGTGGGATTCTTGGAGTTGTTGTGTGCAGGGCCAGGAGCTGGACTTCCATAATCCTTATGGGTTCCTTCCACCTCAGGATATTCCACGATTCTATGAAGCTGTGAACTGTTATTTCTCCCTCCTCCTGCACACACTGCCTGTTGTGGCCCTTCCACACTCACACCCACCCAGGACAGACTGGCAGCACTGTCCCAGGAAACCTCTCCTGGCAAAACACCTGGAAATATTTTTGGATCCTCCTGAGTGCTCAGGGAAGGGAGATGGCATCCCTGGATGCTGCTGGCACTTTGTGCCCCTGCAGGGCTCCCTCTCCAGGGCAGAGCACAGACCTGCGGCTGAAATAATCTGCTGTCCAGAGAAAACCCTCTGTGGGCATCCTTGCAGCAGGGAGAAGTCATCCCATGGATATCTTGGAGGAAATACCCTGGATCTCTTGAGAGCCAGAGACAACACAGGACTTGGGCACTGCAGCTTGACTCCACTACCCTGCAGCACATCCCCATTTCAGGGATGATATCAGCTCAGGGGATGAGAGTAGAGTGGATGGTAATTCCCATAACCTTTATGTTTAGAGGGAAGGAAGAGCAGCACAAGCTGCCTGCAGAGCCCCCTGGCAGTGCCACTACAGCCAGTGGCATGTCCAGCATCCCCTGTGCTCATGCTTTGAGCATATTCTCATCAAAACTCTGGGACCAGGGAGCTGAGGAATCCCAGCCCTATAACCTGAGCTTGAGTCCCCACCTCCATATCCTGCAGCTAAGGGGGGATTTCCTCTGAGTCCCACTGGACATGATTTTCAACTTCCTCAGCTTCCCCTTTTCCCTCGTGGAGTGACACTGATATTCACGTTATTTTAGCCTAAAGCAGGAATTGAGATTCTTGGCTCCAGGATGGTGTTAATGCCCAGCATGGCATAGCAGAGCTATAAATACATACCTCCCTTCTCCATTAGAGAGCAAATCCAAAATTGCATCCAAAGCCACCAGCAACAAGCCAGAGTGTGACTCTCTAGCCAAAATGATCCCAGGGCTCTGAAAATTTAGGAAACGTCTGTTTCAGGCATCCCAAAATATCAGTGTTTTTTTTCCCTTCCATTAGATCTATTGACACAGAGTGCAAAATATGTGCAGCTTATAAAAATATTCCTGAAACTTGGCCAGAGCAGAAAGGTGGGAGCTGGCTGCTGGAGGCTGGTGGCAGCAGGGGGATGTGGGGGCTTGGTCTGTCCCCTGTCACCCTCGCTGAAGGAACCCCCCAGCAGAGCCTGGCTGCTGCTCTCCTTTAGGTGCAGCTGGAAAACGGGCACGGGAAATGGGATAAAGAGGGAGAGGAGGGATCAGAGACCCTCCGAGCGTCTCCTTCCACTCCGGGGGTCACCCGTGCTCCTGCTTGGCACCGTGTCAACGGCGAGGGGGATGTTTTTGGCTCCAAACGGGAGATTTGGGTTTGAGTTCATGGCTTTGCGGGGTGCAGCCGCTGTGCCCAGGGCGCTGCAGGGGGAGCTCGTGCCGTGCGGCAGCTCCATCCCTGCGCATCCCGCGGGGATTCGGCCTCCTGCTCGCAGGAAATTATTTCAACCGACCCCAAGTTTCGGATCCTGCAACTAACCGAGGAGAAACTGAGGG
Source organism: Aleadryas rufinucha (assembly GCA_013397815.1). Lineage (NCBI taxonomy): Eukaryota > Metazoa > Chordata > Aves > Passeriformes > Aleadryas > Aleadryas rufinucha. The sequence continues at coordinate 54,443 of VZTH01008176.1, read as the reverse complement.
TGCTGACGTCTCGCTGCGAATGGTCCCGCTGCTGCCCGGGACAGACGGTCCGGGAGGTCAATAGCAGCTGGTGGCTGGGAAAGCCTGGAGAAAAAAGGTTCCAGGGAGACCTTAGAGCCCCTTCCACTGCCTAAAGGGGCTCCGGGAGAGCTGGAGAGGGACTTTGGATAAAGGCATGGAATGACAAGGCAAGGGGGAATGGCTTTCCAGTGCCAGAGGGCAGGGGCAGGGACAGGTGGGATATTGGAAAGGAATTCCTCCCTGCGAGGGTGGTGAGCCCCTGGCATAGGGTGCCCAGAGAAGCTGTGGCTGTCCCTGGATCCCTGGAAGTGTCCAAGGCCAGGCTGGATGGGGCTTGGAGCAACCTGGGATAGTGGAAGGTGTCCCTGCCCATGGCAGGGAGGGGAATGAGATGAGCTTTAAGGTCTCTTCCAACATAAACCATTCTGGGATGATTCTGTGATAACTCCAGAGCTTCAGCTGGCTAGAGCACTGCTAAATCCTGAAATGAGCCAGAATGAGCTGCAGGTTTCAGGCTCAAGATGCTCAGACATCATCTGAACTGGTCTCTCTGGTTTTCTGGGTTCTCTTGCCCATTCCTAGAAGGAGCATTTGGCCCTTTGAGTGTTTGCTGACACTCACAAAACACCCCAGACCTTGGGCTGCCCTTTACCAGAAGAGCTTTCCTCCTTGCTCCAGTAAAAGCTTGCTGGGAGATGGGCAGAGGGTGGAGGGGCAGCAGAGGCCGTGGTGAGTCCGCAGCTCCCTCTGGGAGGCAGTCTAGATCTCAGGGTGCCGCTGGGAAATCCCGGGATTTTTAACAAGGAGGAAGAATTTTCCCCTTGGCTTTACCTTCCTTGCAGCCGCAGAAGGTTCAGCATTAATGTGTGCAGGGGGAGAGGGGAAGGTGCCAGGGAGCTGTAGTTGGGTTGGAGTCAGTGGGACAGCCACGTACCCCCAGCTCTTGGCACATGGCTGGGAGGTGTGAGCCTTCCATCCTCCCCTGCCTAAGGAAAATTCAGCTCAGGGAAAACCCAGCTCGAGGAAAAGTCAGCTCAAGATTCCCCCTGGGATGTTTGAATCCCTCTTAGCCTTTACCTTGTCTGAGGTAACTTTATTTTCCTGCTCATAATTCCAAGGTTTGGTCTACGTTTGAATTCCTCTCAGTCTTCACCTTGTCTGGTGCATCCTTATTTTCCTGCTCCTACTTCCAAGCTTTGCTCTGGATCAGGACCAAAGCAGCAGCTCCTGGGAGAACCACAGACTCCTCTTGGCACCAGTGCAGGTATCTTGGATACCAACCCCATGAAAACTGGCTAGACAAGGAGGTTAAATAAATATGTGCAGACTTATTTATGTATCTTCCTCTGCTTGCTCTGGGGAGCAAGCAGAAAGAAATTAAGGAATTAGGAGTGACTTATCCACCAGGAACACTCTTTAGTCTTTTATCTGTATTCCTCCTAGGTGGCGTTTTCATATTAATATGAAGACTGTATGTACATAGGAACTTAAAGCACAGGAGATAGAAAGGGCATGGGATAAATTGGAGATAATTTAGCTTTTATATGTACACAAATATAGATACACACATCATTACCATTTGATTTATGCGGGTGTGTTTACACATACAGATCTTATATTTACATATTTACAGAAATGCTGGATGTATTGGGTCCTGTCAGAGACAGCTTTCAGATAAAAGAAACCCAGTGAGCTAAATGGATGTAAAAAAGGAGCAAACAAATAGAAAATAATGATGAATCAATAGCCTCACCTTTTTCTTCTGCTACTAAAAGTAAATTACATTGCTGAACAAATAAATTTTTTACCCCACAGGCTGCTGTAGAAGGTGGTCACAAACAGCCTTCCCCCTTCATCAGCCTGATGGGTTTCTATTCCTCAAACAAAAAAAAAAAAAAACAAACCCCCACAACTTTCCTTGGAGACTAAGCCACAAGTATCACTTTGCCCCAAAATCCACTTTTCCACCTCATTATCCCCCTTGGAGCTGTGGTTTGATGCCCTGGAGGCAGAGACCAGTGCCTGCTTTGACATGGTGGAGCTGTGATGGGAATTGGGGATGGGATATCGTGGGATTGTGCCTGGAATCAGAGCAGCTTTCACCAAGTCTTGCTTCCCAGTGGAACCAGATGGTTTTGCCCAGGAAAGTACAGCCAGATAAGACATCACACACTGCTCCTCCTCTCAGTGTGCTCATGGAAGAGGCTGGAGAATTGGAAAGAGGAATTTTTAGTGCTGAAGTGGAATTTCACATCTTTTCTGAGATGATATTTCGGTTCTTGCTTTTTTTTTCTTTTCCTTTTTCCTGCTAATGGTTCTTGGTGTTTCTAGACTGAATTGAACATAAGCTTTGAACCCTGGATGGTCTCCTGAAGGGCAGGGTCTGGCCTGGACCCTCACCCCAAGGATCTGGCAAAATAAATGTGAAATCACTTAGTTTGTGCAGGTGAAAATCTCCCAAGTGTTGTTCAGGCACTGGATTTTTGGAGTGGCTTCTCTTCTCCAGACAAGACAATGCGAGATGGTGTTTGGAGACAAAAATATCATGAGAAGAGCAAAACCCAGCCCTTGTCGGGGCTGCTTGTGCCCTCTCTGCAGCAGATGGTGCCTCTCGGCTCCCTTTGAATTGCTCTCAGTGCATTACTTGGTTTTCAATTTCATTCCCTTTCCTAGGAGCAAGCTCAGCTTTATGTTTCCCTTTTAAGCTGATTGAAATAAAGTATTTGAACAAATGTCATGGGCACTTAGAAATCTCTCCTCTGTTTACTCTCTTTTGCTTTCATTCTGTCCACCCTCTGCAGCACTGGCTCTTAAAGCCTTGAGTGCTGTCTATCAAAATTAATGTATCTTGCAGGCAGGATACCGGACAACTTCATTAATTTTTTTGTATATTGGAAATATGCCTTTATGAAGCCTCTGTTCATGTTTTCCTGATGGTTGAATAGCTGAGCTTTATGAGCCATCAGCAAAGAGATGGTGGCTCCTTGAGATCCATTAGGTCCATACCTCCGGGAGCGTGGTCTTCATCCAACAAACACTCAGAGTCAGTACGGAAAAGAGGCACCAAAAAGGAAGTTTTGTGTTCTTCCCAACTCCCTTTAAACATCCATCATTGCCTGTATAACTCCTGGAGATCCAAGGGGACAAATCTAGGGGCGATTTCCACTTCAGAGTGGTGTTTCTGCTGTTCCAGCTCCCCTGGAGGCCATATGGTCTCTGGACAGCTCCATGCCTGGAGCTGGAGCTGATGCACCTTCTTTCAAGCCATGCTGTCACCATAACCACCCAGATCATCCTTCTGCTTCCTTCCTTCCCTTCACCCTCAGGAGATGCCTGATCCTGGGGCACAGAGCTCTTACAGTGCTTTTCACTGTGGGCATGAGGTTGGCACCCATGGGGAAAGTGTCACTGTGTTTCTCCAAGCAGAAAAGCCCAATAAGCCTTTGATTGAAACCTTTGGTTGAAAGCTTTGATTCCCCAGGGCAATGGGAGCAGTTCCAGGCATTATCCTCTTCCTCAGAGCTCTGAGGACACTCATAAGCCCCGTCCGACCTGGCCTTGGACACCTCCAGGGATCCAGGGGCAGCCACAGCTTCTCTGGGCACCCTGTGCCAGGGCCTCAGCACCCTCTGAGTAAAGAATTCCTTCCTAACATCCAATCTAAACCCAGTCTCTGTCAGTGGGAAGCCATTCCCTCTTGTCCTGTCACTGCAGGCCCTTCTCAAGGGTCTCTCTCCCTCTTTCTTTTGGGCTCCCTTCAGGAAGTGGAAGGCCACAACTAGGTTACCCCAAAACCTTCTCTTTTCCAGGCTGAACAACCCCAATTGTCTCAGCCTTTCTTCGTAGCAATCCCTCTCATCAACTTCATGTCCTCCTCTGGACTTGCTCCAACAGTTCCATGTCCTTCTCATGCTGCGGACACTAGAGCTGGAGGCAGCCCTGCAGGTGGGGTCTCACCAGAGTGAATCCCATCCCTGGGGGTGATTAGGGTTAGGATTATCACTTCCTTTGGGTGTGATACCCTCAAGCCCCTCCATAGCTGGGAGCTCTGTTCCTGGACTCTGCAAACCCCTCTGGTTTCCCCAGGCAGCCGCCCACTCTGTGTTTCCAGAGCACAGATGTGTTTATTTAACTGATTTTCATAGGTTCCTTCCAGTGATGCAGAGAGAGCTGTGTACATTAAATGAAAGCAGTGTAAAAAAATCAATTTAGCTCCCATCTGAGCTGCACAGGGAAGGAAATAAATTGGAAATTATTTTTAAAATGGCAATTTGCATTGTTCCCACTGCCAGGTGGACCAATTCCTTCTGCTGTGTGAACTGCAGCCCTGGATGGAAGTACTGGAGGCTCAAGCAGCTTCAGAGAACCCAAAGACAGCTTCAGAGACACAAAACAGTTGAAAGGTGCACCCTGAGGTGCTGGTTTCAGGCAGGAATGAGGACCACTGGCTGTCCAAGCCCTTGGCTTGCAGGGGTGGATGTTGCTACACATCAAATCCTCACCTTTGCCTTCGGAGTCCTTGGGATGGGCCCATGGAGGGGAGGTTGGTGTTCAGCTGATGCCACTTTCCAGTCCCTGGTCTGTTTGCTGCTTTAATAGGAACTTTCTTGGTTTCAAAATCTCCTGAATGTGCTTTTTTCCCCCTCCCTCTACTGCTGAAAAGTTCAGTGAAAACACCACTCTTTCATTTGAAAGGAATGGTTCATTTTAACAAAAGGTTTTGAATCCTTTTCTTTGCAATTTCTTGCAAAATGTCACATGTGATTATTTGTGAGGGAAACAGGTTAGTGGCCAAAATAGATGCAGAGATCAGACTTGAAGGACCCGGATGTGGCACCTGGCCAGATCTGTGCTCTTGGTCTACCAGGGGTGGCAAGGAAGCCACTGTCCCTGTCACCGTGGAATCCCACAGAGGAGCTGTTCACCAGGAGCACATGAAGAGGAAGGAGTGGGTGAAGGGCTCTTCTCATGGAAATTTGGGACTGAATAAGAGAATCTGAGGGTTGTCCAGGACTTGTGGGGTGTGTAGAGGAGGGGCCAAAGGAGGTGGAAAGGTCAAGATAGAACATGAGCAAAGGGGGACAACAGCAGCTGGTATTGAGGAAGGTGATCCTGTCCTGTTGAATAGGACAGAACTCCAACAGGACAATGGGATAGGGAGGACAGATTTCAGCTGTAAGTGTGCACCCTGTAGCCCGTCCTGCCTACTGCAGCCCCACTGCATCCTGCAGTCATGGAGTCACCCAGGTGGGAAAAGCCCTCCAAGATCATCCAGTCCAACCATTAACCCCTGTTCACCTCTAACTCTTGTCCCCAAGGGCCACATCCACACATCTTCTGAACACCTCCAGGGATGGTGACTCCACCACTGCTCTGGGCAGCTGTTCCAATGCCTGATCACCCTTTCAATGAAGAAATTTTCCCAACATCCAATCTACACCTCCCCTGGCGCAGCTTGAGGCCATTCCCTCTCCTCCTGTCCCTGTTCACTGGAAGCAGAGCTCGACCCCCCCTGGCTGCCCCCTCCTGTCAGGGAGTTGTGCAGAGCCACAAGGTCCCCTCTGAGCCTCCTTTTCTCCAGGCTGAGCCCCTTTCCCAGCTCCCTCAGCCTCTCCTGGGGCTCCCGACCCTTCCCAGCTCTGGTCCCTTCCCTGGACATGCTCCAACCCCTCAATTTCCTTCTTGTAGCTAAGGGAAGCCCAACTGTATCCAGGTCAGCCCCACTGCGTTGGGCACATCCCTGAGCCCAATTTCTCACTGCTCAATGACCCTCCAGGCCCTGGAACCAGCAGTTTTAGGCAGAGCTTGGTACCCTGGAGTTCATGAATGTTCAGAAATCCTCATTTGTGACACCCTTTGTGTGAATGATCAGAAAAGCCTGTATTTACAGTCACACATCTTGAGTTCTGGCTGCTTGGTTTTGCTTTCTGAGTATGCAGTGTTTCCATTTTCAGCCTTCTCTTTAAAAGCAAAAGCCTTATTTTTTGCCTCACATAAATAAGTGGCCACTGGCCAGAGGAAGCTGTATGGAAAAAGAAAGTGCCGAGCCTTGTAAGGCAGAGGGACCAGCAGCCTGTGCTCGGGGATGGGTTCAGCCTTTGCAGCCAGAGTGGGGCAGGTTCAGCTCAGCCCTTTCCCCTTGCAGGGCTCAGCTCTGTAGCCTCTGGGAACCTTTTTGCCCCCAGGTGCTGATTTTGGGGTGCCAGCTGCTCCTGGGGCTGCTGACTGGCTTCCCCAGCTGTGACATGATCCTGTCCCCGTGCCAGGGAGGCTGCAATGTGATGACAGGAGGACTTCCCTGAAGTGATACCAGAATCTGAACTTCCCTCCAGTCCTGGGATGCCTTTAGGACAGGAGAATAATCAGCATTATTCTCATTCTGGTCTTTGGTGCCAGAACGTTTCAGCCCCAAGCTGAGGGTTAACTCTCTGGTGGTTGGGAGGGGGGAAGGGTTAAGCTTTCAAAACCAGAGCATTTTATTTTTGCAAGCAAAAATTCACACTCTCCACCCAAACCAACATTGAAGGCCAGGGTATATTTGAGCCTGTCAGCTCTGCTTTGCTCTCCGTTGTTAAAAAACCCCACTGCTCCCCGCCTGAAAAAATGTCAGAGGGAAATTGAAAAATAACATTTTCCCCTTTCCCCACTGCCACACCTGCTTTCCTTCGACAGCAACTGGCATTGCTGCAGCGACTTGACAATCCCTGAGCCAGTGAGCACTGCTGGAGCTGCGTACAAGTGGTTGGGTGGGACCCTGGGTGCTCCTGGGTGCTGCATCTCCCCAGGGACCCCACCCCTGTGAGTTCTTCCTTCTGTACATGGAGGGGATAAGGAAAAGGAAGGGAAGAGTGTGGTACAGGTGTTACAAAGATTGAAAGACTTAGATAAGAACCATAAGTGCCCCAAAAGCAGTGGAATCTCATCACTGTGGTACCAAGAGCAGCGGCACGAAGTGTGGCTGGGTGCAGCGGCAGTTGCAGTGGCTTCACCTACTCAGCAGCTTAAAAGCATGGAAAGAAGTTAAAAGCCGAGCCACCTGCACTTTTTAATCACCTCGTTATCAGCTGTGCTACAGGTGCTGTCACCTCCCCTCTGCCTGCAGGGACAGCAGCTCCAGGTTTGCTTGGTTTTGTCACATGGCTGAAAAATCAGGGACACACAACACCCCTGAAAGTGCCCACGGATGGAGGTGGGAAGACGCATAGCCAACTCAAGCACCCAAATCTTGTTGGGTTCAGCTCACCCACCTGGCATCTCCTATCACCTCACAGCCGGAATAACAGCACAGAATCATGGAATGGTTTTGGGTTGGAAGGGACCTTAAAGCTCATCTCGTTCCAACCCTCGCCATGGGCAGGGACACCTTCCACTATCCTAGGCTGCTCTAAGCCCCGTCCAACCTGGCCTTGGACACTTCCAGGGATCCAGGGGCAGCCACAGCTTCTCTGGGCAAACCCAGAGAAAGCCATGGAGACCCTCTGAGCCATTTTGCTGATGCCTGTGGCCTGTGTGTTGTCCGAATTCCCTTTGCTGTGGGTACCAGCACCAGGCCCAGCCAAAGCTCTTCCTCACATCCTGGGGCTGAGCTCACCCAAGCAGGACCAAGGAAGGGCTTTGGCAGCCCAGGGACACAAAATCACCCTGACACCAGGGACAGCAAAGGTGTCTTGGCAATTACATCAGCACTGAGCCTGCAAGTCTGCTGGTTTTGTTCGTGCTCATCTGAAAGCCTTTGACACATTCAAGCCGCATGTTTCTTTTATGAATATGCAAATCAAAGCAGCGAAATTACAGACAATGATATGTAGTCAAAACTTTTCAGAAGTTAATGCATATTCCTTATTTTGCAGATTTCTATCACATTTGTATTTGCAAAATAGATGAGATAACGCCGCTCGAGAGAACAGCTTTCCTGTCACCGAAGCAGCGGTACACCTTTCAGATCCCACTCTGGATTGCTGCCAGCTCCCTTCCCAGTATGAGGGGCCCTCAGCAGCATCCCAGGGTGCTGAGGCAGAGCTGAGCTGCCCCCTGGTTTCATGGGCTGTGTGTTGGCCTCAGGCACTGCAGGTATCCCATGGCTGGTGCCGTGATCCTGCTGTAGGACTGGGACAAAACCCCGTGCAGAAAACCATATTGGGTTCAGCTTTCCCAGGCAGTGAGGCACCAGGGTTACCTGCATGGGGTGCCTGGCACTTTGGAGATCAGCTACAGTGGCCTGTGAAGCCCAGAAGGGTTTCCTTGGAAAAAAGTTACTCATTTGCTCCTTTGTTGCTGCCTTGCTACAATCCCAACTTTAGACACATGACGGTAACATAATACCAATGCCATAAAATACTTTTAAAATGAGGGTGTCTTTCCACAAAGCAATTCAGTACTTTTCCAAAGTGAAGTTTTCAAAATAACTCCAGTCTAGTGTGGTTTCTTGTTAAAGGGAAATGTTGCACACAAAATATACAACCCCAAATATTTGTCTTTATTCTTGTTGTGGTTTAACCCCAGCTGGAAACTCAGCACCACACAGCTGCTCGCTTATTCCCCCACACCCGTGGAGTGGGGAGGGGAACCAGAAAAATAAAACACCCAGGGGTTGAGATAAAAAGAGTTTAATAATTGAAATAAAGTCAAATAATAATATAAGAACAACAACAGCAATTAAAAGGGAAATAACAAAAACAGAGAGAGGAATAAACCCCAAGAAAGACAAGTGGTGCCCGGTACAGTCACTCACCACCCACTGACCGATGCCCAGCCCATTCCCCAGCAGTGATAGCCCCTCCTGGCCAGTCCCTCCCCAGTTTCTGTACTGGGCATGATGGCCTGTGGTATGGAATATCCCTCTGGCCACTTGGGACCAGCTGTCCTGGCCATGCTCCCTCACAGTTTCTCTTTTTGGCTGGCAGAGCATGAGACACTGCAAAGTCCTTGATTTAGGGTAAGCACTCCTTAGCAACAACTTAAACATCAGTGTGTTATCAGCATTATTCTCATACTGAACCCAAAGCACAGCACTGACCAGCTACTGAGAAGAAAATTCACTCAATCCGAGCTGAAAGCAGGACAATTCTGCTTCAGGAGGAATGTCAGAACTCCACCATGTATGGGAAATACAGGGTTTGACCAGAACGCTCCTGGTTCAGACCCATTTGCTGCTGTTTCTGTGACGTTCTCTGTTACCAGCTGAGATGCAGTGCTCATTTCTCTCTGTTCTTCATTTCCTTCCACTCCTTCCAGAGTGCCCAGTGTGGGGCAGACACAGTTCCCTGGGACCCGTGTGGGCTGCATGAGCCAGGTCCGTCCCTTTGATCATCAAATATTCCACGCCAAGTCCATGGGGGCTGACCTGCAGGACCTGGGCTCCTGTCAGCCTCTTGCCCAGGCTCTCTGCACACTGCTGGGCCTCCTGTAGCCCTTGGGTTGTGGGCTGGGAGCTGCCTGCACCTCACCCTGCTCCCAGCTGTTTAATCAGAGTCACGGAGTCATCCTCAATTCCATCCTGTCTGCTGCATTCCCAGCTCATCCCCATCAGCAGAGGAACCAGGGTTGCCATAAGGACACCCATCACCCGTGGCTGAGGGTACTCAAGAGAGCGCCTCTGCCCCTCCCAGTTCAGCTCTGGTGGGAACCTGACCCTTTTCTGCTCTGTTCTGCCCCGAATTAATGTCACCACCTTTAATAGCGTGTGTGGGTGAACCGCTCTCAGCACGCGATGCCGGCGGGGCCGTGGCTGTGAAGCCTCCCTCCCTCCCTTCCCCCTTCTCCTTCTCTCTCTTCTTGCAAACACCTACATCCTTCCTGTATTGTTTCAAACCACAAGATCATGAGCTGAGCAGCAAAGCTGTGAGTGTAAAGGTCTGCGGGGGGAGGTGGACCCTGTGCCTTGGGCACCCCACCTCCCACTGCAAATACCACCGGAAACCTCTGTCCTGCCGCTTTCATAACCGGGGCTGGGCTGCTCACCCTGAAAGGGCAGCGCTGGCCTGAGCTCCTGACCCTGTCCAGCCTTTTTTGGTCATCGTGTCCCTCGCTTTGGGACCTGTGGCGTGGGGCTCCTCTGCTTCGGGGAGCTCCTCGCTGGGTTCTCACCAGCACTTATTTTAGCAAAGAGCTTTTTTCAAATTTCTGAAAGTCTTGTCTCTCCTCCAGCTGCTGTTGGGCCTCCTCTGATCCAGCTCTGGAATGGTTTGGGTTGAAAGGAACATTAAAGCTCATCTTGTTCCTCCTCCTGCCATGGGCAGGGACACCTTCCACCATCCCAGGCTGCTCCAAGTCCTGTCCAACCTGGCCTTGGACACTTCCAGGGATGGGACATTTGCAGTTTCCTCACGTGTCCTTCTGCCAAAGCATTTTCTCTCTGTGTCTCTGGTCCCTCTCCACTCTGTGTGGAAGGAAGAGCGTTAACAGGAGCCTCACAAATTCCTCACGGTTTTCACAGAGACAAGGCCAACAAAAAAGAGCTAAATGCATCTCCCAGGCTTGGTCCTGTGACTGTTGCAGCCGTGTTTTGCACAGATGTGGTTCGGCACAGCTGCTCGTGCTCTGCTCTCCCAGCCCCAAAACACAAGTTACTGAGTCCTGGACAGCCACCAGACAGGGGTGGTCACTCTTGTGCTGAACAGGGCTTAGAGCACCCTGGGATAGTGGAAGGTGTCCCTGCCCATGGCAGGGGGTGGAACAGGATGAGCTTTAATGTCCCTTCCAACCNAACCTCTGTCCTGCCGCTTTCATAACCGGGGCTGGGCTGCTCACCCTGAAAGGGCAGCGCTGGCCTGAGCTCCTGACCCTGTCCAGCCTTTTTTGGTCATCGTGTCCCTCGCTTTGGGACCTGTGGCGTGGGGCTCCTCTGCTTCGGGGAGCTCCTCGCTGGGTTCTCACCAGCACTTATTTTAGCAAAGAGCTTTTTTCAAATTTCTGAAAGTCTTGTCTCTCCTCCAGCTGCTGTTGGGCCTCCTCTGATCCAGCTCTGGAATGGTTTGGGTTGAAAGGAACATTAAAGCTCATCTTGTTCCTCCTCCTGCCATGGGCAGGGACACCTTCCACCATCCCAGGCTGCTCCAAGTCCTGTCCAACCTGGCCTTGGACACTTCCAGGGATGGGACATTTGCAGTTTCCTCACGTGTCCTTCTGCCAAAGCATTTTCTCTCTGTGTCTCTGGTCCCTCTCCACTCTGTGTGGAAGGAAGAGCGTTAACAGGAGCCTCACAAATTCCTCACGGTTTTCACAGAGACAAGGCCAACAAAAAAGAGCTAAATGCATCTCCCAGGCTTGGTCCTGTGACTGTTGCAGCCGTGTTTTGCACAGATGTGGTTCGGCACAGCTGCTCGTGCTCTGCTCTCCCAGCCCCAAAACACAAGTTACTGAGTCCTGGACAGCCACCAGACAGGGGTGGTCACTCTTGTGCTGAACAGGGCTTAGAGCACCCTGGGATAGTGGAAGGTGTCCCTGCCCATGGCAGGGGGTGGAACAGGATGAGCTTTAATGTCCCTTCCAACCCAAAACCTTCTGTGATTCTGTGAGATGGTTCTATAAATACACAACAAACCCTGCTGTGGTCACACCAGGTGCTCTGAGGTCTCTCCACATGCACTGCTGGGGCTGTGAAATGTACCTCTGCCCCACCATGAGCAAGGAAGAGACGTGGGGATTAAACATCTAGTGACCATGTGGGCCATGTGCCCCAAAGCTCCTGTGACAGCCCTGCCCCACATGTCCCCCAGCCCTGTCCTGCTGAGCCTGCTGTGCATTCAAAGTCGTGCTGGCAGTAGATGATACTCACTGCTGCTTCAAACCCCAGAGCAGATTTCGTGCCTAAACCATCATAATTAGGAGGAATGGTGGAAAGCTGCAGGAACAGAAGGCTCCCGTGACTCTCCAGGAACTGCCAGCTGAGCTCTGTATCACCCAGCTTCGAGGAAAACCTTCACTCACGTTGGTTTTTCACAGCCAAACTCTTCCTTTGCACCTGGCAAAGTCAAGCCAGTTCCCAGACAGGCAGTGCTTAATGGGATTTGGTTCTTGGAGGTTATCTTAGGGCAAATACTTAGGTCCTGATAAGACAAGGCAGGGTTCCCAAGGAGCTTGGAGTGCCACTGGAGTTCTCTGCAGCTGTGTGGGGTCAGGGCCACGGGCTGTGTCTCCAGGAGCAGTGCTGGGTTGATGCTATTTTGGGAGAGCCTGGCTGTGGGCCCGGCTGTATCCTGAAGTCCACTCCCCATGCACCCCACCAGCAGTGCCGAGCATGGATGTGGGAATGCCTCCATTCCTCTCAGCCTGGGTTATGGGGCTGCTGTCTAGGAATGTCTTTAAGCCCTTTTTAACGCTCATATGGCACCATCACCACACCCAGCCCCCTCCTGGGCACACAGAATGAGGGGGGCTGTCAGCCCTGCCACCAGGTTGCCAAGACAAACCCCTTCTGTTCCCCAAACAAACTGGTTTTCCTCAAGTGTTGTGCAGAAATGCACAGGGGAGCTGCAGAGCTCAGCTGTGGGTGCTCCACCAGCATCAAGGCCAAACAGCATCCAATGCCAGGCCCTGCCCTGTGTGCTAGGATGAGCGGATGCTGAGCAGTGCTCAGTTCCAGGACCCGGAACTGCCATGAAACCAAGTCCAAACACCCTCAAACACCAGCGTGCTTTGGTGGGTTGAGTGTGGGTTGATCATGGGTTGACTTACTCCATGAGCAGGTGAATAAACCTGCCTGGTGGTTTGAAAAATGGAGTTAAAAACCACCTTATCATGCTACAACATAAAGCTGGCTTGATCTCAGCCCTCCAAAAGCACTAAGGGTCAGCTGTTCCTTCTGGGGCACTTTGATAAAACCCTCACTTGCTTTTATTGATGGTCCTACAAAGACAGACTGAGAGAGCTGGAGTTGCTCTGGGTGGAGTAGAGAAGACTCTGGGGACACCTTGCAGCCTTGAAGAGGGCTTATGGAAAAGAGGGAGAGCAGCTTTACACCAGCAGACAGTGACAGGAGAAGGGAGAAGAGTTTTAAACTAAAGGAGGGAAGATTTAGGTTAGGAGTAGGAGGAAATTCTTTACTCAGAGGATGTTCACTGGCACAGGATGGCTGCCCTATCCCTGGAAGTGCCCAAGGCCAGGTTGGACGGGGCTTGGAGCAAGCTGGGATAGTGGAAGGTGTCCCTGCCCTTGACAGGGGCTGGAATGAGCTGAGCTCTAAGGTCCCTTCCAACCCAAACCATTCCATGACTATTCTAAACCCTTCAGGAACACATCTTTCAGCTCTGACATCCAGCAGAATGTGGCTATTTCCACCTCCAGAAGGAAATATTACACAGTTCACTCTAATGCAGCAAAGCGTCCCCAAGGAGAACATCCAAGCATGGAAGAAATGACCCATTTTGTGCTCCCTCCACCCTCAAAGAGCTGGACTGATTATTTGCATGGCTGCCCTACCTGGAGAGCCCAGATCCCCAGGGTGCTGATGTCTGTGCAAATCCAGATCAAGAGACCCCCCCCCAAAAGGTTCTGGTCACTCCCCTGGGAGGCTCAATATTCCCCTGCCTTTCTGCCAGGGATTTGCGTGCTGGAGGAGCTCAAAAGAAGGATGCAGTGGAGGTGCATTATTATCTTTTCATGGGAAATTCCTAGATGAAAGAAAAAAATTTAAAGTTTATGTCTCATTCTGTATTCCCTTCATTTTGGGTTCTGAGAAAGAAGAAATTATTCATGTCTCCAGTTCCTGCCTTCGCTCTCTCTCATTGCTCTCCTCCTCTGTGCCGAAAATGAGAATACAAAGGGATGGATGGCAAATGTTTATAGGGAAGAGGAGACGTACTCTCTCCAGGTTTTTGAGTCTTTTCAACTCTATAGCTCTAAATAATTCCTGAAACTGTGTAAAAATGGCAACCTGAAAGGGAAAAAGTGAAGTGTTGAGACATTTCAGTGCAGAGGAAAGAAAAGAAATAATTTCTTGGGCATTTCTTGCTTTAAAGCTTTCAGTGTTATGAAGGGGTCAAAGGAAAAAAAACAAACATAAAACCATGAAACTTTTGATTGAGAGTTTGAATTGCTGAGGGGGGTGGTGTCAAGAAATCAAATTTTTCTAATCTGCAAAATGGGAACTGTGCATTTGTTTTGCAACATGACTTTAGATTGCTTTTCAATTATTCAAAATAAGATATTTTGCTGGTTTTTTTCCTCTCGATATTCGGAGCCCAAACCTGGTGTAGACTTTGGGAATGTTTCTAGTGGGATTACTGAATACTGAGAAAGGCTCTGAGTGCCCGTGGTCTTTCGGCAGAAACACCCTCAAAATTTTAGGGGTTTTTTTTGTGGCTGGCACGTATTTCTCTCTGATTTGCAGGGAAGGGGACAGTCCCTGAGGGCACTGCTGCAGCTCCAGGAGGGAAGCTGGGACTTGCCCACCTGGGTGACAGCAGCGAGGGGAACAATCCTTGGGCTGAAACTCATTTTGCCCATTGTCAGGGCAATTAGTGTGACTTGCTTAATTAATCCATTGTCACTTCGCAGGCTGGCTCTCCCCAGAGATGGCAGCCAAGCCGTGGTCCTTCTCAAGGCTTAGTGAGAGAGGTGACATGAGGAACCCCCAGGAGACGAGATTTGAGGATGGAAAAGGCCTTCAAACCCATCCTGTCCCACCTCTTTCCTTGGATAATTTTAGAAGCTGAAAGAGCCTCCCCATGGGCCATTTCCAGAGTGTTGGTAGGAAAACTGGGGGAGTGCCTCTGGCATTTTTCACTCTGTATCCCACATTTAGTGAGGTGAGTGGGAGACAGGATGAGCTTCATAAAGGGCAGGACTACTCAAAAGACCAGCCACAATTAAAGCACTCAAATAAAGCTCTAATTATAAAAACTCCCCTGCATAACTACAGAAATATTTTGTGTAAGGTGATTGAGAAAAAATTTAGTATTAACTGTGCTCCAAGCCAATAAATCTCCTTGCAGTGTAGTGCTTCTGGAGATGGTATCTCTTGTTCTGACAGTCTGTGCACTCCAGAAAGAGAAAAAAAAAAAAGGTTCAATATGTTCTGAAATGCCTTTATCCTGTTTCTCCGCTAACTTCCCCCAAGCCAGTCTGTCTCCTGGAGAAATCCCAGATCCCTGGGACTTCTTCCAGGCCTCCTTTTGATTGTGGGAGTTACAAGCTCCTGTTCAGGAAACAGAAATGATTACATGTTCCATGTGCCCAAGGGGATGGAGAGAGGCAGTCTGACTTCTGACATCCAGCTCCCAGATTCCCACTGCGTGGAGCCCAAAGGGATATTGGATGAAGCTGGCTGCTGTCGAGATGGGTCTGAAAGCCCAGGTGGCTCTCTCCAGCCAGTCTTCCTTGCTCCTTTTTGCAGGGCACATCCAATGGTCCTGCTGTTCCCCATGGGGCTGAAGTGCAGGATTAAATCAGGGATGGAGGGACCCACATCCCCCAGATGTGCCTACAGTGAGCTACGATCAGCCTGTGGGTGATCAGGAGGGAATCCAGAGGGGAATTGCTGGTTTTGCCCGGGAATTTCTGAGAGACCAACAGGATTTTCAGCTTGTTTATTGCTAATAGGTGGCATTTTTAACTTCCTCCTTTGTCAGAAGCCACAGGAAGGGCTGAGGAGCTGAAGGAACCTGGTTTTGCAACATCTACTCAGCTGAAGAGTGTCCCAATGGCACCGTGGACAGGGATGCTTAGCCATGGGACGAGGGGATGTAAGAGGAGGATGAAGTCACATCAAACTCCAGAAGACCCTCTAGGACAGATGGATCCACGTTTTCCATCTGCCTTCCCTTCACAAGCAGCAACTCCGTGGGAAATGGACGGCCCCGGACACTCACGGCTCTCTCGGCTTTGCACAAGACACTGACCTTTGGTCTGTTTCCCATCTAAAGTAAGTGTCATTTTATAGTCACAGCTACCTCCTGTGACCAAAAATTCATCTGGGAAACAATGAAATGTGCATTAATTACATATTGAAGAGCAATAAAAGTGTTACTCTCTCCCATGGACTCGCAGTGCAAGAAGCTTCATTCATCATAAAATTTTAATGGGATCCCAGGCTGAGGAATTGCATTTTGCCTCTGTGACTGAGCAGTGACTTCAGGCAGCTGCAGGTGCCCCACCTGACTGACCTTAAAAGCCATGAAGAGGGATAGCACTGCAACATCTCCTTTCTGCTTGTCCTTTCTGCCATCTCTGGGTGAGGCTTCCGGTGTGTTCCCAGATTTTGCTGCCTTGGAGGCATGATGGGAGCATAAACACAGGGAGAAGAGCAAAGCAGGGAGCCGTGGAGGTACAGAGAGAGACAGGCTGAGCACTGCTGAAGGCACTCAGCTGCACAAACACCTGAAACAAGCTCACCAGTGTCATCTGCAAAAAACCACCTCCTCAGTCCTGCTTTATTTGACCTCTGTCCCCACGATAATAACAGCAGAGCATCAGAAAGCTCTCTAATGTGCTTGCAGTGTAATAAAGTAATCCCACTAGGAATAAAATCTCCAGCAACTACTGTGCCAGGTATTATGCTGATTTATCAAATTGCAGTTGAAAGTCAAGAAGAGTTGAGGAGACAGCAATAAAACATCTGATCTCAACTCTGACTCTAAATTACCCTTCTGGGCAGCACAGTATTTCATCCAGAGGAATTATTATTCCTCTCTTCCTCTTCAAAAATCATCATTCAAATGGATCATTTTGCACTCCTTGTGTTTTGGAGGAAGCACTTTGCCTGCCTTGCGTGATGAGCTGCCAAGGGGATGCTGAGTTTTTGGGGCTTGGGTTCACAGACCTCCTGCTGCAGGTTGGAACACATGGAATGGAAGCAAACGGACTGTGCTTCATCCCTGCAAGACACTGGCTCTTTGTTGGGTTCTTTGGTCCGCAGAAGGATGGCAAAGGTGCCTCATGTCATGTTTGCTTGGTGGGCAGAGCCTTTCCACCCCCTGGGGACAGGGGTGGGCGGAGGGCAGTTGAAGCACAGCTGGTCCTGCTGAGGAGGTTCACATCCCAACCCTTGTACTATGCAGCAAGGAGCACACCTAGAGTGCTGGGTACAGCTCTGGTGCCTGCAACATAAGGAGGATGTGAAACTGTTGGAGCAAGTCCAGAGGAGGCCACAGAGTTGCTGAGGGCACTGGAGAACCTCCCCTGTGGAGACAGGCTGAGAAAGTTGGGGCTGTTCAATCTGGAGAAGAGAAGGTTGTGTGGAGACCTCAGAGCACCTTTCCAGTATGTGAAGGGGCTGCAGGGAAGCAGGAGAGCGACTCTTCCTCAGGAACTGCAGTGACAGGACAAGGGGGAATGGGATCAAACTGAAAGAGGGAAAATTAATTTAGATTACATGTTAGGAAGAAATTCTTCTCTCTGAGGGTGGGGAGGCCCTGGCACAGGGCACCCAGAGAAGCTGTGGCTGCCCCATGATCCCTGGAAGTGTCCAAGGCCAGGTTGGATGGGGCTTGGAGCAACCTGGGATAGTGGAAGGTGTCCCTGCCCATGGCAGGAGGTGAAAGGAGATGAGCTTTAAGGTTCTTTCCAAACCAAACCATTCTGTGATTCTATGATCCCATGCTTGCATCTGTGGGCTGGGCCATGCCACGGGTGGCAGTGTGGACGTTATGGTGGCCACCACCCTGGAGAAGCACAGGTGTGTCTGGGAAGAGGAGCTGGAGGTGCTGTGCAGCCCGTGCTGGGTCTGACATCCAACCTCTGCCTGGCACTGCCCAGCCTGAGGGTCCTGGTGCTGTGTGTGGGGTGTGTGCCCAGAGCCAGGTCCCAGGGCTACAACTCATTTCCTCCACCATGGACTCGCTCTACATCTGGACTCCAGGATCTTTGAGAACAGGGACACTTGCCAAGGTTCAAGTCTGCTCTTGGTGGGGACCAGGACCTCACCAAGGCTGGCACAAGGCCCCTGCTCCCAGCACGTGCTGCAGTTATCAGGGACCTGGGATTTGTCAAATGAAGTCCTTTCCTTTTATCCCTCTTGCATAAAGCTCTCAATATTGCTTGTCAGGGCTGTTTTCCCTTCCATTCCATCATCTCAATAATGATAATGCAGATGTAACAGAGACAAAGCGTCCTCCCAGCACTGCTGGGGCATTCGTGGCCCTGTGCCATGGGCACAGCTCAGGGTGGTGCCACAGGAGAATCCACAGACCCTTTCCACACACTCTGGCTGTGTGGGAGGCTGTGTCCTGATGGGGCAGTGAGATGCTGGTGGATATTCCCCATTTCTGTGGGAGCCAGGCATGGCTGTCCAGAGGCCCTGGGGCTGTGCTTGAAGGGTTAACACAGCTGAGATGCTGCTGCTGAGGTTTGTTAAACCCCCTACTACATCCTGCAGCACTGCTAATTACGTGTTCATAAACCAAAGTCAATTAGCCAGGGCTTTCCCTGCTCCTGCCTCTAAACATCCCTCTCCATCATTAGCCCAAAGTCTGGGAATGCCTGCCTTGGTCCTGCCCCCTGCCCTGCCAGCCCCCAGCCCCAAGGCTGTTCCAGAGCCTTTTGAGGATCCAGCTGGTGCTCTTTGACTAAAACTGGGAGCTCCACAGCTCATCCTGCTCTGGAACATCACCTCTGCCTTTGCAACTGCTGGGGCACGTGGAGAGGAGGTGGAGGGGAGCCAATATCCTTCTTCAAATATGGGAAAAATTACTGCAACAAGGAAAGCAATAAATTCTTCCCTATGTTCAAAAGCAAGGGATTTGCTTTGTAGGGAGAGAGATTTAGGTTATCTGCCTGGAATTTAAAGGTTTTTAAAGGGAGGTTAGGCACACAGACAGGGTTTAGGTAGAGCTGACCCTGCCCTGAGGCTTCTTGAGACTCGGCTACTGAATTTTCCACTACTGTTAATGACAGACCAAGGGTTCAGAGCAGGGGGAAGGTCCCCCAGCCACACCATCCCTGCCTGGCCCTGGGCCCCAGGTCCTGACCCTCAGGGCTGGGGCTGAACCCCTTCGTTGAACTGGATGCATCTGTTCAGCACTTGAAGAGGCTGATAAAGATGGAGAACAGCGAAGGCAGATAGTGACAGGACAAGTGGGAATGGATTTAAACTGAAAGAGAAGAAATTTAGGTTGGATATTGGGAAGGAATTGTTCCCTGTGAGGGTGGGGAGGCCCTGGCACAGGGTGCCCAGAGAAGCTGTGGCTGCCCCTGGATCCCTGGAAGTGTCCAAGGCCGAGTTGGACAGGGCTTGGAGCAACCTGGGATAGTGGAAGGTGTCCCTGCCTATGGCAGGGGGTGGAATGAAATGAGTTTTAAGGTCCCTTCAACCCAAACCATTCTGTGAATCTGTGAGCCAGCCGTGATGGTGGATGGGAGGCTCAGCTCCCAGTCGCTTCCCTGGAGCAATTCCAGGTCCATGACAATTAGCCAACAGCTGGAACACCATTTAAGCACAGCTGCCATCATGCAAATTTAGAGATTAGGAGGGATTAAAGTAGTTTGGAAAGCCTCACGATTTCTCATTAATGCTCCAGGCTCTCTAATAGCCAACTGCCCTTCATTCCCCAGATGGCTCCACATGCCCAAGGCTGGAGATGGGTCACTGTGCCCCTCGGGGTGCCCCAGAGCAGCCACCAGCCCTCTGAGAGAAGCACAGGCAGCAGGGCAGCCCTGCAGAATGTAGGGAGGTGGCCAGAGAGTTGTTAAAAATGTGGTTATTGCTTTGCACAGTTCCTCCTAGATTGGCGAGGTCGCCTTTCAGTGGCTCCTTGCACTGCTGTCCCACAAACTTTCTCAGTGGAGGACTCCAAACGGCTCCAAATCCACTGTCACAGTGACCCAAAGGTGACCCAGGTGGGGCTCCCCGCTGGGGTGGAGGGGAATAGATATCGTGGGTGGCACCTTCCTTCAGAGAGGACAAAGCACAAGGACCTGGCGTCACCAAAACTCCCAGTGATGATCCCTTCCAGACCTTCTCACAGAGCTGGAAACCTCCTCCCTGCGATTTCAGAGTCTCAGGGCCACTTACCTCCCGCACACACAGAGAATTAACATTCCAGAAGCTCTCCCTGGAGTAAATCCTATCTCCTCGCTGTGATAACTCAAGGAAGGTTTTCATAATGTTCCCCTTTCCCCCTTATTTTAATCATTGCATATTTAGGAGAAATCTGGCTCTGATATTGCAGAGTGGGAAGAGGCTGGGGCAGGTGAGAATGTGATGGGAGAGGAGGGAGGGATGGAAAGCTGAGGAGGGCAAGGCAGGGGCCACTTCCAGGGTGTCCCCCAGAATAAGGAGAGACTGCTTCAGCTCTACTTTTCATAACTTTTATTATAAAGAAAGGTAAGATAAGCATTGTGAACCGAATGTGCCAGGTGCTGCCAAAGCAGCGCCCTCAAACAAAATAAAAAAAAAAAACAACCCCAAAAATGCACCTTATGAGAAACCGTAATTATGCTCTCTAATTTTTCATAAATAGACAAAAATCATTGTCAGCAATTTTTTAAATAGATGGACATATGGCCAGAAAAAAATAATAATGCCATACAACATGGATATAAATTATCCATTTCTTGCTGTACAAATAATAGAAACAAGTTTGGCAGGCTTTTTTTTGTTGGTTTTTATACACATCTCCCTTCTATGTATAACTAAAAAATGTGCTACAATTAATATAAAATGCTTTTACTATAAAGTAAACTACTAATTTCTTTCACAAAAAAATCTTAAAGATGTCTTTAGCACAGCTCTAAAACACTTAGTAAACTACTTACAACTATCCAACAAATTATATTTTCATTATCTCTTTCACATTTGTCCTCTCGTAGTTTGCCTTCTGCTCTCTCCCCCACCTACCTAGCAATAGTTTTTATTTATTTTTGTAATTTTTTTTCGCCAGACCATCCAAGGCCTTTGCATGTACAATATTCACACAAACTTCACATTTTCTTGCACAAAGTTTAGTGCTGTTAGCAAGTCAAAAGAGTGCATCCTCCTACTGAGCTGGCCTAATGCTGCAGGACACCAGACCTGGGTTTATGCTGCGTCTAAAAGCAGTTCACTAGGAAAATATTCTGTAGCTAAGCTGATGGCAAGCAGAAAAACGGTGCCCTTAGTTTAATTTCATTTTTTTTTTGTTGGTTTTGCACTTGTTTTATTTATTTTTTTTATTTGAATTTTCTCTCTTTATTGGTTTTTTTGTTTGTGATTTACGAGGTGGGGTGGTTTTTTTTGGGGGGCTTCCACTGAAAGTAGACTTTTTTTTTTTTAAATTTAGAGTTCAAAAATAAAAGGAAAAAAAAGAAAACTGCTCTTAGAGCCTGGAAACGAAGCCAGCGCTGAGGTGCGGTGGCAGCTGTCCCGCCCGTCCGACCTGCTCGTGCCTCCCCGTGTGGGCTGTAGGATAGACCATCTCAAGTGTCCTTCATCTGAGCCTCCTCCCAAAGGGATGCTGAGCCTTAGGTGAGGTAGAGTGCCTTGTCCCTTGGCAGCATGCTGTAAGAGAAAGCAGAGGCACAGCGTGAGACGGGCAGGGAAGGGGCTGGGGAGGAGCTGGCACAGGGTCTGTGCCCACGCCGTGGCTTTCGAGGTGATGCCATTCTGGTTTTTACCTTTATTTTCTTTTATAGGTTCTCTGTATTCTTTACACATATATTTGTAGCCTATGGTATTAGTGGCTAGTTTTCCCAGTAGTTTTCCATGCCCTTTCCCTAGGCAGAAAGACAAAAGGAATTCCATATCCTATCTTAGTTCTCCCTCGCTACCAAGGCAGAAAAACAGCTCTTCAGACACATTTTCATCAACAAAGTACAGTCCCATGTGAGGGGTGGGGGGCAGACTTAGAAGGGGCTTGACCTGGGGGGAAATTGCATCACCACTTGTGCTCCTTATTGGTGCTTTTGTGTCAATTATGCTAATTTACCAAACTTATAAAACTGTGTGCACCCCGTGTGGGGGGGGGTGAGCTTTTGTAGACATTTTTCCATAACTGCCCCTGAAGGCCTCCAATAAAAGTTCACCTTTATATCACCTCCCACACTAATATTATCTCCAAAGTGTGTGTTGTTCCATTTCTAGGTTGAAAAAGGCATCAAGGAGGGGCTGCACACAGAGGGACCACGCAGAGGCACAGCAGGATCATTCAGGTTGGAAAAGCCCTCCAAGATCAAGTCCAACCATTCTACCAGCACTGCCAAACCACGTCCCCAAGTGTCACATCC
Source organism: Aleadryas rufinucha (assembly GCA_013397815.1). Lineage (NCBI taxonomy): Eukaryota > Metazoa > Chordata > Aves > Passeriformes > Aleadryas > Aleadryas rufinucha. The sequence continues at coordinate 32,285 of VZTH01008176.1, read as the reverse complement.
ACGTGGCTTTTAAACCCCTCCAGGGACAGTGGCTCTGCCACTGCCCTGGGCAGCTCTTCCAATGCTTGACCACTCTTTCTCTGCACAATTTTTTTCCAAATACCCAATCTAAACCTCCCCTGGTGCAACTTGAGGCTGTTTCCTCTTGTCCTGTCTCTTGTAACCTGGAAGAAAAGACCAATCCCCATCTGGCTACACCCTCTTTCAAGGGGTAGCCCTGACCTAACCCTAGCCCTAGGGGGTAACCCTAACTCTAACCCTAAATTTCAGGCTGTGGAGAGTGAGAAGATCCCCCTAAGAGTAAGAGTTGGGTGCAATTTTATTTCTTCCTCAATTTCAACTGTAAGGGCTACAACATCAGTTTCTTCCTGTGTCTTAACTGTTGCTCTTGCTAGGGCTGCAGGGCAGGGTCAGCTTTGGGTGTCCTTGCAGATCCCACCTGGAGACTGCTGGAATGCTCTGCCTGGCAGCAGCCCCGGGGCCACCATCCCCTGCTTCACCACACCTGAGGCTGAGCCATGGAGGTTTAGAGAGCTGCTTTTGGATAAAATGTGCTCATTCAGACACTACCTAAGGAGAGGCCAAAGAGGGAGCCCAGATGCTCTTTTACTTCAGGACACAGTAGGGAGAGAAGTGGCTGAAGTCCCTCTCCCCTGGCTGATGATCTGTGGAGGTTTTGCTCTGAAATCCAGGACTTTCAATGGGGTTTATCACATGCACAGACATGATGGAAACATCACTGGCTCCATAAAGACATCTTGGCCTTAAAAAGTGGTGAAGAATGTTAAAAGGCTTGGGAGGTTGTGTTGTGGGTGTGTTTGTGAGTGGAATAATAGGGAAGGGGCAGACAGCAAGGGAGGGCTGTTGTTGATAGAGCTGTCTTCTGATAGAGTCAAGAGCCAGCCCTTTGCTAATCTCCACATTTTATAATCTGCATTTAAAATGCAGAGTCTTCCCTCCTGCACTCAGGAAAGATTTAATGCCACTGAGCAGTAGTGAGGTATTCCAGTCCTAAAACTTCATTAATTTTACACAACACGCTACAGAACATTTCCCAGTTCATTATGAAGTATTACCTAAAATAATTGAATCCAAACTAAGTGCAGTTGTGATGGGTTTTCTTTGCCTTTTTATAGTGTTTGCTCACTTAGCTCCTGATTTGGAAAACTCCCTCCCCTTTGGAGAGGATCACTTCATTGTTGGAAGGAATTAGGGAGGTTATAAATGTCTGGACCTAGTGGCTGTACATGGCTTTTTGTGCCTGGACAAGGTGCAATGGACAGTGTCCCATCTTTTAGCTTAAAGGAGAGTGGGAAGAGGGGAGAAAAGTTGCTAAAGGATGACAACCTAAAAGAACCTGATCTGTGCCTTGCAAATGAGAGGAAGGACGTGGAAAGATGAATCCAGTTCAGTGTTATCTCAAAAATACCTAAATGTGAGGGGACAAAGGTAAATCATAGAATGTTTTAGGATGGAAAGGACACAACCCCTGAAGAAGGTGTGGAGAGAGTTGTAATCACAAAACAAGGCAGAAAAAACAAGGGAGGTGCTTTGAGGAGTTGAGATTTTATTAGGGATTAAGGAAGATTTGCACGTGATTGTAAACAAGCTGCACCTCTGGTAGAGGTGAGGCAGCTCCCTTGGAGAAAGTCACTGTGAAACAGAGGAATTCAGTGCCTGGGAAAGAGCAAGTGCCAGAATCAGGCTGTCAGGTTAGGGAGACAGGGGACTAGGAAAGGAGTTTACGATGTGGTGGCAAAAAAGCATTGAAATTGTGTGCTGCAGTCGCTTGTGGGAAGTGATAGTCAAACACCAAGCAGGAGCTGAGAAATGCTCCCCATGTCTTTGCTCACAATATAGGACAGCTTGGGCTTCAGCCCAGAAAGAGACAGGAAAATTGGATGGAAGTCAGTAAGCAAAAAATCATTAAGAACAGGGAAAGCAGGAGCTAAGAAACATTTAAAACTCTCTCTCCAGCATGGCTAAGTTATGAATTAAGGAGTGTCTGCTTGCAGGATCCCAGAATTTGCAGGGCATGAGGGAAGAAGTGTCATTTGATGGCATTTTAACTAGCAAGGATAGGCTGGGAAATAAAAATCCCTACAGCACTTCCCTTTTTAGATAGAGAAGGACAGAGAGAAAGACAACCTTGCCAGTTTTTCAGAAGTTATCTGGATGACAAACACAAAAGAAAACGAGGCTTGGGAGGTTTTACCCCAGCTAACCCAGTGCCAACAGATGGTGGAAGCTAAAGAAATATCAAGGTTAGACATGAAATAAAAATCATAACCCAGCAGGGCCGTCTGTGTGCTGGGGAGGTTGGGATGATCACCTCTTCCAGCAATCCAGGACTCTACAGCTCAGTCACATCTCATCAAGGAATAATCCCTTCTCTTTCCAGCCAGATTTTGCTCCTCACAGTACTGCTTTAATTGCAGTTAAGCCAAATGCACTTCTGAGGTTGAAATGGGCCATTACATGATCCAGAGACTTCCGAAATACACCTGGGGCAGCACTGATGAATCAAACCTGGCGAGACATCTCTTTATCACTGCTGTGCCCAAGCTCTGCTGATGGTTGGACCCACCCAGCTCATGAAAAGGTGCTGTGGAGGAGCCCAATGACAACTTTGAATGTCACTTGGAAATTAGTACACTGTGCATTGGAGAAAGCAGCAGAGTCAGGAAGATCATGGAATCAGAGTGGATTGGGTGGGAATGAGCCTTAAAGATCATCTTGTTCCCATGGGCACCTTCCACTGTCCCAGATTGCTCCAAGCCCCATCCAGCCTGGCCTTGGACACTTCCAGGGATCCAGGGGCAGCCACAGCTTCTCTGGGCACCCTGTGCCAGGGCCTCCCACCCTCACAGGGAGGAATTCCTTCCTAATATCCCACCTAACCCTGCCCTCTGGCAGGGGGAAGCCATTGCCAGTTGTCCCATCATTCCTTGTCCTGGATGAAGAGATCCAGATCATCTCTTATCTTGGCTTGTGAGCAACCTTCAGACACAGGGAGCTGCAGCCCTACAGATGTCTGGGAATGCTCCAGGTGATGCAGAGGGGAAACTGAGGCTGCAAATCCCATGGCAGCAGAAGCAGGAGGTGATGGCACTGCTGGCACACCAAGCTCCACAATAAATGAGAACAATCCAGCTTTGGGCACTGGCTGCCAGCAGCTCCTGTGTCTTTAGTCACAGGACGGGCTCCTTCCTGAGCAGACACTATGGTGTTTTTCAGTCCACTAAGCACTCTCTGCAGGACTGATCTCTATCCATCTGAGTTCCTTGCTATAATCTACTCTAATAATTATCTGGAAGTCTCTGCATAATGTCTGGTTTTAGAATGACTTTTTTTTCCCCCAGGAAGCTGTGATAAACCCATGAAATTTGATATTTCTGCTGTGACAAAGGCATGAAATGCATGAGCTTTGATCATGAATTGCATGGGCCCTCTGCTTACAGTGTGGCACTTCAGCCAGATGTCACAGAGCTTGTTTTAGCGACACAGAACTCAATCCTCACTGCCATGGGAACGTTTCACCTGTTTCTGGAGTGCCCTGAGCTTTCTGCATGGGATCCAGGCAGTGGGATTTGCAGAAGGAATCAAATGTTTTCCCAGCTGATCCCTTAAGAAGTGATGCTTATTTCTAGGGGAGTTCATTCCTGGGATCTGCCCAGCACCTCTGGGAATTGGGATCCATGTGCCACAACCCACCAAGCACCTTTAGCGTTTCGCCCACAACATGAGAAGTGACTTTTACAACCAGGTCCTGATCATGTTCCTTCTTTCAGGCTGTCTGCAGAGACTTCAGGAAGGAGCATGCAAAGGTCAGACCTATCCATGTCCCCAGGCAGGCAGACAGCAGGGGTATTCTAATGGACCAGCCAGTTATTTATTTCCCTGGAAGAAATAAATGTCTGTACAGCCTGTGCCCAGCCCAGCAGCTGTAAGTGCTCTGCTGGCACAGACAGGAGCTGTGCTCTGAAAAGCCTGGGAGCTTGTTATTATCTCTGGTGAAAGCACCATATTCCAGCACTTGAAGGAAATCAATACTCTGATGGTATCCAGCCTCCTTCCCAACCTGCTCCCACAGAGAGCCCCAGGAATGTTCCATGGAGCACAACAGAGTCTCCAAACTATTAGGGCTGAGCCAAGAGCGGTGGGTTAGGCAGAGGTTGGAAGTGGCTTCCACACCCTCCCCATTCCCCAGCTTTAAGAGTATCCTGATGTTTTCATTTATTGGGGAACTCGAGCAGCATTGAAGGGACCTTCATGCTGGCACATTCATGCCAGAGCCTGTAGGGCATAAGGGGAAGATCTGTGCAGATGTCTGTGGGGTTTTCCTGCATGGTGCAGGGGGAGGGAGCATCCTTGGCTCTGGGGAGGACTGAGGATTTGTTACACTGTCAGGGTGAATTCCCAGGAATGATAAGGGACCTGCTGGTGGAGACTTATGGAAGGCTGTGGCCTCAGTGATAAGGGCAATTGCTTTAGGAACAGAAGGGCATTGCTTATCTTAGAATCCCAGAATGGTTTGGGTTGGAAGGGACCTTAAAGCCCATCTCCTTTCACCCCCTGCCATGGGCAGGGACACCTTCCACTATCCCAGGCTGCTCCAAGCCCCGTCCAACCTGGCCTTGGACACTTCCAGGGATCCAGGGGCAGCCACAGCTTCTCTGGGCACCCTGTGCCAGGGCCTTCCCACCCTCAAAGGGAGTAATTTCTTCCTCAGATACAATCTAAATTTCTCCTCTTTAAGTTAAAATTCCCCTTGTCCTATCACTTTGCAATTAGTTGCAATTAGTTGTTCTCCAACTTTTTTATAAAAGTACATAAGGCCACATTGAGGCCTGGCCTTATGGACATGGCTGCTTTCAGACCTCCAGGGACTCTGCTGGGGGGACTGCTCCAGAAGGAAATGTGTCTAACCCTTCCATGGAATGGAAATAAATCAAAAAAGGAAAAAAAAAAAAAAAGAAATCTTTTCATGTCCAATAAAGAATTTATCAATGATTTTTAAGCTACCTGCTTCCATAGCATAACTACAGTGAGCCTACAGAGATGAGGGAGCCTTGAACTTCCCTGACCACAACTGGCTGCACATTTTAGGGCAGACATTGAGCTGTTGTTCACTGTCCCAGCCCAGATGTGCACTAGCAATGAGCTGTTTTGTCTACTGGCCTGCAGTGGTTGACCCCACACTCCCTGCTGGGGTAGTCGTTGTCCCACTCAGTGCTTCCTGGAGGGTTTGATGCACCAGGCGAACGGGGTCCAACACTGTTCTGAAACTCAGACGAAATATGGGAGAAGTCCTGCAGGGTAGAGAGGAAAAGGAGGGTTAAGAGCATACAGAGCAGGAGAACTGCAGATTTAATAATAGTGCAGAATCACATTTACAGGCATTGTCCCCAAAACCTGTCAGTGCAGAGCACAGGAGGAGCCCCAGGGACAGAGCAGGGTCCCAGACCATGGTGTCAATGCAGCAACACATTTTACATCCCTTTTCCCTGCTCTTTTTGTCAGGACCTCCCTCCTCAGGGGTGGGAATGGCTGTGGAGGGCACACAGCCACAAAAGCTTTTAGGTTTTTTGCAGCCTGGCGACCAAAGCCAATGTCCCACTTCCAGTGCAGCTCAGCTCCTGTGCGATGCTGGGTTACCCATCCCAGTGTTCAGCAACAAGGGACATCCACACAAACAACACTGTCCCCATGAGCTGCCACTGCTGGCAATTCAACAAGGACACTGAGGGGCTGCTTTAGCTGAAAGCTGATCAGTTTTCCCCATTTTTTGTGGTGGGTTTAATTAAATTTATATCCATTAGGCAATATATATAAACCAGATTCATGATATTTACATGACAAAGAACATGATTTTTCCCAAAATAACCAAATTAGGGCAATGTGGGGTGGTTTTTTAATTGTTATATTTTATTCACAAATTATGTGGAATGAAGTTTCACAAAATGCTGCCCTCAACAACAGCTCCTACCCCAATGAGTGATTGTGAGGATCCCCTATGATGCTATCACCAAATTACAGAAGCCACTTTTTGTTGTGCTGAGCTAAAGCCCAATCCCTGTGCTGGAGAAGTCATAGGGTCATTTAGGTTGGAGGAAACCTCCAAGATCATTGAGTGCAACCATTAACCCAGCACTGCCAAGCCCACCACTAAATCATGTCCCCAGGTGCCACATCCACACATTTTTTGAATGCTTCCAGGAATGGTGACTCCACCACTTCTCTGGGCAGGTGTTCCAGTGCCTGATAACCCTTTCAAAAAAGAAATGTTCCTTAATTTTCAATCTAAACATTCTCTGGCACACCTTGAGGCCATTTCTTCTTGTGCTGTCCCTGTTCCCTGGGAGCAGAGCCCGACCCGCCCCCGGCTACCCCCTCCTGTCATGGAGTTGTGCAGAGCCACAAGGTCCCCCCTTTTCTCCAGGCTGAGCCCCTGTCCCAGCTCCCCCAGTCTCTCCTGGGGCTCCATTCCCTTCTCTGGGAAGACTCCCTTGGGGACAACACCAACACCCAACAACTCTGAAGCCACGAGACCCCCGAGCACCCACCTGCTGGCCAGGAGGCGAGGCGTTCATGGGGGGCTGTACCTGTAGTGCCATGGGGGGGGACAGGAGGGGCTGCTGGGGGACCTGCTGCATGCTGAGGGGCTGGCTGAGGAGCGAGCTCTGCGGGTGGTGCAAGGACAGCTGCTGGTGGAGTGGGGGGCTGATCTGGAAGGAGGGTGGGGGGGAGGCACTGATGCTGGGCAGCAGGGGCTTGGAGGGCAGGGTCCGGGACAGCCCGGCGTGGGGGTGGCCACGGTAGCTCTGCAGGTCTGACGGGGACAGGAAGGAGCCCAGGCCGGGGTAGGGTGAGGAAGCCTGTGGAGGCATTGGGTACATGGGCTGCTTGGGGGGGATCATCTTGGAAGGGGGGGGGCTCTGGGCGCTTTTTGT
>VZTH01008176.1:0-25299 GCA_013397815.1 Aleadryas rufinucha | reverse complement strand
CTCCCCCTGGTCGGCAGAGCTCTGTGGGAAAACAGAACGGAAGGCGGTGAGGAAGGGAAAGAGGAAACATCGATATGCATCCCAAGATACCCATCTGTCCAGGTGAGCTCCCCATGGATCCTGCTCCTCTCCCACCTCTCAGCACATGAACTCTCAGCCCTGCAGCTGCTGGGTGGCCACAGGCTGGGTGCAGCATCCATATCCGGAAAACTAAAGCCCAGGAACTCAACTATGCCTTCAGCAGAGCCTGGAGTATCAGGGGGAAGGAACCAGAGGCAAACTGCCCACCAGCAGCTCACTGCTTTCGGTGGGTGACAAATCCCTGCTGCTTCCAACAGAGTACAAATGGGTCTACAAACCCTCTGCTTTCCCCATCCTGTGCATTCCTGCAGCCCTGGTGGGTCTGCGCATGGGACAGTGGTGGCCTCATGTCAGCAGGAAGAAGAAAAGGACAAGGGGAAGTTTTCTGGGTTGGACAATGTGGGTTTTGTCCTATGATGGGCTCTGTATGGATACTCCTAATCGTTTCTCACCCAGCAGCCAGGACCACACTGTGCTGCTTTGCTCAAAACAAAGTTCTGCAGAAGAGCAGCTGGAGAAACTGGGAAGAAAACAAAGCCACAGAGCACATGCCTCCATGACTTCCATGCCTACCACGACTCCTGCCCCACACTGCTGCGGGGCACGCTCAAGGCAAGACCCTCAGAGGCTTCCAGAGGGACTGACAAGAGTTTTAAATCCTCAGCAAGTCCTTCCCATCCCATTTTTCTGTCCTTGCTGCTGTTCCGTTGAGAAGTTGGCAGCTACTGGTCTGCACAGGGGCTCTGAGCCTTTCCAGCTCACCACCACTACACGGATCCTGCAGACAATGGGTGATTTGGGAGATCACATTATTTCCCAAGGCAGCTGAATGTGATGATTAAGCTCTGAGGATGTGGTGTGGTACCAAGGAGAAGATTTGAAGGGAGACCACTCACTACCCAAGGGCAGCATCACCCCTGAGCCCGGAAGATTTTGAGCTCCACAGGAGCCACCCCAAATTCACAGGCAGCAAATACCTGTGTCCCCTCTCTGGAGCTGTGGAGGAGGGCAAGCTATGAGGTCCCTTGGGATGGGGATCATCATTGCTCCCCAGTGTGGTCTTGCAGCACTGGGAGTCCCTGTATGAGCCTGAAATGCCCTGAAATGTCACTATTAGGCACTGGAATGGGCTCTCTGGGTTTGGCCTGGCTGTGGTGTGTTCAGCACCCACGTGCTCACATCTCATCAATCACAGTTATGGGTCTTACTCCATAAAACTCCCTAAAAACTCCTTAAAACTCTCTAAAAATCTGCCCTAGGCTGAGCATGCACAGGAGAAGCAACACATGGGGTCCTGAGCAGGTGGGACAGCCCGAGTGCATGGAGCAGGGTGCAGCAGGGTGCAGAAGGATGTGGGTACCAGCGAGTCCAGTACTGGGTGTCACCTTCCCCTGCGCCGGTCCCTGATGTCACCTTGTCCTCCTGGCCCCTTTGCTGCACTCACACCCTGAAAGCGGCCAAGGAACAGTGGGGACAGGCTGCAGGGACCCCTTCACCCACACAGGGACACTGATTAAACCTGCCTTGCTGCTGAACCCATCTAAAGTGGGGTCTCACTGCAGGGTGCTAAAGGCAGACGGCAGCCCAGCTCCTGCCCTAACCGTGCTGCAGAGCCTCTCTTTCAGCCCCTTGTGAAGGTGCTAATGCTGCTATCAGTTCTGATATCACAATTACACAGTATTTCTGACAAATTTGCTCCTCCCTGGAGGCTCCTGTGAGTTGTAACCCCTCCATGAGCGTGGCGGTACCTTGGAGACGAGGCTGGCCCGGTATGCGGCCAGGGCTTTCAGGTACTCCTTCTTGGCAGCTTCTGTTTTCCTCTTGTATGCCTGAAAGCACCAAGGAATGGATAATCATTAATAGAGGGAACAGGGGGCTGCTGGGTTTGGCTGCACCCCACCTGCTCAGTGGTACCCCCCTTCGCTGGGGCCGTGTGCGTGAAAAACTCAGTTCTGCTGCAGAGGAATTTATCCCAAACCAAGAAAATGAGCCCCTGGATCGGACCACACTGGGATTTTTGGAGGCATCTCTGGTCAGAGTGGTCTGTGTGTTTAGACAGGTATTTAATAAGAGACACAGTCTGAGTTTATGATGTGAACACAGTGAAATCCCTTCCGAACAGGAAGCAGAGTAAAGAGTGATCCAGGCTCTTGGAGGAGCAAGACAAAAGCCAAAATCCTCAAATGACAGGACTATCTTCAAAGTCCCTTCCAATTCAATCCATTCTATGATTCTGTGATGATGACTAGCTTAAAAACAGGTGAGACATTCAGAATTCCTAAGCTACCCATTTGTTTTCTTGGTTTTCCCAATATTAATTCTTTAGAGCTCACAACTCCAGCTCTTCTCTGCAGCCTGGACAGCTGGGAACTGCTTTCTCATCTTATAAAAGCTGAGATTTTCATCTCCTCTCATGACTTGGTGAGCTGGAGCTTGCAGGGAAGCAGGAAAGTTTGATTCCCTAAGAAAAAAAATAAAAGATCTGGAAGAGTGAATTAGGATTTATTCTTCCAGCTCTCCCCATAATGAGAGATGCCTCTTGATCATGTCAGTGCTGGTCCCCTTCCTGCCTGGATCCTGGTCCTCCACATGGAGATGAAGACCTTCAAGAAAATAATGGTGTGATCCAGCCTGTCCCCAGCAGTGGGTCCCTGAAGGGTTACACAGATTAACTGAGTAAGTGAGAGGAGTATTTTAAAATGGAATAAAAATTTCAGGATAAAGGCAGAAACTCCCACCAACCAAGGAAAATACCCACCAACCCTCTTCTCCATTGGACACTCAAAGCCTTCCTCAATTGATGCATTGAAAGTTGATTTCAATTAGAACAGATTTACATGGATTTAATTCAGCTTTGGAACCGACAACAGCTTTCAGCAATTGAAATGCTGAAGCCTCATGGGCACATCCTCTCTCCAGGATGATTTAGGCCGGATATTAGGAAAAATTTCTTCATGGAAAGGGTTGCCCAGGGAAGTGGTGGAGTCATCATTCCTGGAGATGTTTAAAAGACCTACGGGTGTGGCACGTGGGGACACAGTGGCCTTGGCAGTGCTGGGCAAACAGTCGGACAGGATGATCCTAAAGGTCTTTTCCAACCAAAACAATTCCACTGTTCTATGATTTAGCTCATTTCCCCTGCAAATTTCCACGGCCATGGCAGTACCCCAGGCTCCCTCCCAACACTGACCTCTGAAGGGAGAGTAACCTTCCAGCAGTTGAACTGAATGTGAGTTTAAAATCAGTACAGATAAATCCTATTAAAAATGGATTGAAAGCCTTATTTTCATTGCTAAATCACAGCGAGTCCTGTAATGAAACGTTTTGACTCGACACACTGGAGGTCTCAGACGGCAATTTTCTGAAATGGAGCATTTCCCTAAGATTGTCTTTGGCTTTATGGTATTCAGGAAATATTATATCTGCTCCATTCAGAACAAAATTACTTTTCAAAATGTCAGCCTGAAGAAGAGTTTGCCTGTGAAAAGTAACTATTTCTTCAAACTGTTCAGTTCCTTTAATAAAAGCTATTACCTTTCTCTACAATCTCCACATCTTTTATTATAGAATCAAAGAATGGTTTGGGTTGGAAGGGACCTTAAAGCTCATCCAGTTCCATCCCCCTGCCATGGACACCTTCCACTGGAGCAGGTTTGTGCCCATACAGCAACACAGAATTTACTGTATCCACCAGCTCTGCTGCGGGTGGATGCTCTTAAATGTGGTACCTGATGCCCTCACAGCAATGAAATAAGAATTCCTGTATCTGAGGCCAGTGTTTAAGAGTGGCCACAGCTGGATGCTGATCTATGGAGAACATATTTAATTATTTTTCCTCTGTAACAGCAAAGTACAAGAGTGGTTTTACCATTTTTTTTTCCAAGATGGTGGGAAAACAAAGTATTCGGGAGCTATGCAGAGATAAATTTAATTATTAGCAAGACTTGCCTGGAGAAAAATCTGCAATTTCTGGACAGTGAGAGGGCAGGTAAATGAGACTTCCTAGACCTAAATGCAAATAAATGAATAAACAATGAAGTCTGTGCCTGTCTTCATCCCCATCATTTGCTTTTCCTGCTAAACTCTTTTTTTATGCCACTCTTCATCTGTCCTTGTCTCTTTTAGAGCACGTGGATCTCCCTCGTATTGGGATGTGCTGCTAGGTGGGGTCTGGTGCAGCAGGACTGGGAAGGGGCAGCCAAGTGGCTCATTCTGCTGAAGGGAGAGGAGACTGCTCCAGGCAGGATCCTCTGTGCTCCTTGGGCCAGCCCCAGCTCAAGCCCGGCCACGAGCAGGGTAGCCAAGAAGAGTGATGGGGTGAGCTCGGGGACTGTGCTCTCTGATGTTTCTCTGGTGAACCAGAAGCTCTGGAAGATTCCTGGTGGATTATCTGGGTTTTAATCATAGAATCCCAGAATGGTTTGGGTTGAAGGGACCATTTGGATCCACCCCTGCCCTGGGCAGGGACACCTTCCCCTATCTCAGGCTGCTCCAAGCCCCGTCCAGCCTGGCCTTGGACACTTCCAGGGATCCAAGGGCAGCCACAAGCTTCTCTGGGCACCCTGTGCCATCACCCTCATTGTAAAGAGCCATCCCTAAGGGTCTCCTGTTGGGAATTCTGCAGTCCTGCCCTGCACCTGGGGGCTTCCTGCACCCCCACAGGGCTCCAAGAAGGACACTGAGATGTCTGTCCCTGGGGAATCACCACACTGACGTGGGATCTGAACAAAACTCTTCACAAATCCTCTGTGTAAAGGCAGCTCTAGTGCAGCATTTATAACCTTTAAAATTTTAATTTAAACATTGACAAAACCACGTTACTTCCTAATTAAATCCCATTTTCTCCCAGGGATTATAATTTTGAAGTAATTTATCAGATTTAAGGATCCTCAAAACATTTTGCATGTTTTTCTTCCTAACCTGCCATGCCCACTGATTTATTTTCCTTATTCATTAGCAGGAGGATTCATTAGTCATTAAGTGAGTGGGTGGGTTGGGGAGGGGGGTGGGGGAGGAAGCAAAAATGGTTAGTGATTGTGAAAACAAAAAATCAGAGCTGTAAGAAGCATATGTTGGGATTGTAATCCTGACACCTCTGTGTCTCAGGAAAGCAGCCAGTAATTGTACCATAATGAAACGTTCTTGTTTGATAACCAGTTAATTAGAGAAGACAATTATTGCAAACCCCGCTGACGCCCACGAGCGGCTCCGTGTCGCGCAGGCACTGAGTGACAGCCAGAGCTGTTATCTGTAACCTCTGCACCCAGCCCTCCTGTTCCGGCAGGAACGCTGCTTCCCAAGCCTGGGGAACGATGGGAAGAACTCAAACTCTCCCCCAAAAATCAAGGGGTGCGCTGACCCCGATTGGGAAGGTCTCTGCTGCAATCCCAGGTGGAGTTTGGGGCGTTTTGCTTCAAAAAAGAGGTAGAACATCAGGAGAGGAGAGATGGGAAGTGCAGGAAAGGTCTCCAGGTGGAAAGCTGGGAGAGAAAGCCAGGAGGAGCCACCACAATGCAGCAAAGGAGGCACGGAGTGATCCTCTGCATGTAGGAAAAGAGGCAAAATAGGCTTAAATTGTACCAAGGGAAATGTTGGGTAAGCACTGGGAAGCCTTGGGAGCAGTAAGGATAATTAAGCACAGGAAGACATTGCCTGGGGAGATGTGTAATCTCCACCACTGAGGGTTTTAGAACAGATTAGGAACACATCCATCATGAATGGCTTAAGTAGAGATGATCCTGACTTCAGGCAGCAGTATGGTCTGGTTGACCTCTTAAGTCTTCCCTGCCCTCCTTTCTATGATTCCATGACTGGGTTTTTTTCTTCTCCTGAATGTGTAAATTTGGGTTTTATTCTGCTTTTCTGAAGGGTTTTTCTTGTAACCACTATACACTTTCCTGCAAGGTATGTCTTGAGATCACCATAACTTATGGCTTATTCACAAGATGACTCAAAGCACATCCTCCCTGCCACATTCACCCTTCTCTCCACACATCCTTCCCACAGCCATTGGAAAGGCAAATAGGAAACATGGATACGTTATCCTTATTCCTTCCCAGCTCCTCCTTGCACCCCCTCTGTATCCCCTTCTTGGGCAAGACTTATTCTATCCCTACCACCATTAAAACCAACTAGCCCAAGCTACTCTTTCAGAATAAAAGCTGTGGTCTGGGTTGTAAGTCTTGAGGTCAACATCCCTGAGGACACCTACAGGGAAGACCCTGGCTATGGGATGTATTTGCACAGTTTCAGGAGAGTTCCTGCTTTATCCTGGTGCAGACACAGTGCTGTGAAGCAATTCCTTTGGAGAATGAATGGAGGAGCCTGTAGTGAAGCAGGAATTACCATTGGTTAAAGCATCCTGAGAGATTCCTGCTCTCCAGTGCCTCGGCTTCACGGGGTGTAAGTCATCCCTTGCTCCATGTGAGGGCACAAGCATGTTCCCAGGGCAATCCACTAAACATTCCAAAGGGAGCAGGAGGGTGACACATCCATACAATAACCTCCAATGAAAACCATACACCATTCACCTTCCAAACCTCTGATCTTGCTCTCCAAGAAGAAAAGTAGCACTTGTGGAGCTGTTAAGAGCAGATCTGACCTTTCACATCCTCCCCATCGTTATCCTGCTCTCCACCAGACCTCTCTTGAAGCCTTTTTTGGGATTGGTGCTTTGATCCCTCTCTGGTGCGTGGCTTTCTTTGATGCCCAGAAGATGCTGAAACCTCCTTCCAGGCCAGGACAACTTCTTCCCTTCCAGCCCTTCACTGCCAGGGCTTTGGGGCAGCAGGAGGAAACTTCATCCCATGGCGGCTCTGGTGCTGAGAGCTCGGTACAAAGCTGGAACTGGGCAGTTTGTAGCATGGATGTTCCCATGGGATCTCTCTCCTCTGGCAGCTCTTCCATAAAACAACTTTACAGCTGGCCCACAATGCCTCTGTCCCACCTCAGTCACCTGCAGTGTCCTGTCAACAGCTGCTGTGTCAGGTTCAATGAGCAGATGGATCTGATTAAATAGGTGATCTATTACTTTCTGCTGAGCAGGCAATTCTGCTGGGCAATTTACCCCTGGAGTGTGACTTTATCCCTGGAGCTGTGCTGTTCTCCAGGCTGTGCATTTGTGTGGTTGAAAATCCCACTTGCATTTGGCCACGGAGTCACTCAGCATTACTGAACTGCTCCTGGTGAAGCACGAGCAAGAACTCATCTCTGGTACCTTTGTGTCCTCAGGGAGTGCCCAGACTCAAAAACTCAACTGAAAATGCTGGTTTTGCCCAATCTTTGCTCATTTCAGATGGCAAGTCCTGCGTTAGCCAAGGGTTCACTCAGCAGATTGCTCAGGAGCTCTGTGATTCCTCTGCTCTCAGTTCCCAGGGTCTGTGGGAACACCGGCCCAGTGCTTTGACTTTGTGGCCGGATTTGCTGACGAAAAGAAGCCGGTTCCAGAGACTTCTGCAGCTGTCACCTTGGCACTGATCTCTGTGCTCTCCATCCTTGCCTGGCTCAAATCCAACCTCCTCTTCATCAAAATACAGCAGGGAACAGGGAGGTGCTCAGAGAGGGAAGATTAGAAATTGGCAGAGGAGAGTGAATCCCATCAGTGACTTCTCTGGGGAGTCTCCAGGCTTGTCACCCCCAGGAAATCCCCCTGAGGGAGGACAGCCACCAGGGCTGGTGTCACCTGCTCTTGAGCATATCTGGCCCATGGTGGCCCTGTGGAAACAGAGGAGGGGGCCGTGGGTGGCACAGCCTGGGACTGGGCTGCTGGCCCTCTGTCCGTGCCAAGGGAAAATCCTCCTAGGAAATTAGCAGGGATTGCACCATTCTAGTGCTCAAATTCTTCTAATTTCTGTCAAATCAGGCAGCCCTTTTAAACCTTGCTGGGGAATGCTGCTTGAGATCTGCTAATGGAAAAACTCTCACCGAGGCACAGGATTCTGGAGCTGGGATCTGGAGCTGCAGGCAGATTCCTCTGACAGGTACCCCATTGGATGCTAATGGCTGAATTAGCATTTCACTCTGCAGCAAAGTCAAAGCTATCTCTACAGGAACAGCTGCTAAACTATTTGCAAAGTTCAAAGACGATGTATTAATATTTTTTTTTCTTCCCCGAGTCACATTCTTCAGATTCCCACGTAAGCTCCTTAGGAAGGGCCACGCCAGCTGTTGAAGAATGAAGATTACAACCTCCTGCTAACGCAGCGCTGGGGATATTTAAGGTATTGTTATTTATTCCCATTCTACAGCAACACTGGAAGGGGTTAAAATGGGGAAGAAAATGGTGCTTTGCCGAACAGGTGTCCTTGAGCAGTACCCAAGGACACGGAGATTGCTAATCCTGTATTCCACAGCATGATCAAATCACCAGGCAACAGATATAAATAAAAAAAGGCAGGAAATAAGGAAATTTAGATATAAGTGTGTCAGAGGGAAAATGAAGATTCATTGTGAAGAGGCTGAGAAGAGAAGAAGAAGAAGGAACAAAATGACAAAGCCACAAATGATAAACCAGTAAGAACAAAAGAAAGGGGGGAGAAAAAAGCCTCTCTGTGAAATGCATGTCTGTGACAGCAGCAGCCAAATCAAAGATGCTGCTAGATTATATGGTTTCTTGCATAATATGCATTCTGGTTCCCTCTCTGTGTTTGTCTTTCAGCTGGTGCACAGGGAAAAAAACCCGATATCTGAAATGGGACGTGAGCAACCTTTATTTTCCTTGTTTCATCAGGAGGAGAAAGCAAATTTGCTTTGTGGGAGCAGCAGCACCTGCTCAATGGCAAATAAATAGCTACAGCTTTGATATTACAGTGCATGTAATCATTAGCAGCACAAATGGCAGAGGATTAACCCTCTGTATGCTGGCCAGGGCTACCTGGCAAAGGGGTGGCATGTCACTGCTGCCAGCAGAAATGCTCCAGGAGGCGTCTGTGAAGAGGGGCTGGGGCTCTGGACGGGGCACAGGACCACCCTTCCCAGCCCAAGGCACTGGCTGGCATCGCTACAAGCCACCAGCACTGGGCTTCCCTCAGCCCTGTGGCACTGCCATGGGGGCTGCCCCACCTCTGTGCCCCACCTCTGTGCCCCCTCTGTGTGCAGGATGGAGCTGGGAGGGATGGATAGACACAGGGATGGCACAGCAGGAACGTGTCAGGGGCTGCTCACGTGTGGGGGGAATCACAAAATGCCCTGGGTTTATGGACCAATTTCCCTTGGACCCCTCCCTGGTCGCTCCTTGCCTGCTGCTCTCCCACAAGGTGGGAACCAAAGCACACCCAGGACTGGGCCCACCCTGGGCCCTCTGGAAAGCACAGAACAGGGTTTGCAAACCTCATCTGAAGCAGCAACTCCAGTGATGTAAAGAACTGCTTAGTAACTGTGCGGTGGGGCTGGGGTCTGCACCTCTGGAAATCCAAGTGCGGGACCAGCTCCAGAGCAGATCCTACAGCCCCAAATCCACCCTTTCTTAAGCCAGGAAGAGGGCAAGTGTTCTTTATCTACAACTTTGGTCATAACTGAGCCAAAACATCCAGATTTGGCTCCTTCTTGCCTGCTGTGCCATCTCTGTGTTGGCTTTTCCCCAGGTTGTCCACTATCCTGCTTTCTGCAGTGAGGACATGAAGCCACTGTTGTCAACAAAGCTAAGAGCAGCATCCCTGATGAATCACTTCTCTTTTCCAGCTATTCCACCCCTTCCCAGAGCACAATCCTGCCTCCTGATGGGCTGACCCACAGTCTGGTGCAGCCACGTGGCAGGCTGGACTCCCAGGTCGTAGCAGGACTTTGGCCAGCGATGCCAGGCTGTGCTGCTCGGTCACCATCCCCTCTCCAGATGTGCCAGGAGAGCACTTGGAATGCCTGCTTGCCTTCATTGGGAATGTGTGCACCATATCCTGCAGCCCTGGGCAGGAAACACCTACAGGACAGCCCAGGCACTTGTTTTCACATATTAAAGGCATTTAAAAATTTTCTTTTCCTTTTCCCCTTTCCATTGCATTGCCTCATGAATCTAAAAAAAGCTTCACCAGGGATGCTGGCAGAGGAAAGCAAACAGAGATAAATAAACTCTCCTCCAGCCAGACACTTCCACAGTGAATGTGCCACATCACACAAACCAGCCACAGGGCCCCAGAGCCAAAGAGAAATCGTGTCCCTCCAGCCAGAGTCCCGGGCAGGGAGGTAACTGTTGTGGGAGAGAAGTATCCAGCTGGAAACAAAGCCAGGAAGTTAATATTTAAGCATTCAGACAAGGAACAAATGACTTAATTAAATCAATTACAGAGAGAGAAATGGAGCCACTTAGAAAGCGTGTGTAAAGAGACGGCGAGGCTGCTGCGAGCTCATAAAAGAGAAGGAGGAGGGAGAGTTAGCAGGGAAGATAAACGGGCTGGTTTAATCCCTGCTGTTAATTAAGAGCTGAGCGTTTGCACTGCGCTGAGTCAGGGTCGAAGCAGCACTTCCACTCCCCGAACCACACTCAATGCCCAAACTGTGGCAATGTTTGTAACCAGGTGGAGTAAAGGAGGGGCAGGCTGAGGTGCTGGGAGGGATGCAGGCAGGAGAAAGAGGTGGCATAAAGCTTTTCCACGCTCCTGAACCTCCCACACCTGGAACCAACAGCACAAACCCAGCCCCTATCCTGCATCTTCCCAGGGCTGGGGTCATCCTCCTGACCTTCCTCCCCTCTTCAGATGAGGAATTTCTGCCTGCAGGGTCCTACAGTGATCCACCCAAAGAGGAGAAAAGGGAGCAGCAAAAGGGCTTTCATCCCTGAAGATCCTCTGCTCTTATTCCCGACTCAGTGTGGGGTAGAAATCAAGGCTATTTCCCAGCATAACTTCCAGTTAAACGACTTTTTCCCTCCCTGCTGCTCTCTCCCCAGATGAAGCTGCTTCCAGTGCTGGCCATGGGCACCCAACTGGAGCTGTGGCCAGGCTCTAGGAGAAGGGCTCCCAGCTAAAGCCTGTTTGGGTCCAGGACACACCATACACCGTGTCAGATCTCACTCTGCCTGACAAAAAGCCATCCTTGTCCCGGGAAGTGTTCCCTGGGGTTCTCTCAATAGGCAACAAGCAATTACAGGCTTTTGTAACCGACTCAGCAGCAGCCAACAGGGAAAGCAGGACCTGGAATTATCCATGTGAAGCAGGCGGAAAGTGGCTGACAGCTTTGGGGCAGGAAGGTTTCCTCTGTGAGGCCACTTCAGACATCTCCTTCTGAAGCTTTTAAAGCCTGAACGTTGGGTTTGAAGCCAGCAATACAGAGAGTTAATAGTGTTTAGCCGGTTGGCTGTCACTCCTTTTAAGCAAATAAGCAAATACAAACCCATCTTCCATTTCAAGCTGTAAAACACCATGTCAGGGAAAGGCCATTGATGGCTTTGCAGAGTATGAGCTTATCAAGAATAATTAGTTGTCATAAAAATTTGCTCTTCCCCACGCAACAACAACAATTTTGCACAGTGGGGCAGTTCAGCACTGCTCCTGAAAACAGCCTCTGGTCCTGCACTTCAGCCTGTGGAAGCCCCTGGCCATGCCCTGAACATGCCTGGGGAGATGCTCTGCACTGTGGAAGCACACATTTCAACAGCTGAAAGACAAAAATGAATAACTCAGTAACTCACTTGCTTTTGTTCTTCTCCCAAGCTGTCCCACATTGATGCCACAATTTTCGACACGTCCCCAAAGGTGGCGTTGGGGTTTTGCCCTTTGATGGCTGCTTGTGTGTCTCTGAAAAACAGGGCATAGGCTGAAACTGGCTTCTGGGGCTCATTGGGGTCCTTCTTTTTCTTCTTCTTTTGGCTTTTGGGCTTTTTGCCCAGGTCTGTTGAGGGTCTTTTCTCTCCAGTAGCCTGTAAAACCAAGAGAGGAACCTTAGCAGTTAGCTGGGAGTGGTTTGATACAAGTGCCTGCTACAGCTACTGAGCCAAGGAGATGAGAGAGGGAATGGGAAATGGAGAGGTCCCAGCGTGGAGAGGGGGGCAGCAGCCCTGGGGCTCTCTTTATCCCCCAGGAGCCTCTTGGATCATTGCACAAACTGCTGGTGGGTGCTTGAGCCTGCTTTGGTGTCTCCTGGCAGACCAGCTTATAGCTTGGGTTTGCCTGTTTTTCCCTGCTCCAAATCTGGGGCTTTCCACACACTCATTGTTGGTCATTCTCCTTTCCCACCCTCTTCCCCAGCTCACTCACTCCTTGATCCACTTCTGGGACCTCTTCAAATGCCTTTCTTCCCAGCTAGATTGCTTTAGCAGTCCATGAATTTTCCAAACCTGGTTTCCACATGGTTTCTGATTTCCACCCCAGTGAGCCCCCTTTGCAAGCTGCTCCTGACTTCCCTCACCTCCCCATTCCAGGAGAGTTGTGAGCACTGACCAAGCAACATCAGCTTGGTCAGTGCTCACAATCACACCAGGGCCACCCAAAATTTGCTCCATCCTGCTAACATGTGTGAACCCCATCCAGAAAAATATCCAGGAATTGAACTGTTTTAATTGTATGAATTAAATGCTTTGCACGTGCTGTTCATTCTTACGACTGATCCAGGTGCAGCAGGATGACCAGGAATGGCTGTGTCCACACTCAGTGCCCAGTGGGTGCTGGAACTCAGGGGAGCAGGACACAGGGAACAGGAGCTGGACTTTGTGACTGCTCAGCACGAGATGCTGCCACTGGGCTGGGAAGTAAAACAGCAAGGCTGGAAACAAGGATGCTTCCACTGAAGGCAGCATGGAAAGAAGATCCTGTATCAGGATCTTGGGATGCCCCAGGGAATGGGCACGGCCCCGAGGCTGCCAGAGCTCCAGGAGCGTTTGGACAACACTGCCAGGGATGCACAGGGTGGGGTTGTTGGGGTGTCTGGGCAGGGCCAGGAGCTGGACTGGATGATCCTTGTGGGTCCAACTCATGATATTCTATGATTCTATGAATACAGG
Organism: Aleadryas rufinucha; assembly: GCA_013397815.1. Lineage (NCBI taxonomy): Eukaryota > Metazoa > Chordata > Aves > Passeriformes > Aleadryas > Aleadryas rufinucha. Next base: position 12,290 of record VZTH01008176.1, on the reverse strand, counting down.
GGACTGCAGAAGCCTCCATGGGAGGATGTGCAAAGGAAAAGACCCCTGGAAAACACCTGATACCCATCAAAGCTCTCAACACATTAACTGTGGCCAGGGAAAACTCGCACTACAGGGAAGCACCATTACCCTTATTTTATAGTGAAGGAAAACTGAAATACATCAGAGGACAGAGAATAAAAGTACTGGCTGGATCTCTGCATCTTTGAGGGCAAACAGGACACCAGCTGCTCCACCTGCAAACCCTGAGCTCGAGGCACTACCATCAGCTGCACAGGTTGTTGAATTGCTTGGAAAGACACAGGTTTAAACACCAAGATCTTCTGAAAACTGTGCCTCTGGCTGAGCTGGGGACAAACAGTCTCTTCTGATGGGTTTGTCAATTTGAGCACGTGCTTGGCAGTGCCAGGATTTAAGAGGCTTCCCTTCAGCTGGCACAGGCCAGGCATGGGGAGGAAAGGGCAGCATCGTTCCTGCTCTCCGCTCTGCAGCTCTTGACTGGTCATTAATTTCAGTATCAGCGCAGTGACATTTGTCAAACAGACAGTGACCATTAGTGAATGAGCAGAGAGACCCAAAAAATTGCATTTAATTTAAAATTGCCCAATTGGGCTTGAATGGGAGGCCTGGAGGTGAAAGGCCAGCTTATTAGGAGGAAAAAAAATGCATGACAGGGCTTCAGTCCATTAGGAAGTGAGATGGTATTTTAACTAACTGTGATCCTATTTGATTCAGTGGAGTGCTGTGGGGGACCTGCTCCCACACAGCCACTGACCAAGCCAAGGAGTTGGAACAGCAGCAGCACAACCCCAGCTGGATTTACAGCTCAGGCAGCACCAAAGAGCACATGGGATTTAAGAAAAACAGATGCTGCAAGGCTGCCCAGAGCCACCAGTACCCAGCAGGGAGCAGAGCAGATCAGGATTTGGTATTCCTGGGGTTCTCCAGGTGTGAGGTGCACCTGGGATGAGACAACAGCCTGGTCTGGACCTCAGAAGAGGCTTGACCAACCCGAACCATGTTCATGGCTAAAGTCAACCCCCAGTGAGCCAGTGCCTCACTACCCCAGAGCCTCTGCACCCCCAAGGGTCATGCCTATGGTCAAAGGGACCAGGGAGGCTTGGGCAGGGGGATGAAGAGCATGGCCACCCACCCATGGTGGCCACCAGTATTGGACCTGCCCTGGAGAGGCAGCAGAAGGTCTGTTTGATGGCAGATGGGGACTGGGGCAATGATGTGAGCCCAGAAACTTGGTGCCTCCTTAGATGTTGAACTCAGGAAGAGTTGAAACCTCATGGATACCGTGGTTTTAATAACCATGGAGAGTGACCATTAATCCAGCTGGAAATTGGACTGTAACCACCTCTCCCTTCAATGCATGTGCACCCACCCCTCAAGCTATGAAGCAGGTAAATGCACCAGTGAGGCTCAGAGACCTCTGAAATTCATAGGCTCCCTGGCTCAGAGGGCCAGCTGGACCTGCAGGACCTGCTGGCATCAGACTCATTTCTTTAATGTGTGACCTTCTTTCTCACAAGATTAATTTCTGCTTGTTAGATGTCGTTTTGATGACTTGTTGCAGAAAAGCCCTTAATGGCCACGTGAAAAATGACTGATGGGTGAAGGCAGCAGCTGTGCAGACAGAGAAAGCAAACAGAAACCTGCAGGCCACATTGTGGGTCTGCTGCTTTCCTTACACTCAGCATCTCCTCCTCCAGCAAACACATCACTCCTACCTGTTTGGGGGGTTTACAGTGCAGAAGAATGAGAGGGATTGCCTTAAGGATTGGGAAAAATTCTTATCTCTGCAAGTTGTCATCATCTGGACATCTCCAAACTCTTCCTACCCCATGGGCACCACTGGCTCATGAAAACAGAATATCCAGCCCCAAAGCTGTGTCCTCCTCAGGGACTCCAGGGTGGCTGACAGGAAAGCTGGGTGATGCTGGTGGAGGCAGAAAGGCAGAATCTGGTGTGTCACCAAACTGAAACTCATTTTCTCCTGACATGAAAGATTTCTGCTCCCAGGTCATTGCCTGGAGCCTTGTGACATAGGCTTTGGGAGATGGCAGACCATGGGATCCAGCAGCACAACCCATCCTGCAGTGTCCCCCGAATATAGAATCACAGAGTTTGAAAAATTCCATTTGTTTTTAACCTTGTGTAACTGTTCTTTTCCAGTTTTATCCACTGAGGCTGTTTCTCCACCCACACGAGCACTCTGCTTTGAGATGCCCCAATCTGAAGTGAAATCTGCCAATGGATGAAAAGCTACAGGATTGATGGGAATCCATTTTCCTGGATTTCCATGAAGAGGGAAAGGGTTTTTCTCAGTCCTAGCATTTTCCTAGTTTTTCAGCTCGTGCACTGTTTGCTGCTCTGGTTATATACTCAAACCCTGTCACAACAGTCTATTTTGGTGGGACAAGGTTACAATACCAGTGCCTTGGGTCAGCACCTTCCAGGAGAAGGTTTTCCATGGAAGGCTTTAATCAGAGTCCCCAGGGAGCCCAGCAATTCACATGCAGGCACAGAGGCACTATGATTGCTGCAGTTTGCTCTCAGCAAGTAACAGCCACAGATTCCTGGAACACAGCATGTGTTGTTTGGCTTTGCTGCTGCATTTGGAGAGAGGTGGACAATAACCAAGATGTGCCCAAACCCCCAGGAATTCCTTGGGTTTGTTGGTGTCACACTCAGCAGCAGTTGTGTTGGCTGTAGAGACAACTTGGGACATTGCTGACTACTTAAAACACCCCCTGGGTGAACTCAAAGGCAGAAGACTCTTCCTCTTTTAATTCCTGTTTATTTTCCCTAGCAAGCCATGTCCGATGAGCGCAGTTAAATACCACCATGAGCTCCTTTCCTGTTTCAGTCTCCTCTACCCACCACCAGAAATCTAATTTAGCTCTAAGCATTTGCAGACCCTTAGCCCTGAACCTGCTTTGCTCATCATAATCATCGTGCCAGGAAATCCTGTAGCCTGATGGAGCTGGTAGAACGTAGAGGCAGAAGAACAACTCTGATCTCCAAATTTGCTGTGTGAGTGCCAGCCTGCCACGCTGGGCCTCACCCTAGGCTGGGAACAGTGCCCTCATCCCTGGGCAAGTCTCCCACTATAAATACAAAAATAAGACCAAAAATCCATGCTCTTTAGGACAATGGAAAACACCATTGCCCCCTAAACCAGCTGCGACCGCACATACCTTATAATGCGACTCAGTCTCCTCTTCCTGAGTGGAACTGGAGGGAGATGGGGTGGCAGACTTGCTTCCTGGGGGTGAAGGCGAGCCGTGGGTGACCCCGCTCCGGATCCCCATCTGGGAGATGAGCTGGGACTGGCTGAGGGCGCCCATGGGGCCGCCCAGCATCCCGGGCCGGTTGAGCAGCGGCACTTGGCGGTTGGACTCATAGGACGCGGCGTCCGAGTGCACCATCTCCTGGATCTGAGTGAGGAGGAGATCGCTCGTGACTACAAAATTTATTTATTTATTTATGTATTTGCCATACTGTCCAGTCACTTTGAGACTGATTTATTGTTTAAATTGTTCTACACAGCTGAGAAAGCGTTCCTTGCGCTCTCTTCCACACAAGGCAAGGCCTGGGCACTGTGCACCCATTGCTGTGCCCATAAGGTGCTAAATCAGCTTTGTATGTGGGTTTGTGTGCCCAGAAGGTGCCCCTGCCTGCCTCAGGGACCGCTGGTGGCTGGCACCTACCAGGGGTCTGAAAGAAAGGCTCATAAATGAGCAATTTATCGCTAAATCACCAGGAGAAGGGAAGGTCCTCCAGGCCTGTCCAACCTGGCCTTGGACACTTCCAGGGATCCAGGGGCAGCCACAGCTTCTCTAGGCACCCTATGCCAGGGCCTGCCCACCCTCACAAGGAAGAATTTCTTCCCAATATCCCATCTAAATCTACCCTCCTATAACTTAAAACCATTCTCCCTCTTCCTGTCACTCCAGGCCCTTGTCCCAAGTCCCTCTCCAGCTCTCCTGGAGCCCCTTTAGGCTCTGGAAGGGGCTCTAATGTTTCCCCAGCCTCTTCTCTTCTCTTCTCTTCTCTTCTCCAGGAGAACCCCTCCAACTCTCCCAGCCTGGCTTCAGAGCAGAGCTGCTCCAGCTTTTGGAGCATCTTCATGGCCTCCTGTGGACTCATTCCAGCAGGTCTGTCCCCTGTACACCAAGAAGCAAATAAGGGATGAGATGAGATGAGATGAGATGAGATGAGATGAGATGAGATGAGATGAGATGAGATGAGATGAGATGAGATGAGATGAGATGAGATGAGATGAGATGAGGACAAACCCTGGTTTTTTCTGCGCTGAGACCCCATTTCCAGTTTGTACCATTTTCCTTGAAAACCCCATTTTCCCCCAGGATCCATCCCTGGTGATCTAGTAGAGCTTGGCTCCTGCACAGCCTCCTCCAGCCATGGAGTGTGAGGGAGGCAAACCCTATTTGAAGCATTTTCCAGACTTTTTCCTTTTTACATTAATCTGATTAATGCTAACATGAGTTTAAATACCCGAGCTCCCGATCAGCCTGCTGAGGTGGAATCTCTCGTTAGCAGGGGAGCTTTGCCAACTCCATCAGCAGCACACACACAGAACGAAACCCAGGGAAGACCTGTGAGGGCTCCTTAGGCTTCAGAGGACATAAATCCAATTGCAAACCCAGATTTACTGCTGCAGGTCAGGAATCAAGAGCTTTACACCACACCTGACAGAATGTTCTGCTCTCCTTTGGACTCTCCATCAGGAGAGGAGCAGTGTCAGGGGAACAGATTTCCCTGGATCTGCCCTTTTTCTGTTATTAATTGTGAAGTGAAAGGATTAACTCACAGGAATTAAAGATATTCCTGCATTTCCGCAGCATGAGTCTGTCTGAGGCTGACTTAGGGACCACATTGAATTGCTGCCCTTGGCTTTGGTGGTGTCAAGGAGGCAGCAGGGCTGGCTTTGCTTAGAGGCTAAGGGGCACAGAGCTTAACTGTGCTTTCGTTAGTGGCATAGAGCTTAACTATGGCAAGTTTTTGTGCTCTTAAAACCTTATTATGTGCCCTTGAAACCTTATTATGTGCCTTACTGCAGAGCTCTGGCCTCTCCTGATCGTAAAGACNGGTCAGGAATCAAGAGCTTTACACCACACCTGACAGAATGTTCTGCTCTCCTTTGGACTCTCCATCAGGAGAGGAGCAGTGTCAGGGGAACAGATTTCCCTGGATCTGCCCTTTTTCTGTTATTAATTGTGAAGTGAAAGGATTAACTCACAGGAATTAAAGATATTCCTGCATTTCAGCAGCATGAGTCTGTCTGAGGCTGACTTAGGGACCACATTGAATTGCTGCCCTTGGCTTTGGTGGTGTCAAGGAGGCAGCAGGGCTTAGAGGCTAAGGGGCACAGAGCTTAACTGTGCTTTCGTTAGTGGCATAGAGCTTAACTATGGCAAGTTTTTGTGCCCTTAAAACCTTATTATGTGCCCTTGAAACCTTATTATGTGCCTTACTGCAGAGCTCTGGCCTCTCCTGATCGTAAAGACATTGAGCATGATGCAGCCATGGGGATGGACACCAGGCTTGGGCAGCACAGGAGGCACCAGAGAGGAAATTTTTGCATTTACAACTGAATTTGCAGAAGTCATGGGAATGGCCTGGGGGAGACAGGGACCATGCAAGGTGGGGACACAGCACCCATCTGCTGAGCAGCCAGCCATTCCCAAATTCTAGCCAAAAAATGTACAATTGTCTTGGCTTTTGCCAGTTTAATCCAGACCTTTCATGTTGGAGAAGATCTGCCAGCTGCTAAGGAAAAGAATAATTTATTGTCCTTATTTTAAATTTAAATGAAGGGAAAGTTTAGAAGACGGGTGTTGGAGAAATGGGGAAGGCTATGAGACGTGGCTTCAAAAATTCTGAAATTTAAAATAGGTTGCTCACATTTCAGCCACAGCAATCTCCTGAGGAAATACTGTATTAAGACAATTTTTTTGGAAACTTTTATTATGTGGCCAGTAGACCACAATGGCTCCGTTTATCCATTAAATATGTAATCATACACTTTTTCTTTACAGTGCATGTTATTTATGCATCAGAGCAGAACAAGTCCAGGAGTGCAATTATGGATATGGGCCACGTGTTGTAAATGCCTCTGAAAATTTGTAGAAAAAACCAGGAACCTGAGTCTGGCTCAGAGAATCCCTCCAAAAGCCCATTGCTCACAACAACCCCATCACAGACCCCTCCTGAGTAGCAGAGACATAGCTTTTGTGCTGGGACATCCCCCTCCAAGGATATCTTAGCGAGATGCCTCCTCCCAGTTTCTTTACATCAGCAAAGGGACCCCATAAGACCAGACTTTTAATCAGGGCCTGTGGTGACAGGACAAGGGGGAATGGTTTTAAACTAAAAGAGGGTTGATTTAAGTTAGATATAAGGTAGAAGGTTTCTACAGTGAAGGTGGTAAAACACCAGCACAGGTTGCCCAGAGAAGCTATGGCTGCCCCTGGATCCCTGGAAGTGTCTAAGGCCAGGTTGGATGGGGTTTGGAGCAACCTGGGATAGTGGAAGGTGTCCCTGCCCACGGCAGGGGTGGGATTGGATGGCCTCTAAAGGTCCCTCCCAACCCAAAGCATTCTACAATTGTATGATGAAAAAGTGGTTTTAGTTGAATATTGTTGGTTCTTCTCTCCCTCTCCCACATCTCCACCTCTTTTCCTGCTATCCAGGAGGATCTGCAGGACATGAACAGATCCTCACATGCACCCTCTGACCAGTGTCTGAACAGGCAGGAACTGCCCCCACCATTTGGCACTCACTGCATTTCTCTTCACTTCCCTTTTTTTTTTTTAAATGCAATTTTGGAAGCAACACACCAGGCTGCCACCTCCCCATCGCTCCTGGTGATGGCTCCTGGTGTCCCCAGGAGTGGTGGGGAAAAGCCACTTGTGTTTTCCAGATGTAAAACATTTGGGGTGAAGATGAAGGTGAATGGTTTGTGTGCAGCATTGGAGCTCCTTAAATAGGATTAAGGGTGAGGATGGCCCTCACTCAAGCCAGGGAAAGGGTTACTCCTGCTTCCCACTGCAGGATCCTGCAGACACTAATTTCAGGGGCACCCAAAGCAGGTGATTCCCCCCCAAGAAAAGAGAGACCCAGGACCAGGATTTTGAGATGCGTCCCTGCAGCAAATGGCCTCATTAGGCAAGTAAATGGTGAATGAAATTGTGATCACGGCAAACCAAAGTGAAAGGAGATAATGAATGCAACATTCCCTGTGTGAAAGAAACCTGGTCCTGTGGGATGCAGTCCCAGCACTGGGCTCAGTGGGGCTGTCCCATGCCTTTCCCCTCCCCAAAGCACTCAGCAGCCCCACAGAGCCCGATGGAAACATGGAATTAAATAACCACCCTCCAAATGTGATCAGCTCCTTCCCCAGGAGCAGGGGCTGTGAGAGCCAGGTCAGATCCCGTCTCCATCTCGGGAATTCAGCACAACGAGCTCACCACGAGGTGCTGCAAAAGGTTCAGGATGGGTTTGCAGCCTGTGCTGAAAAGATGTTTTGCATCTCAGAGGAAACCCAGAGTGCAATGTGATGTAGTCATAGCTGAAGTAATTAAGTGCATCTTACTTAGCAGATTCCCAAAGGCTGTGCTAACTCAAAGACAGCTTCTTTTTTTCCATGATATTTCAATTCTTTTAATGAATATGCATATCAGGCCCATAAATGCTGCAGCTAATCCGAAGAAGGAGAGAAAAACAGGCTGACAACAGCACATGGTCCATGCTCCCTGTTTCTGGGGAGAAGGGGAATTCAGTGAGTGACAAATGCCATGAGGAAGAGTCCAGTCGGGGACTGGGGTGCTCTGCTAACACAGATGTTTCAAATGTGTCAAGCCCAGCTTCAACTTAACTGTTCCCCAAAATTTAATGTAAAAAGCAGCTCTTTCCAGTAGTATGGGGTAGAGCACCAGCCAGTAGACGTAGGGCTCAGGTCCCAGGCTCTGGCAGGGATGGTTGTGTCATGAAACGGCCTCCTGCTAAATCCTAACTCCCCACTGAAACCTTGAGACAGGTCCCACCCCTAAAACCACCTTCTGCCTTTGCTTTCCACGGGATTTTTCTCCTCCTCCTCTCACCTTCCTTGGTCTCGGCTACACCCTGAACACACACCATGCTGTGGTGGCAGAAGTACAAATCCAGAAGTTCTGTGTTATTCCCCCATGGTGTGCTCTGCCCTTGGAGCACTGATGCTCCAAGCTGCCCCAGCCCTGCTCCCTGCTTGGCTGGGCTGCAGTCCTGGGTGGGATCCATGCCAAACCACCTGTGATGTTACCCAAGGAGCAGGAAAAGGAGAAATTTGGCTGGAGTTTGCCACACAACACTGTCTGACCCACTGCACAGGAAGGAGTTGGGAGTGCTGGTGGATGAGAGGCTGGACATGACCTGGGAATGTGCCTTGGCAGCCCAGAAATCCAACCATGCCCTGGGCTCCTCCTCTCCACAGTGTGGGCAGAGGCGAGGAGGTGATTCTGCCCCTCTGTCCCGCTCAGGTGAGACCCTCCACCTGCAGAGCTGCCTCCAGCCCGGGGGTTACCAACATCAGAAGGATGTGGAACTGCTGGAGAGAGTCCACTCTGCTGCAGATGCCACAGAGATGCTCCAAGGGCTGGAGCACCTCTGTTATTGAGCCAGGATGGGAGAGCTGGGGGTGTTCAGCCTGGGGAAGAGAAGGATCCAGGGAGACCTTAGAGCACCTTCCAGTGCCTAAAGGAGCTTATAAGAAAGAAAGACTTTTTAGCAGGACCTGTTGTGACAAAGGACAGACGGTGATGGTTTTAAACTAAAAAAGAGTTGATTTAGAGTAGATATAGGGATGAATTTTTTTATGATGAGGGTGTTAAATACTGGCACAGGATGCCCAGAGAAGCTGTGGCTGCCCCATCCCTGGAAGTGTCCAAGGCCAGGTTGGATGGGGCTTGGAGCAACCACAGCAGGGAATAAGCTGTCTTTAAGATCCCTTCCAACCCAACCCATTCCATGATTCTACGACTCCCAACCTTCCCAGGGTCAGTTAACACGGGTGGGGTGGGGTGGACTGAGCTGTCAGAGCCTTCCTCATCCAGGGTCTTCCTCCCCAGGCAAGGCAAGCAGCTATTCCAGGGGCAGCCACCAGGCTCATCCACAGCACAGCTTCCCTCTCCTTGGGTTTGTTCCCAAGAACAAGCCATTATAATCACAATCAACCAGGGAGAGGAATTATCTGCTGAACAGCTTTGAAGCAAAGTTTTCCCAGCAGGCTTTTTCTGTATTGAAGTTTCAATGTAAACGCATCACCCTAGCTGAAATGCTTAAAGATGATTTACTTAAAAAAGAGAGAGAGCAGGAGAGAGAGGAGCTGATAAGAAAATATATCCCCAATTACCACCCCTCCTCTTCCCGATTTGTAACTGCTCCTAATAAACTTTCATGGTCTATATAAAATGCTTTAGTGCAGTGACAAATTTCTGCTGGAATTTGAGATGTCTTGTTCAGAGTAATAGCTATCTCACACAGGTGCCCAGCTGCTATTGTAAAATCAGTAAGCATTTAATTGAAACAAATGACTATAATAATAGTACATTATCCCTGCAGGCTCATAGCCATAACAGTTTTAATTATTGAGTTAAGAGTCAAACTAATTTATCCTTTAAAGTAACAGCCACATCTTTGGTTCCACCGATCATCCTATTACGAACACGAGGGGAACAGTTGAAAAGGATTTAAAAAGGAAGTAATTTATTTTGGCAGAGGTAGGGGGGCATTTATCACATGGCAGAGGATTTCTCTGTGCACTGATGTTCCCAGCTGTGGTTGTCACCTCCCTCCTGGATGCATCCAGTTCCTAGAGGGACCAAGCACCCCTCTGCCAGCTCCTGGGGACCTGTACCCCCACCAGGATGCCATGGGGGGGCTTTGCTGGCCCAGCAGCAGCAGCAGAGGAGCCCGTGGGAACTGCTGGTGCCAGCTTTGGGGGTTTGGGCACATGGAAATTTTTTTGATCTATATTAAAATTACAGTTTCTCTTCATCGAACATAGTGGGGAAAAAAAAGGTTTTACAGACTCAAGTTTGCGAACATGATCTGAAGGAGCATCTCTGAATCAGAGCCAGGCAGCAAAGAGGAAGAATCCACATTCATGGTTTAAAAAAAGCATTTCTGAGACACAGACATGTCCTGGGGCAGGTTTGAAGGCACAGCTTTCCCCAGCCCTCAGTTTCATGAGCCTTCCTGCTTTTATTGTGGTGGCTGTGACCCAGGGGACCTAAAACATCTCTGTGATGCCGTGGGGCACCACACGGGGAGGGGATGGAGAGAGGAGGGCTGCAAGGAGGCGAGGAACCCCTCCTTGTCAGGTGGGGTTCAGGAGCTGCCCAGGGGGGTGGATTCATTTGTCACATCACCCCACAGGTGATCCCTGGAGCAAGCCTGGAGTGCAGCCTCCATGGCCAGCCTATGCTGCCAGCCCTGGAGCTCACACCCCAGTGCTGGCCAGACTGAGGGCTCTCACCAGTCTGTCCTTCCCCAAAGAACCTGCAGAGCACCATCAACCCCCTCCTGCTCTGGCCAAAGACACAGAGCTCTGCACTCCCTCCATGTCCGCCACCCAGCTCATTGCTCTGGGTGCTTTTTGGACTTCTCCCTCAGCAGCGCCCACCCAAAGCATTTCACACCCCTTTTCCAGAGGCACCATCTATAAGGAGAGGAGTCCTCACCTTGAAAGATCTTTTTTGCTCCTGCAAGGGGGGCAATACTGTTTTTCCAAACACATATTCTTTACTGGGGCTCAGTTTACCAGGCTGTGCCAAAAGCTGTACATCTCTGTCTTCTGCCACCTTCCTGCTCACTGCATCATCATCTGCCAGCTCCACTGGCAATTATTTCATGCTTCCTTTGGCAGAAACATAAAAATCCCCAGGAAGACAGAGTGACAATCCAGCCCACCAAACCTGTGCAACACTGGGCTTGTATTGTTCAACTTTCTCTACACTTTGTGCTTCCAAGTCAAATGTCTTGCAGATGTCTAAGTATGTTATGTTAACACTGTTACCTCTATCACCCAAACCTGTAATCTCATCAAAAAAGATATCAAGTTAGTTTGACAAGATTTGTTTTCCATCAGCCCATGTTGATTGGCATTAATTATATTACCTTCCCTTAATTCTTTATTAATTGAGGCCTGGATCTGCCACTCCATTATTTTGCTGAGGATTGATGACAGACTGACAGGTCTGTAATTACCTGGGCTGTTCTGTTTCCCTTTTTAAATATTTGCACATTAGCTCTTTTCTAGTCCCCCAGAGCTTCCCAGCATTCCAAGAATTATTAAATACCAGCATTAGCAGAGCTCCTCAGTCAGTTATCTGAAGCCATGTACAGACAAGCTCAGCCTGCCGGCTTAGAGGGAACCTGAGCAGATAAATATGAGAAAAGAAACTTTTCTGGTTTAGGTGCTTTGAATAAAAACCCAATCTTTCCAATTAATGTTGGCAGTTCCAAATGCAATGCTTTCAAACTTGAAGCTTCACCCTAAAGCCACACAGTGTCCCCAGACAAGGCTCCCAGGGCTTCTCCCACTTCTGTTTTTGTGGGAATGGACTGAGAGCAGCTCTGAGGAGGACTTGGGTGGATGAGAAGCTGAACATGACCTGTCCATGTGCACTGGCAGCCCAGAAACCCAACTGTATCCTGGGCTCATCCCACAGTGAGGGCAGCAGGAGAGGGGGGATCCTGTCCCTCTGCTTTGGTGAGACTCCATCTGCAGAGCTGCCCCCAGCTCTGGGGATCCCAAAGTAGGAAGGATGTGGAGCTTGGAGTGACTTCAGAGGAGGCTACGGAGATGCTCCAGGGGCTGGAGCCCCTCTGCTCTGGAGCCAGGCTGGGAGAGCTGGGGATGCTCAGCCTGGAGAAAAGAAGGATTCATGGAGACCTCAGAGCTCCTTCCAGAGCCTAAAGAGGCTCCAGGAGAGCTGGAGAGGGACTTGGGACAAGGGCCTGGAGTGACAGGAAGAGGGAGAATGGCTTCAACCTGACAGAGGGCAGGGCTAGATGGGATATTGGGAAGGAATTTTTCCCTGTGAGGGTGGGGAGGCCCTGGCACAGGGTGCCCAGAGAAGCTGTGGCTGCCCCTGGATCCCTGGAAGTGTCCAAGGCCAGGTTGGATGGGGCTTGGAGCAACCTGGGATAGTGGAAGGTGTCCCTGCCCATGGCAGGGAAGTTGAAACAAGATGGTTTATAAGGTCCCTTCCAACCCA
>VZTH01008174.1:41583-74359 GCA_013397815.1 Aleadryas rufinucha | reverse complement strand
TTTCCCTCTGCTTCCTTTTCTTTGCACAGAAACACAGAATAGCTGAGGCTGTGAGAGACCTCCAGAATCTTCTTGATCAATCACAAGCTCAAAGCAGGGTCACCTAGGGGCATTTGCTCAGGACCCTGTCCAGATAGCTTTTGAAGATCTCCAGGGATGGTGACTGAAAACTTCCTAGGCAACCTGTGCCAGTGCTTGGTCACCCTCACCCAAAAAAAAAGGAGTTTCTTGATGTTCATATGGAACATTCTGTGTTTCTGTTTGGGCCTATTGCCTGTGTCCCTCTCTTTCTCTCCCTTCCACCCCACTTCTTTCCTTTCTTTTATTCTCAATCTTTCTCTCTCTTGCTTACTTGGACTTTCTGAGGATTTAAAAAAACATTTTTAGAATAATTTCACTGTCTTTGGATAATTATTAAATTAAAAAACATATTTTTTTTTTTTATAACTTCCTGGAAAAACACACAGTGAAAATGTACTCCTCATCAATGCCATCATCTTCATCACATCTTCACTACCATGAAAGAGGGAGATTCAGAAGAATGAGAGCATTCTGTCACAAAATGTTTAGTTCATGCACTGTGATGACCAAAATACTTTACTCAAAATTGCAAAACCACACATTCACCTAAAATGTAACTTGGATCATCCTTCTGCATGGTTTCTGTTTTTACAGCACTCTCCTGGGAGGGAGAAATATTTATTTGTGTTGAAGAAATGAAACTTACTGGCATCAGAGTGAGTTCTGTCAGCCTGAAGAAATTATATTTAAGCTAGATGGTGACCCAACCAACTACTCTATCTGTGCTTTAAAACAAGGGCAAAATGTGATGCCTATAGCAGTCTCTATGCTGAAAATCCTAAGAAAACCTTAGTCAGGATTTAAAGTACTTAGCTTCTAGTGATTTAGCTGGAAAATTTATACAGAAAATGGGTTCGTCTTTGTTCTAAAGAAGTGGAAGAGGCCTGCACTACAGTCTTTCTCCTGTGTGTATTTGGGGAACTGTAGCAAAAACATAGGGAAAATGAAAACTCCTTCCTGAATCCGATGTTACTAGTCAATAATGGACAAGGTATTCTTGATCTGTTTCATTTAAATCTGTTTCAGAATGTTGAGGGTGTTTTTACTGAATACACATTTACTATACTTATTATCCATATTGCACTGGTTTAGAGGTTTTCTAACTGTTTTGACAGAGAGGTGAATGTTTTCTATTTTTACAGCCATAATTTCTTTTTAATAATAATTATTTCTAACTCTAATAATATTATTTCACAAGCTTTAATTGTTTCACATTGTTAGGCGGCACCAGGGGATAACGTGTGCTTCCTGATATTTTTCTTTATTGTAATAGACTATTAACCTTTTTAGGCTACTAACATATTTACATATTTTCTGTTCTGTTTTTATGAGAAATTATTGTGAGAACTCCAGTTGACCCCTGTGCTGAAAATATCATTCTTTTTTCCCCATAGATCGATCTCCCCTGAACAAATCAGTAACCGTTTTCTGAACTTCCTGCTTTACCCAATTTCGAAACAATACTTAGACCTAATTATTGTTTTTCTCTTTAAAGTATTCATCATGGGACCATATTTTTGAAAGGAGCTACTGTGTTGCATTCTCTTTTAATTACAGTCTGCTTTCAAAATTAATCATAAGGAAAATAATATCTTACCAGTAGAGGGAGATGTAATACTAGCAAAATATACATTTTTTTCAATATGATTTATTACTTGCTGGAGGAAAAAAAAAATCATTAAGATTTCTTTGTGTTAATTGACCACAGCTTGACAAATATTTCTGGGGCTGCAAAAATGTAAGCATCCAAATGGTAATGTTAATGCAATATTTAAAACCCAAGATATTTTCTGGAGACTGGGAATGCTCATAACAACAAAAATTTCACCAGACTCACTGGGATTGAGATTAGATCCTTTGTCACTAATTTCCTACGTACATTAAATTAACAGGTAGTGCATACACAAGTTATGTGAAGGAGTCTGTATTTCAGAATATGGGTTTCAGAATATGATCTTGAAAACCTTTTTATTCCAATAAAATCATACCAACCTTATTTCCACTGCATTTAGAAAATTGCATTAAATTATTTGTTGTTTTTATAATGTGATTAGAGACTCTGCCTCTCAATAAAGTGAGATAGGCCTGTGCAACACAATAAGCCATCAAGCTCACACTCTGCCGAAACTACACGTCAGCTACCTTGCCCCTAAATGTTTAGGCAGTTACACAGTTTCTTGACGCCTAATTTAGAGTGCCTTTGTAATCTAATAATTTGTGGATCTTAGTATTTCCCTCCTCACTTCGTTTATTTTAGCTTGTTGGTTTGTTATATCTCTGCAGTAGTCTCTCTTCTGCAATAAATTGCATCACACAGCCTCGGGCAATAAGGACACAAATGACATCCCTAAGTACTGCCATAAAAATACAAACCAGCAATGTATCCTTTAAGTAGAAAACAGATTACATTCACTAAGATGTTCAAGTACAATCTTACTGTCTACAGTACTTGAAGGGCTACATCAGGATTCTCATGGGACAATATTTTAAGGGCTTGGATTTTGAGCTTCATGGACGGACATGTATTTCAAATGAAATCTGAATGCAAATACGATAGAACTGTATTCTTCTGCATTCCTTCCCTTTTCCCTCTTTCCCTAAAACAATGTAGGTTATTTAAATTGTATCAGGAAAAAAAAGACTGAAAGTAATTTTTTAATGAGAATTTCTCTAGAAAAGTAGCATAACAACAATAGCAATGATACAATTACTATCATTCCTATACTATCGATGAAAAAACTTAACTTCCAAAAGCAGAGGAAGTTAATTTACCGTCTTTACTGTTTCATACATATAAGCATGGCACATAGAACTTCTTTATTCCTCATGTCTTCTTGTTCTTGTCCAGGTTTTTTCAGCTATTAGGCATTTCATAGAATCTATCATAGAATAGCATTTAAATTGATACAGCTTTAAAATCTATATATAGGGAGGGGGTTTTAATAGGAATTCCACAATTATCTCTGCAGAATCATCATAATTTGAGAGCAAAATCATCCATATAGTGGCATACAGATTAATAGAAAATGTTCACCTCTTTGACCTTTCAACCTTAAAGGCATAATGCTTTATCTGAAGCAAACTTTGCTCTATTAGCAAATAGCTGATACAAATTGTTATTTTACAGTCTATGCTGCCTGGAATAAAGAAGCTTTCTTTGGGTAGCTCTTTTCATTTTCAAAACAACCAGAATATCAAAAGCAGTAGAACTGACGGATCTTTCAACAACCTGTAATGCTACTTTGTCTAGTATTCTCTGTTAGTACTGCAGGGAGAGGTAGAAGATAAAATTAAAAAGTGATGTACAATGTCTTATGGGATTCTGTTTTTTAAGATAATTATTACGTAACAGCAATAAAAAATAGTTCTGACTCAAATATTTTTATGTGGGCTATCTTATCTTGATATCAATATAACAGCTTTAATAACCATTTTTAGTACATTTCAGTAAATACTATTTGGAGCTTGAAAGAAAAACTAAAATGTTGCCTGAATGATGCCTGTTACCAAGAATGTTCACAATAAGATAAATTATATATACAGAGATGTACTTTAGAAAAGCCCATTAACCAAATAAAAGGAGACTTGTTATAATTACGCCATATAAGCATATAAATTAGCATATATTTGATTTGCTTGTACTGCTTATCTATCACTGACAAACATATTACACAAAAATACTGTTCACTTAGCAGCTGATTTGATTAAAGCTGCAAATACTGCATCTGAGCGTTGCTGAAGAGTAACCTTTGTTGCTTAGTAACACCACATAAAATCTAAGTGGTGATATAGAAAGCTAGAATCCTGAAAACATAGTTATATCTCTGCAGTAGTCCTTATGAACATTTTGCTTAGTTTGGTTTAGTATATTTTACTAGTTTTAATGTTTTCTCATTACATTCACCATCAGCATCATCACAGTCATTTTTACATTAATATGCATATATTATTATTAGGTCTTATATAACAGAGTGCAGCACATTTTTTTAAGCAATGAAAAGCAAAATTCTAGTATATAAGAAAAGTGGGAAAATCAAGAGCTTTATCTCCTGTACAGAACATGGAAAAAAGATCTTTTATCAAACACAGACATTCTTATTAGGGAGTGATAGGCAAAAGACGTTGTGCCTCTAGTACCATGATTTTATCTGAGCAGCATGCAGTACTGAAAATTTAGCATCCTGAAATTTTGTTGTTGTATTCTTTATTAGAAGCTGCCCAATATATAAAGACAAAAATCTTATACAGGATTTTGAAATTAGGATTTGGAAGAACTTTGAATTATTTACATGATGAGTTTAGAAATAGGTCCTTCACTAAGTATCTCTTCATAATCCTTGCTAAGTTATTAGGTTTTCAGCATTTATATTGACACCTGAGGGGCTTTGGTTTTACATCTGAGTAAGCAACCTGAGACTACATCAAACGACTCAATTTCTTTCAGATACTAGAAGTTAAAATGTAACAGAATGCTAACTTAGGTGGAGAAAGCATCACAATTCATTGCCCTGTATGGAAGAGGTGTTTGAGAACCATAACCCCTTCCCCCTAGGGACAAATAGTTACTGCACTGTGAGAAAACAGACTTAATTTAAGATGGTACAATCATACACTGATATATAACTTAAGCTGTGATTTCAATTATAAATAACTGGAGTTTCTAAGTTGGTCATCAAAGTTTGCTAAAAGCTAAACAGTGATGCACAAGGTATAAATTTACAGAATAATCTGTAAATATTAAAGTTTTTTTTGAAAAACAGGTGCACAGAAGAACAAGTACTGTACTTCGTGAATAAAATGTTGACTAAATATACTTTGACTATTGCTCAAAACTATGTATAAAGATTTATGTATAAAGATTTCTTAATATTTTTTTCATATTTGACAAGGAAAACAGACAGGATTGCAACCTGGACTGGTGGTATAAAACAGTGATATGCAAATTCAAAACAATGAATCTAAAATAAAAATGCATCTATGACAGAATAGCGGGGTAATCTCCCTTAGAGAACTCTGGAGAACCGAAGCATCACACTGTATGAATAAATCTGAAAAGTGATTTGGTAAATATTGATATGTATAAAGAGAACAAAAATTGAAATATATACACATATGGACCCCTGAATTTGCTTAAATCATATAAGTTTGCAGTTAAATCATATAAGTTTTTAGAACAAATATTTAAGGAAGAATTATTAAATCCTTGAGGAATCAAATGCACATGATGTAAGCTTACGTAGAGCATACAGTATCACATGATGATAGAGGTTTTGTTGTATTAACAAGAAAATATTAGACTATGGAGAACTCATGTTTGAAATTTATTGAGGATTGGGAACAGTCACTGTATCTCAATCTTGGATTCTGACCTTGGCTCAAAGGTTAAAGTGAGGTAATGAAATAAGATGATATCACTAAGTTGGCAGTCATTTTGAATAGAGGGGAGCAGTGAAATATGATACATAAACAAATGAATAGCCTTAGAGAATGAAGTAATAGGGCGTGGGGGAATTTATGATAACAAAGTGAAAATCCATTCATTTAGACACTCAGAACAAGAATCTGTAGGACAGTCTTGGGCCTGCAAACAAGCTGGAATTTTCTCAGCTGGAAACAAGAAATTAGTTTTAAAAAGCCCAGGTATATATCTGTTTATAAGGATGACAGTAAATCAATAATGGAATAAAGCTGCAAGAACAGCAACTATGGTCCCCCAAATCAGTAACCAAAATACTTCCAGCTAAGTAGAAATAGTAGTACCTTTGTGCAAGACATCAGTGTGACCTCAATTAGAGTCATTGTACAGATATAATTACCCAAAGTGAGAAAGAACTATAGACTACCACATAGAATTAAACAATTAAATAAATAAATAAATAAATAAATACAGACTTTAATTTGAAAAAGAAACTAGCTTATCACAATGTGCTTAGCAAATGAACATTTGTTCAGACTTCTTTTCAGACTGATGTGAATTTTCAGAAATGATGAATAATGGCTTAGCAACCTAGCCAAAATTACACTGGCCTATTACAGAATGAGGATGGTCACCTCAGAAACAGGGAGAGGGACAAGGTGGAGATGTTTAGCACCTTCTTTGCCTCCATCGTCACCACACATGACAGACTAAGGGGGTGTCAGTGCCCTGAGTTGGAGGACCATGACTAGTGAGAATGATAAACTCCCAGCTGACCTTGAGCTTGTGTGGATCTGCTGCTCCACCTGGATCCCTATAAATCTGAGTCCTGACAGGATTCACCTGAGAATACACAGAGCTGGCTAATGTCCTCATGAGGCATGTCTCAGTGATTTTTGAATGGTCTTGGAAGTCTGCAGAGGCCCCGGTTGACTGGAAGGTAGGTAATTGTTGCCCCAATTTTCAAAAGAGGCACGAAGGATAACATTGGAAACTACTGGTCTGCCAGTCTCACTTCAGTGATGGTACAATTATGGAGAAAATTAGCTCCAAATTATGGAGAAAATTAGCTCCAAATTATGGCTCCAAATCTGGGAGCCACTGAAAAACGTCTGAAGGACATTGTAATCATAGATCACAGCCAGCATGGCTTCATTCAGAAGTCCTGCTTCTTGAACATGATTTTCTTTTATGATGAGGGAACCCACCTAGTTGATCAAGGGACGTCAGTTGATGTAATCTTTTCAAATTTCAGTAAAGCTTTCAATGCTGTCTCTCACAGGATCCTTCTGGACAAAATGTCTAGCAAGCAGACAAGTAAACACGTCATATGATGAGTGAGCAACTGGCTCTCGGGTTAGGCACAAAGGGTTACAGTGAATGGGGTGACATCAGACTGTCACTAGTGGAGTTCGTCCGGGCTCCATCCTCAGCCTTGTGCTCTTCAACGTCTTCATAAATGTCTTGGACGAAGGACTAGAAGGGATACTGAGCAAGTTTGCAGATGATACAAAACTGGGAGGAGCTGTTGACTGCCCTGCAGAGAGACATTCACAAATTAGAGAAATGGGCAATCACCAACCATATGAAGTTTGACAAGGGCAAGTGCTGGATTCTGCACCGGGGATGGGGCAACCCTGGATGTATGGACAGACTGGGCAATGATGTGCTGGAGGGCAGAACTGAGGAAAGGGACCTGGGGGTCCTGGCTGATGGCTAATTGAATATGAGTCAGCAATGCCCTGACAGCCAGGAGGGCCAACAGTGTCCTAGGGTGCATCAGGCACAGCATCAGCAGCTGGGCAAGGGAGGGGATTGTCCCGCTCTGCTCTGCACTGGGGCAGCCTCACTTTGAGCCCTGTGTGTGGTTTTGGATGCCACAATATAAAAAAGATATAAAGCTATTAGGGAGTATCCAAATGAGGGCAACTAAGACGGCAAAGATCCTTGAAGGGAAGACATATGAAGAGCAGTTGAAGTCAGTTGGCTTCTTCAACCTGGAGAAGAGGGTAGAAGACTGAGGGGAGATCTCATTGCAGCCTACAGCTTCCTCACAAGGGGAAGAGGAGGGGCAAACACTGATCTCTTCACTCTCATGACCAGTGACAGGACCTGAGGGAATGGCCTGAAGTTGTGTCAGGGAAGGTTTCAAGAAGTATTTGGACAATGATCTCAGGCACATGGTGTGATTCTGGGGCTGTCCAGGGTCAGGAGTTGGACTTTGGTGATCCTAGTGGTTCCCTTCCAACTCAGGGTATTCTGTGATTCTCTCAAGTAAAACTCACTAGGGGAAAATTAGAGCAGTTAGCTGATCCTGGACCATCCACGCTGCTTAGCTTTTTGACTCTAATTTGGAATTCTCCAACTAATTTTTTCCAACAAAGCCTCACCATTGTTCTGGAGGTAGTTCATTCCCGTAACTACTTTTAAACGTCAGTATGGTCAACACAGAATCAGGTACCATTTGACCTTTCTCACTTTTTGCCAGAAAATCTGTCAGAAGGCTTTGCACCACAACACTAGCAATATTTATACTCAGTTTTATACATCAGGTTTTTATGGTGTAGCCTTTTTTATTAAGGCTGTGCCATGGTCTCCAACTCTCTGAATAAATTTTAAACTAAAAAAACCCTCCCAAAACAGCCCATGTAGCAAAACTACATAGTTCTAGAGTCACAGCAGCAAAACATCAAACCTAATGCTCTACAGTACTCTTGCTCTAAAGTTTGTAGACATACCTCTTTGTATTCTTTCTGACCACAAGTAAAAATTTGATGCCCTAGAATGGATGCATTTAACAATACAGACAGAGCCAGAGTTAATATATTTGCTGTCTAGAAATGCACGAGGTAACAAGCATTACAAAAATGAAAATAAACATTTAATTCTAAAACACAATGGGCACAAACTGTGAATTGTCTCAAATACACTGCAACTTAAAAGCAATTATTTAACAATGACACAGTGAAATTCTGGAGCAGCAACCCAAAGGAAACAGTGGGCTTAAGAGAACACTAACAGTTTTTAGAAAAAACATAATGGTTTTATGAAAGCTGTTTCATGACGTTATTGTCTGCAACAGAAAGAAAGAGGACTAAACAATAAAGGGAACTATTCTCAGGCTGATGTTTGGAAAATGAAGCATATTCATAATTGAATAGAAAGGTAATAGTTTATGTCACAAAGTTTCATATGGTTCTGATTTTAAAGTAGCACTAATGGAGAAAAAACTTTTTGTCTGGCCTTCCCCAAAGATTTCTAAGTGTACTTAACTTTATCTGTCTACACACTGAGCATCTCTTCCACACAGTAGTTACCAGAACTTTCTTCATTGCCAGTAGAGACCATTCAAAACTATTTTGACACTTCCTTCAGGTGCCTCATCTCAGACCCACTCTCTGAAGGAACCTGTCTTGCTGATTAAAATGTGAACATGTATAGTATTGTTGCCTAGATATTTTTTTTTACATACGACTACATAAAGTCAGATATCACTAAAGAATAAATATTTCTGAAAGATACATTTGAAAATCTGCCAATAGAATCTTCTCAGATACTCAACATGAACAAAAATCAGACTGGAAAGGAGAAGGCTTTGGGGAGATCTTATAGCAGCCTTCCAGTACCTAAAGGGAACTTGTAAGAGGGATGGAGAGGGACTTTTTACAAGGGCAGTTAGTGACAGGACAAAGAGGAGCAGCTGCAATCTAAAGCAGGGTAGGCTTAAATTAGAGATTAGGAAAAAAAATTTCGTTGTGATGGCCATGAGGCACTGTTGCCCAGAGAGTTTGTGGATCCCCTGTTTCTGGAAATGTTCGAGACCAGGCTGGATGGGCCTCTTAGTAAACTGGTCTGCTGGAAGGTTCCCTGCCCATAGCAAGGGGATTGGATCTTGATGATCTTTAAGGTCCCTTTCAACCTTATCATTCTCTGATTCTATAAAAAATGTGGTCATTAGTGACGAATTCTATTTACTTCCTTTATTTCTTATTTCCATTATTCTTTTATAAATATATATATATGTGTGTGTGTGTGTAATTTTAAATTATCATTGCCACAGGATAAATACTTTGAATGTGACCCATGCCATCATTTTTCCCTTTTTAAAAATGATAACTGTTCTGTGCATTTTTAGTCCCCAAAATTTCAGGGCTACAATAAACTGAAGTTTGTATCTCCTGCAGCAATTTTGGAAGACAAAATGAGACTAATGAAGAAGTCTTTAGAATCCTTCCCATTTTTAAATAGAATTTTTTTGGGGAAGATTTGCTTTGACTGTCTGGAAGTGCAAGATTACCACTATGACTACTCATTACATAAGATTATCCAAAATGCAAACTGTTCAAAACACAGAGGACATAAAATTTCTGATTGGCTTCAATAACTTCCTTTCTTCCAGGAGCAGTGATCAATCCTCTAAACTCTTGAATTTGTGGACCTATATAAAATGTGATTTATTCTTCCATTTTTTATTCCATTATCTCACATCTCTTTCATTTGTTACAAACATTAAAAAAAAATATATTGAACTTTCAGATGAAAGATCCACAATGACCAGAATTCTGTCTAGGAGGGTGAGCAGCACAAAGTGCTGGAAAGATCACCAGGACAGAGAAAATGAGTAACAGTATGGAACAGCATTCTCTCAAGGTGTTGTAAATCATGCCTCAGACATTCAGTGATTCAGAGGTGGTGACTTCATATTGGTAGAATATTTTTTCCTCTATGAATTTATGGAAGAACTGAATGCAGATAAGTATGAGGGCACCTATATTGTATTAGACTTTCAATCCAGCTTTGTATTAGCTTGTTGTGAAAGGACCCACACAAAGAACTGATAACATGACATACAAACACAATGATTTTCTTAATTACTCTTCTAGGTCTGAGTTATTTTCACCTTTGTTGCCTTCGATGGATTTATTTATGAATCCAGTTATCCCATCTGGATTCCATTTCTTGTTGTTAAACCTCGAGTGGATATAAGCTTTAAGCAATTTGCAGTGAGTCCTTGGCATTGGGTTCTGTTTTCTAGAAAGATCCAGCCTTCAGTTCTCCACTTAGATGCTATCAGTTTATTTGATGTTCCTTATTTAATATATTAGAATGAACTGTTGACTTAGCTGTATTGTCTTTTCATCAGACTTAGAGTTGTAGATTTCTTTGTTATTCTCCTCTCTTACCTCTTTTCAATCAGAGAAGTTTTAGCACTCATACCTCAAGTGAGAATTGTTTTGTGACTTCTATTATCTTTCGTCATGGCCATATTCAAGATGTGTTTGAAACAGGAATTTACACATTTGCCTTTATTTTTTGACCACTACTGAACAGGAACCGGTTTTTCTTTACTACAGGGTCTTACCTTGAAGATAATAGCCAGTGCAGGGTGCATATGTTATATGTTTGCTTTTTTTCCCAACCACGTTATACTTGTCTACATTAAAATTAATTTTCCATGCTGCTGAAACTTTCTTGATGTCATAAACTCTATCCTCGGTCTTTCTGCAGTTCTGCATGGTCTGGCTGTATGTCCTCATTATCTAGAATGACTCCATATCATCAGCAATTTTTTTTGCACTTGCTCCTCACCTCTAGTTCATTTATGAATATGTTGAATGGCACAAATTACAGCACAGACACTTGCTTTTACTGAAGAAAATTTCATTATTGCCATTAGCTACCTGTGAAAAATGAAAATTAAAGTGACAGGTGTATCAGGGCTGTAGACAGATGAATAAGTATGACATTCATAAAGCTATTTAACTACACTGCAATGAATCTTGTTATTTCTATCGGCATAACAGTGTCGGATGGGTGCTAACCTGAGAGGAGCATTTTTTTTGTCTGTTTAGAAATTTAGTTTTCCATAATGGTATGAAACGAGAATGCCAACAAAAACCAGTTTAAAACAATTGGGGGATGAAAGATCTCAAAATGTCTAGATTCAATAATTTTCTTCCCTGTTTCCTAAGTTAAATTGGAGGACTTTATTATGGTTTTTGGTGATGATTTCTTTCATACTGCCCGTTACACACTAAGGTGTCCTTAAATAAACTGTGTTAAGTGCAGCAAGAGTGCAACAGTGATTTGTGGGACCCATATCAATGCCAGAAGTGAAAATACATTTTAGGTAAAACATGAGACAAACCCCCCAAAACACATTCTAAAATTATAGTGTCAACAGTCCTGTTCTTATTATAATTTTTATGCATTTATTTTTGTTGAGTAAATTGATTCCATCCAGTTTCACCTCTGCATAATTGTATGCTAAACCAATTCATCATTTTTCTTTCAGCAAACTGCATTGCCATGGCCATGCAATATGCACAGTATGTCTATACTTCAAGTAACAAGGTCTGTAAGAGGTTTTTTGTAATCCATTATTGGTACATTGTAATACCACTTAATAGCATAACACATGTTTTAAGCCTCTTCCAGCTGGCATGGTCAGCTTCTACTAACTCCCAAGTTCCCAGATAATGTGAATTTGATAATTGCTCTCTGTTGCAGAGATACAGGAGTGCATAGCAATGGAGCTAATCACTGGTTGTGTATCTATAACGTTCCTATAAAAATTTGTCACAATGACATGGATAGAGAGGGCCTGACTCTCATTTAAAATGCCAACTCTCTTTTTCTCTGCAATTGCAATCCTATCTAACACAAAGCAGAGGATTCTGATGAGCTCTAGCAGAAAGGCAAATCAGGTCAAAATGATATAAGAATATGGGGAAACAGTAACGGGCCTTATTTTTTTTTTTTACTTTTGGCAGACATAGCAGTGATTTACATGTGTACGTGAGCATATATCTGGTCCTTTCTTTCCAGAAAGTTTTTTAAAAATTTGTGTCATCCACATATGAGAAGACACTGTAAGATGAATGGATTAAAAAAACCCCTATCAATTAGAAAAAAGAAGCTTTTTCAAATTGACATATGTATGGTGCAATAAAGAAAATTACTGAGAAGAAAAAAATACAGTAAGTGCATTGAAATTCAGATTCACAGAAGAATCTTTTATATTCAAGACACATACACTATAAATATTAACTTTATTTTCCATAATTTATTCTTTTGATGATTCAGCATTCTGGATCAAAAGACGTTCTTATAAATTGACCACATAATTGGAAAGTTTCTACATTTAGTCCTAACATGCCTCTGCTAAAGACAGTATGCTATGCTGGGGCTTCCTATTAATTTTTGAAAAAAGCAAAATTAAAATGAGTTCAATTAAGTGCAAGGACTTAAATAAGAGACCTGGGGTAAGGATTCTGTCAGGATGTTTTTATGTAGCATTAAGTTGTTTCTAAGGCCTTCCCAGTTTCAGCTATGTACATATCTTCATCTTGATTCATCAACCAGATTCACTATATAATTCAAGGAGGTATATATTACTTCCAAAACAAAGTTCATCTAACACTTTTAGGTATCTATACTACAATGAGATGAAACATGTTCTAGAAGTGCCCTTGTCTGTCTGACAAGCTGAGATGTAGATATCTGCATTATAAAAATTTAAAGGTAGCTGAGGTAAATCCCAATATATTTGACTTATTTCAAAGGAAAAGAATATGAATTGCTACATAATTCTCACTAAGCATCTGGTATTATGGAAGGAAATTATATTATCAATTGTATTAGAAATAGTGGAGGTAAAGACAACTTTTGGCTGCATATGATTCCATGAAATATTGCATCTATTTCCTCTGTGCTACAGCATCATTTTTAAAGTGAAATGAGTGTTAAGATTCTGCCTGGAGAAGCCTGAAGAGGAAGAGGGTTGCATGAGTTATTCCTGCTCTATTAAATTAAAAGTGCCTTGAGCCTGTTCTCTGGCTGTGGTCACATAATAACTGATTTCTATACTGGTAAACCTGCTGAGACACAGAGCACCAGTAGGTGTATCAATATTAGATTTTGATACAGGTCTCTGACCCACAGTAACTATGGAACCCTGCCTAGGAATTGCCTGGAAAAGTGCTAGCAGGAATGGAAAAAAGATCAGGCCAAGGTCTGTTTGAATTCCAGAGTCATGGAATATCCCCTAAAACTATTTGTACCACTAGCCTATATATTCTTTTAGATCCCATAAATACCTCCGAGACACACTTATAAAATGGGAATAATGACTGCATCATACTTTTTTATGCCATACCACATTTCTAGCTTGCATTTTAGATATAAATATAGTGGGAGAGTGCTTCAAGACTCACTTGGTATTTACTTGTTTATTCACTCGTAAGAAATAACAACCACTTATTTTTACATTCACAAACCCATTCAAGTCAATCTATCAGAAAGAGGGGAGAAGGAGACAGGAAAGATTTTGATGTGTCTCCTGTTAAGGGTTGCCATTATTCACCACATAAAAGATGAGAAAACAATACAAGTGAAAAGGGAGGTCAAAATTAAAACAAGGTATCAGGAAATAGAATATTCTGGTGAAACATCAAGGGTGTGGCTATTTTCAGAACTTTGTGGCATACACCACGAACACTCACACACTGTAGTACCTAAATCTTGATAATTTTTGATGGGAGAAAATGGTTGGCTGGAGAGAAGAAAAATAAATTATCAATAAATATAAAAAAATTGCAGCATCAATGTACTTTCATATAAGAAACAGCATCAAATTAAAGCCTCTTAGGAAAAATGAGTTCATACATATGCTTTCTAGAATATCATCTGTCATATTACAGAATAGTTTTTTCCCTATCCATAGCTAAAATACATAGGATGTTTGATGATCATCTATTCCTTAAAAATTGCATCCGTTACCAATTTTTTTCAATCATAAAGTGGTAATGGTTTTACCAGAGTACTTTTGGTAAGTTTTCTTTTTCACTGTTCAGTCAGACTTTAACAGGAAGTATGGAAAAATATAGAGAGTGTAGAGTAGGGTTTTTAAAGGTTTTTAGAATGACTCTAATTTTTTTGATATAAAGGTAACTTTATAGATAGAGTATTTTAGAAGAGTTTGAGCCAAGTTCCCTTTTGGAACTCCTTTAGAGCATTTTCCAGTAATTCTTTTTAATATTCTTTGCTTATTGAGGGAAAGTTGTAACTAAAGTTTTAGGTGTGTAACTTACTAACTGAAATATATTTTCTGAGTATTATATTGCAGCAAAATTTCACTTAGTTCACAATCTTTCCTTTTTTTTTCAATGCTACTATATATTTATTTTCTTGATGCCATGGGTTTTGTTTGGGGTTTTTATTTCTTTATTTTGTAGTTGGGTTGTTTTTTGGGTTTTTTTCCTGTTTTTTTAATTTGTAATACCCATTTAAAAGTAATTGGATCCAAACATAAGAAACATCTTATCCCTGAAGTTTAGCATGTATAGTAAATCTACACTGCAGGTTAAGAAAAATGGATACAATAGTTAAGCTATTAATTT
Source organism: Aleadryas rufinucha (assembly GCA_013397815.1). Classification (NCBI taxonomy): domain Eukaryota; kingdom Metazoa; phylum Chordata; class Aves; order Passeriformes; genus Aleadryas; species Aleadryas rufinucha. The sequence goes on along the minus strand of VZTH01008174.1, from coordinate 59,461 downwards.
AAAGGCCAAAGTATTTTTATAAAACCTAGATTTTTAATTTTAACAGTGTATTTTCCTGCTTTTATATAAATTACTTATTCTTGGTTTCTAGGTTACTCATGAAGGTTCTAGGTTGGAAATGAGTTTCTTTGAGTTAAAATGGAACATATTTATTTTTCCTAATACAGTAAACATAATGATTAGCATTATGAAACATCTTCTCAAAAGCATTGAATGTTCTGCCTGTAAGGTAGGGGCTTGGGGTACCTTTAGCAAAAAATCCCTTAGGAATAACCACGATAAACATTCAATCTTAATGATTCTAGTCTTCTTTAGAAGCATATTTTCCAGCTGATACTGTAGGGCCGTCTTCCAGCTCATTTCAGGGGGAATCTGAATTAGGTCTTATGAGTTCTTTTTTATTCTAGCACTCTATTTCACCATACATTTACACACATGACTCTACTGACACAGCAGGGACAAAATAGTTTCTGAGATAAATTTTTTAGAAGAGAAAGAATCTTGTCTTGCTGACTGGGATATAGAAAGCATTCCAGCCAAAGCCTGAAGTGCTGGCTTTGGACCACTCAATTAAATAAACTTGATCATTGCACGTGTGAGCAACTAAGATGAAATTCTACTTTCCTCAGATATCCATCTTTTGTTCAAGAACACAATTCCTTGCTTGATGGAAAACAAAGCATGCTTCCTCACATCAGTGAAACATCATTTTTGGAATTGCATGCAGTGTCTGTGATGTCTTAAGTTTTAACTTTTATGTTTTTCAAATCCTGTACTGCCTAGTGTGTAACTCTGAAGTTTCGTGTGGCCTGTTAGCTGCTGTTCTCTCATGCTGGTTAGACATAACAAACCCTCTCTAGGTTTGCTCTTCAAGGACACCTTGATTGTGCCAGGCCCCAAAATGTGTAAACTAAAAAGCTTCTGAATAGGAGGGGCAAACTTGGAGTGATTACATCATGAACTGAAGTTATAATTGGACAATTAACCCTGATATGCAAATAGACCAAACTTAAAAAAGTGTGAAGAATCCACGACCCAGGGTCCATCTTGGGTGTAGCCTTTTGGCTGCCCAGGGTGTATCTTTGAAGGCCTTTCAAATAAATACCTACTTTTATTCTATTATTGTTGTCTAGCCTCTGTTTTCAGGTACCCACTTCCAGGCATCAACTGCAGTCAGGCTCCCACATAAAAATCAGCTGAAAAATGATTATTGTCTATTTTTTAATGACACCAGTTTTTTTGTGTGGTTCCCAAGGTGATTTATCGTTTATATTTTGCTACATATTTAACTACCTAATAAAGATAAAACAAGCATTTTGGGACAACAATGAATAAAGGTTGAACGGAATAAATTTTTATTGCTGAATTTACTTGCAATATCTTGCCCTTTTAGTATCCTTAAATATGCCCCAGACCCCCTCTATAAGTTCATCTGACTTCTCTCAGCAGTACAGTCCATATGTCTCTTAATATCCAGAAATTAACAATGATAGTTATACCAAGCAGTCTGGCAAACTATTGTCTGTATTTGAGGGAACATTTTCTCCCTATGAATTGCAGTAAAAAGCAATTTTGTCTAATTACATTGAGCATATTGAAATGTTAGCTTTTCCCTCATGGGTACTAACACCAGATTTATAATTGTTGATGGGACTGAATTTAAAATGTCCCTCCACTTGGGAATTAGAAGACACAAGTTTTGAATATATGACCCTTACTTGTTAAAGTTTTAAATATCTTTACTGTGTTCTTACAATGCTTATCTCCGTGCTATTGTGAATGAAAGACTTCATTTTTGAAAAAGATTTTCCAAATTGCTGTTTTAATCTGTTTTAGGGGATAATCCATACACTTTTTTAATCTTTTGTATGAGTGCAAAATTCAAATGTACAAATATTTGTAACAATTTTTAGTAACTAAAAAAAATACTATTTTAATATCTTGTCCCAGTGCTCTTGACCAATTAATTGGTTGGTTTTGAAGATGCTGATTCACCAAAGAGTTTATACAAAATACATACATGAATGTACAGTCAATGTATGCCCCTTCACCTGTACTGTCCTGGATTATAAACTATGAAATAACCTTCCAGCAGAAAAGACATGCAATTTACATTGGTTTTCCCCTAAAAAAAAATTCCCAGTTTTATTCATAAAAATCAGAAGGGGAAAAGAAAGAAAGAAAGAAATAAAGAGAGGAATAAGAAAACAGTAGTTTCATTAGTTCATCTTCAAAACAGTTCCATTTACAAAGATGTGAGGTGATAACTGAGTTTTCTAAAGAAGTTAGCTTTTTCTTCACATAATGTTAATAGCAAAACTGTTCCTCAGTATGATCTGAAGAGTAGAATTTCAGTCAACGAAATTATATGAAATGATTTTTTGTCAAATATGGATTTTTAATTTTACTTCACAAACTGATCCACAAAAATTGTGGGAGTTGATATACATGCACAAGAAATAACAAGAATAATATTAGCACTGGAGCTTTATTGTGTTCATCCTTTCATGTGATAACACGATTATGTAATGGAGACATCAAGAAAAACCTACAGCGACCCACCCAAAGCTAATGATCTCTTAGTAATTAGCTCAGGAATAAAATTTAAAAGAATAAATATTTTCAAGTATAAAGAAAACTGGATATTTTAAATTAAGAATAATAAATCCTGTACATGCCTCTAGTTAAGTATGGGCAAATACCAGATAAGTATCATCTAGCATTTCACTCTTTTAAGTTTTAAGTCAGGAGGAACAGGAGTTTAAAATTCTGAGTAGGTTCTCACTCAGATCATGAACCTGCTTAATGATTGTTAGATACATATATGTGTGTTTATCCTTATATACATAGAAGAGAAATAATTATGTGTTTTCCTGGGAATATTCTGTTTTCACATATCAAAAATTAAAATCTTTGCACAACTGCACATTCATCCAGTTGCTCAAAAACTCAAAGGAAGATGAGTAAAACTATAGTAAGTCTCAGAATGAATGTAATAGTCCAAATGAGCACAAACACAAGCTTGTGCCCAGATTCTAAATGGATATTTTTGATGCTTAGGAAAGTTTTCCATTTTGTTTTACTTTTTCCCATCATTATTACCAGTTATATTTTTACTGATCCCACACTTGTCTTTGACATAAGGATTGATGGAGATAACAGAAAAAAATTTCAGTGCTAAAACAGCCTGAATTCTCAAAATAGAACTCATAAATAATTAGTATGACCGAAGGCAGATGAACACTAAGGCTGTCTTTATAGTCAATAGGAATAAATACACATGATGGTTAAATCAATAAATCAATATTCCTATATAGGCTGTGTTCTCCTCTGTATGCTTTTAGTGTATTTTTTACATGCATCAACAGGGCATTAAAGCATTAACTCTAAAAATAGCATTAGTGTAGATCCCATGAAATAATTACTTTATGGGTAGGTGGAGGGAGAAGAATGACTGTGAAGACATTGAGAAAGCCACTCTATAGAGGACACCAGGTTCTGAATCTGTACTGCTGAATGTGTATTCTCATGTAAAGGTGTTGGGTAGAATGGTCTTGTGAATATCTTTATTCCACAACAGAATTAAAGTTAGAAAAGGTTCAGCCCTAGGATTTCATGCTAAATGTCCTTCCTGATATCCCAGATTCCCAGAGTCATTCAGGTTGGAAAAGGCCTCCCAAGATCGCTGAGTCCAGCCTTTTGCTGACCTCTGCCTTGTCAATTAGATCATAACACTAAGTGCCACATCCAGCCGTTGGTGATGGGATGGTGACTCCACCACTTCCCTGGGTGATCCATTCTAATGCAGTGTCTTTGCTGAGACATAGAATATATATCAAATAGATATTGAGGAAAACCTCATCTTCTTCTTCACTTTTAATTGGGTTTTGTGAAAAATCTCTGATCATGCAAGAGTTAGACTTAGAGTGTCATGTGCCAGATCTAAAATAAAAGATATCTTGTTTAGCAGGTAAGATTGAAGCAGCCCATAATGGTCTGTCATGGGATATTTTTTAATGCCTCTCCTCCTCTAAGCCTGATGGCTTCCTGCCATCAAGATTTAGGACTTCAGCTAATCAGTGTTAATTTGCATACTTTGCTTTGACTTAAGTTGAACTACTCTTGTATCTCATTTCTCAATCTCTATTAAATTACATTACTTTCCATATTTCCATATTATTTGATAAGCAAAATGTCAGAAATTTTCTCATATTCCAAGGAGAAAATACTCAATTTGAATGCTTTAAGGCAAATTCCTAACCAAAGTGTCATGTATTAATGACAGGCTATTTAACTGACAGTTGGTGAACCACACATTCAAGATTAGTATCAGTAGTGAAACATGCAAACCATAACATTATTTTTGCACAATGAAACACTTGGGTCCTGTCATTCTGCTAAGTGGGACCAGGCTACTCTCAGTGTCCCTTGGGGAGGCTGTACTACCAAGACTGGGCAGTTGTCAGATGTCCTGAGAACACTGACAGCAGGGAAAGAGCTCAGAGATTCTTCCTTTCCAAGGTGTCTATCTCCATGCTAGAAATATTCACGCTTCTTTTCAATTTCCAACCAGACTGATTCCTCCTTTGCTTCAAAAGTCTTTTTGGTATTTCCTGCTTGCTGTTGCGTCCAGCTGATGATCAGCATTCATTTTAGGCTGATGCTTTTCTTTCTCTTTAACAAGATGAGTTTTTGGCAAATGCCCTCCAGATGGTTTTGTTTGCTGTGGATGGATCATGTAGGCACACCCACACCCTCCTATCCTCCTATCCCAACCATTTCTTTGTAATTTACAAGTTATTCTAAGGTTATAAAAAGAGAATGACTACCCAAAGAAATGTCTGAGAAGTAGGATAATTTTCTCTTGCATTCTTTCTTTTCTTCTCAAACATGCGTGCACACATGCACTTGCAGACATACATGCGCTATTTGGCTATCAGGGAATATTTGAAATATTGAACTTACAGAGCTGGAGTTGATGACCTAAAATAATGGAATAATTTTAAACACGTAGCACCATGTCAAGTTGAAATGTGGGTACTTCAGTTTCTTTTGTCTATCCATCACCTGTGGAATCAGGAATATCAAGTCTAATTTCATTGTGTTGTAAATGCTGCCAAAGGTTTTATAAATTTATAAGAAGGAATGGGAACAAAATAATGAAAAAGAGAAAAGTACCTTATGTTAGATCCTAAAGATTACTTGGTACTATGAAATCCGATTAAACAATATTGAACTTACCTGGAAAATTCACATTTGAATATTGGTTTATTCATACAGACAGACAGATAGACACACACACGTTTTTAAATAGTTATTGAAATGAATGTGTATCATTTCAAGATTATGTTTATACAGCAACATGACGTGCATCAGTTGCTTTTTGATCAAAGTTTTTTCCATTGGACAGCCTTTTGATGTAAAATTTGGATCTTCATTTTAAGTGGTGACACATATAAACTTTTCTCCAAGGACAAAATTCTACACAGACCCTTGCAGAAAGAAGTATGAGAACTATCTAAAGTGTTCAACAGACATTTCCAGAAAATTGCCAAAGGCAAGGTTTAAATGAACAGCGGATTGGTGCTGTTTAAGTTCAATGGACACAGCATGTCACTTTGAGACACTTTCTTATTCTGTTAGTGGATTGATCAGAACAGAGCTCTGTTTCTGGTTCTGCCATAAAGGATAAATGACATTCTCTACCTTGTCAACCTGTCAGCATGGCTTGACCTATAATATAGACCTAACTTTTGCTCTGAGTAACTCTTAAGATATTGATTCCCCAAAGGCTGTTACACAGTAGCTGGGATTGATTCTGAAAAAACACTGTCATATTGTTAAGACTCAGAAGCATTTTCTGACCCCTTGGTGGGCGAATAAAAGGTGTGAAAAACATAAAAGCTTTTCTTCCAGTCTATTTAGTAGGCTGCAGCTCAAGATGTTAGATGTCACATCAAGTGTTCTCAAATTTTGATCATTGACTCAACACGTCCCATCCAGCAAATATAACACATTTCACATCATCACTGAAATATGGATGTCAGAGGACTTAGAAAAATCTTCTGATAAAGAACAAGGTAGTCTGAACTTAACTACTGAATATCAAAGTGCCTATTCCTTTTATTTTTTGTGCTCATGTCTATTTTTTTCTGTGTCTATGCACTGACTCTTATAGAAACATTCATTGAGACTCATACAAAACCTAAACAAGGCTTTGGGAGTCTTTTGTGGCAATTCTGACAATTTTCTATGCATCACATCAATATGAACAAAGACATTACAATAAATATTTGAAAATATCTATAATGTATTAGAACTGGATTTTTTAATGTTACTAAATATTATTAAGAAAAAAGAAGTTTACTAAACTCTTCCCACACGGTATTAAGTTCTTGGTCTCTTTGATGCTCTTGAGTGTGAATTAAATTTTTTCATGGGAAATGGACATGATGCTTAATTATGGCACCAATTTATTTTCTTTTTTAAGATTTGAATTCCAACACTGACAAAAGCCACCATATGAGGGTGTCCTTGTTCCAGCCAAACCAGGTTAATTTTTGCAGTAGACAGGAGTGGCATGGGTAGGTCTTGGAGGATCTGCTTACTGTTTCTGACCAGCTAACCAAAACATCAGCTCAGTTATTTCCAAAAACCATATCACTTTTCACCGAAGATGAGGTTGGGAATCATTAGACGATACTTACTACATAAGATTGGTCTTACAGAGGTAAAGATATACTTGTTTGAAAGACAGAAAAAACTGAATTAAACATTGTGCATTATCATTCAAAGTATATGATACTCTTTACGTGATCAGAAAAATGATTGCATAAAACTGTAATCAATCTATGCAATATTGTCTTTTTATTATACATATTCAATATGGTTTTGATTGTCTTCATTTTCTTTATAATGTAATAATGATATTGATAAAACATGGGAAAGCAACTGATGAGAAGATCAAAAAGTTAAGACAGACACCAGATGAAACGTCTGTAAAACAAACAAAAAAAATCACAATGCATCTTCTCTAGATTTCTAATTTTTTTTTTTTTTTGAAGAGCAAATGAGAAAGTCTAGAAAAACAAGCCTAAAGAGAAAACTGTCTTGCACCCTAAAGAGTGAGTGGTGATGATATTGTTTATATGCCATTTTTTATTTCTGTTCTGCTTCATTATGACATATTGCTGAGAGATAGTGCTTCAAGTTTCTGTTCAGGTTTCTGCTTCAAGTTTCTGTTCGAACATGCTCCTGACTTTAGAAGCCTTATGGATTTGAAGAGGGAAGAGGGAAAGGTCTGTGAGGGAAGGTTACACACACTTTTAGCATAGTCTGGACCCATCCACATCGAACTTCTCACAAAGAGAAATAATCTAAACTGTATATATAGATGTATAACTTCTCTATATCCAATTTATACATTCATATGCCTCATCTCTTATGTACATTTTGGTCTATATAAAGTATAAATTGCACTGAATATATGCAATGCCATGTTGCATTTACCACACCGTATGCATCTTTTCTCCACACACAGATGTGTTAATTTGCTTGTGAAGTTATCTTTGCCCTATGGGTAATGGAGTGTTTCAGGATATTAATGTGTTTATATTAGCAGCACCCATCTAAAAGAAGGTATATGTATTCATCTATTACAAATAAGGAACATGAACTCTAAGCATTGCTTTTTATAACTCTAGGGTCTGTCTGTATTATTATACTGTAATTCATGTGTTCAAAATTCTGCTCTTTTGAAATTCATTACAGCTGGCAATACTTAACATTTTGTGAAAAACTTCCTGGCATTAAATCCAACTTCTAAAACACGACAAGTACATAGTAGCTACTTTATAAAATGTTGTTAACAGGCAGCTTGACATCACCTTAGAGCAAAACCATGGTATACCTCTTTTTTACATTTAACACTAAGAAAAGTTCTGCAGTGAACCAGCTACAGTCCTTCAAATCATGCTGAGAAAAAAAGCCATTCTTTGTATTTAATAGTGAAAGAATTCCACAGAAAATACCTCAGGGTACATGCACAGGGAGACCAGATGATGGCTTTATTATGTCCTCAGTTGTGAGCACTCAACTTCTCAAGCACAGCTGCAGAAATCCTCACAGGATGGCTGCTCCATGGGGTGAGGATGTCTCCTTGGAATATCACAGCAGGGACTGGCAGGCAGGACCCATACTCCATCATCCAACTGGGAGGAGGGCAGCCAGGGAGCATGAGGGCATGTCCAGCCCTGGCATCAGGATCCTTACAGGGTCTGGGTACAGGATGAAACCAGACCAAGACAGGTCTGCAGCTATGCCTGGCTTAGTGGGACACATGGCCAGGCAAAGCAGGGCTGTGGGCAGCTGGAGACTGGCTCTGCCATGGTGTCACTGGAGCAGGGGGTGTAAGACATGGACATAAGACTCCAGCAAAAGTCTGGTAAGAAGATGAAGGAATTGGAGCATATCTCTTATGAGGAAAGGCGGGGACTGGAGAGGAGAAATCTCCAGAAGGATCTTTCCGATTTATACAACCACATGAAGGGAGGGTGAAAAGAAGATAATGTGCTCTCTTCAGTGACACACAGACACAGCTCAAGAGGCACAAACTGAAACACAAAAGGTTCCCTTTGAACATCATAAGGTATTTTTACTTTGTGTGGTGGTGTCTGCACACTGGAGAAGGTTGTTCAGAGAGGTCATAGAGTCTCTCACCTTGAAGATATTAAATGCCATTTGAACGTGAGGCTGGGCAACTGGTTTTAGGTGGCTCTACTTGAGTACGATGGTTCCACACTCTGACCATGATGTCCATTTCAATCTCAGTCATTCTGATTAATGATTTTTTTTTCGTTTTCTGAACGTACTTTGTTCTATTTTTCATAGAGCAATGGGAAAAAAAAGTGAGTCAAATGGTTTTTACACTGAAAAAAGTATGCAAAGTATTTTCTTGTTTCAAATCCTGTAAAACTCTAATATTATTTTTAAGAATAATGATAAACAATAGAATTACTGTTGTTTTGTCCTTTTCTGATACTTTTAATTTTCAAGCAAGTTGATTGTACGATTAACAGAAATTAAAGCTTCATCGTTGTAAACTGAACAATTATGCATGATTTACTTGCTTCTGTTTCTCAGCATCTTGGAGCTGAAGCTTCCTAGTAAGGCATAATGCAAGATTTTATAGAATAATATGTTTTGAATTAATCAAAAGAATTAGCTATTTTGAGAAATCTAATCACCCACATTTGCCATCTAATTATGCTTATCATTCTCCTTTAGAAATATTATTCCATCTGTATTTAAAACAGTGTCTATGACATTTGATTAAAAGCCATGTTTAATGCTGACTTCATAAGACCATGACACATATTAAAATATAAAACCCCAAAAAATATGCTTTGTTTTTGAAATGATAATACACTATTCGCCATTGTGTAGATAATGAATTCATTTTAAAACACATTCTACAGTTATTAGCATTTAATAGCATTCCAGTTGTAGTTACTAAAGTAACTTTAGTCCTTACTAAATGGTAAGGAACTTAGAAAAAATATATCAATGATTGAAAGCCCATGATGATGATAAATAAATGTGTCACATTTTGCTGAAGTGTCATTAAATGCTGGACATAGGTCTATGATAAAACATGCTCTTTTCCTTTTGAGTAAAAAAAGAGCTCAATATTTTCCCATCATTATGTTTGGGAACTCTGAAAACAAATGTGAGAGTCATCACTAAATAGTGTTTGCTTCCTTGGAATGGAGAAAACAAGTATTTCCTGATATTGTCATTAACCACTCGGTTCACTGAGGATCAGTGATAATTGCACACCTAGTGTAAAGAAATAAGTGGCATATAATTAACTTTTTCAAATAAAACTAATTGCAAGAAAAACAGCAACAAAGTAATACATATGAGAGTGTGGTAATTAAAGACAGGAGGACAGATAATCATATAATCTCAACTAAATGATGTAGCAAATGATAAATATTGACTGTTAACTTATTTCTTATTTTTTTGTTTTATTTTGCTTTAATTTTTTTTTTTTAACATTTACTTTTTATATATTGGCACTGAATTAACCCCTTAGCAAAAAAGAAATTTCTTACCAAATGCACATGGACATTTGTTGGGGGTTTTTATTTTATTTTTCATGCCACAAAGGCAACCAGCTCAGTCCTTGGGGTCTTTACATGCATTTTGATTCTGTTATTTTTAGACTTCTAAGATTAATACCTGGGAAATATAAATGAGTTCCTTAATGATAACAATCCAACAAGCTTAAATGTGACTTCTGAGCTTCATAAATGCTTGAAAATAAGGGGGCAATTGGTGTTTGTCTTTCTAACTTAATATGTGCAAGTTTGTATCTTACTCTCAGAGAATTGACAACTTTACAATTATCCTTAAAATGTTGTCAATATCTTCTCATTAGGTTACATTGGGTGTTTGAGAAAACAAATATTTTGTACTGTTTGTAGCATAGAGGCAGAAAGGGTGTTGTTTATTGCTACTCCCAAATTTTGTACACTTGCATCCAGCGTAGCCATTCAAAAAGTCCCTGGAAACCCTGGTTCTTGGGTACTCAGTGGGCAGAACTTCTATTCCCTCCTTCTTGTAAAAGAGTGGCTACTATGCAGTAAATTGAGGAAATAAAAGAATCATTGAGAGGGTAAGGAAGAGTAATGAAGAAGGAACCTACTGGAAAACAGGGTGCCTTAGAAGAGGACACTCTAATATAAAGGACAGCCTGAGGACTTCATTTCACATGAACTGCAGATCAGGCTCCATCTCTGTTTCTTTCTTTCCAGCATCCCCTGCACTTGCCCTCTTTGCTTCAGTGAGTTCTAGTTTTACAACAAATAGCTTTTTCCCTTGTCTATGCTGCAGAACATGATTTCTTCTTTTGAAACATCCTATATTTCAGAGTTGATATTACTCTCCCAAACATTAAAATATTTGTGGAGAGTATAGGCCGACAAGTGTCAAGCTTGTTTCTTTCACTTGTTTCACTGCCTAAGTTCATTGTTTGAAAACAAAGATTTCATGCAAATGCAGGCTGCAAACTTGCACAATTCTCTAAATTTAACTAATAAAAAGCACTAATTTAAAGAGGAATAAATCCTTACTTGTACACAGTTATCAAACTGGTTCTCCAAAAGATCTAAGAGATTTGTATCAGATCCTTATACCTGAGGACAGTGAATCATATACACTCTTTAGGACTCTGCTGAACATTTACATAATATCCAACAGATGCAGCATCAGAAGGCTTCGCTGCTCCAAAGTGAAGTTATGCTAGCTGGACTAAGGGTTTTCCAAAGAGTCTGATTGATATGAGAAGACATAAATTGTTCTTTCAGAATCAGGTACTAAAAGTCTTCAGATTTAGCAGGTCATTTATGGAATATTAGGATTTTTTTTAAAGTTGGGGGTTCTAATTCTACAAATATCTTTAGAAAACAGTAAGGGATTTTTTTAAGAGAATTTGTATATGTAAATGAACATGTACATTTATATACTATATATGGCTGTACATATCTATACACAGAAACATATATATAAATATATAGAGATGAATACTTCTGTAAGCTTCTTGTCAGTCAACAACTACTGAGAAGTACACTTCTTTAAAATTAGGACAGGAAACCCAAAATCTGTTCTATGTTTAAGTTTTCAGTGCCATAGTCATAAGAGACAGATATCTTTCTAAGACTCATTTTGCTACACGATGGTGGTTTTCCCTTCCTTGCCCTTCTATTCCTCTTCCCCTTTGGTTTCTCCTTCTGCTCCCCCTTCCCATTCCCTTCCCATTCCCTTCCCTTTTTAATATGTAAAGTCCTCCCCTTCCGGAAATCAAAACATGAGAGTTAAAGTACATTCATAAAGCGCCTACTTTCACTGTGTTTGAGTTTGCAGAATCACAGGATGGTCAGGGTTGGGAGGGAATTCTGGAGGTCATCTGGTTCAACCCCCCTGTTCAAGCATGGCCCCCTCGGACAAGTTGCCAAGGATGGAGGCCACACATCCTCTTGGGGCACACTGTTCCCATGCTCAGTCACCATCACAATACAAAAGTGTTTCCTGATGTTTGGAGGCAACATTTTATGTTTCAATGTGTGCCTATTGCCTCTGATCTTGTCACTGGTCACTGCTGCGAAGAACATGGCTCCACCTTCTTTGCAGAACTTCTTTGAGCTCAGTGTGCTAAATGTGGGGGGTTTTTTCAATAAAAGAAAGTTAATAGAGAGAGTAAGTAAAGAGAGAAAAAGTAAAGAATATCTGCATTTCATGTACATTCTGAAATTAATTATCCAACCAAAATGAGAAAAAAACCCCAGGCTCACATGTTTGCTTAAAAAAAATATTGATTAACTGCTTCCATAAAGGTGGGAGCTCTTGACTTTTATAATTTTGATTAAAGAAGGAGAAAGCATCCGGATTGATAACACTGGGGGAAAAAAATTGCACTAACCTTTTCCTTGAATATGTCATAAAAATTAAAATGTAGTAAAATTCGACTTTCAAATGATCAGATAATAGCTGAAATTTCCCTTTAGCACATCTAGTGAAATAACCCTGGTGTGTATTAACAAAATGAAATCTTATAAATAGTATATTTACTAATTGAATTATTGAGCTTTTGCTTTCAACGTCTCAGTTTTTCAGCTTTTTAGCAGACATCACTTTTTATTACCTTTCCATTCTAGAATTAATTCAATAAAGATAGGATTTCTTGACCTGGAAGAACACCCTAAAGAGTGTTTACTTACTCAAGCTTTCAGTGGATGTAGGATTTGCTGGAAAGATGTTCACAAAATGTGTATCTCCCACACATTCTTTAAAATGAAGGAATGCACAATATAAGTTTCATACAAAAAAAAAACCATAAAATCGTTTTCCTTTCAATAAAAAATAAAAAAAAAAAAAAAATTCTGTCCTTCTTTCTATGAGACATTACACTGTACCTCTGAGACTTGCCACTAGCAATTCAAAATTCCCAGTTTATACATACAAATTATAGATACTTGTGTGTTTAAATTCTAAAGATACACAAAATTAAGAACACGTTATATTCTTTGGTACCCACAAGTAATAAAATCTGTAATTTATTTATGTAAGATGGCCAAATTTGTGAATTACCTGAAAAATAGTTTAAAAAATACTTAATTACATGTTAAAACCAAATAATTTTAGACCAAGACACAAGGTAACACTTTTGTATGTAAACACATTTTATGCAAAGAGAAATTTTATTCCATTGTTTTAAGAAAAGAAAATAGAAACTCAGATTAGTCTTTGCCACTTGTGATCCAAGAGATGACACTGTAGCTTCCATCAAAGATTGCAATGTATTTCATTGCTCCAGAGAAAGAGTTCAGTGTATGATTAAGAATGATTAAAAAACATGAAGGTAATGAAATAAATTACTGTATATGTACGGATTCATAAATGGTAAAGAATAAAGAAAACATAAAGAAAAACTTTATTGGCTGCATCAATAATACATTTCATGTTTCATATGGCAACCCATTATTTGAGTAAGTGAGATAAACAATTAGTACTTCAATAGTGTCTGCATTCTTCAGTTGGCATCATTTTGTCAGGTGGTTCTGTAAAAAAATAATCTTTTGCTCTCTTCATTATTCCTCACACCATTGTTTGGTGTTCAGAGTTAAGTCTTACTTTAAAAATTATTCAATTAATATTTAATGTTAAAAGTAAAAATTTCAGTCTAACTTTTTGAACTGATAAAGAAGGTGTAGGCTATGTATATCCAGTTCTGGTGGTATATGTGAATGAAATTCAATAGCAATAGAAAGGATTGTAGGGGAAGGAGAAGGAGAAATGGAAGAAGAAGAAAAATCAATCCTCATGTAGCAAAATGAGTCTTAGGAAGAGATCTTTCGCTGTGATTATGACATTGGAAATTAAAATAATCATGGAACAGATTTTGGTTTTCCTGTCCTAATTTAAAAGAATTATAACTTCTTATTTGTCGTTGCCTGACAAATTTTCAAAAGTATTTCTTTTATAAAATACCAAGTATTAAGTGACCAGTTACAGGCATATATAAATGTATAGTCTTCTAACTAGCCTTCTACACAGCAATATTAGGCACAGGTACACTGTCTTGTACTTTTACGTTTGGCCACCTGGAAACCAAATTCAGCCTATGCAAATAAGGCTCAGAGTACAAGGTTATTTCTGAAGGAGTTTCCCATGTTTAACTTACTATCCACTCCACGTTACTCTTCTTGTTTGGTCTAATGGTGTCTTGCATCTCTGAGAGCATTTCATCTGCATAAGTACATGTCACATATCTGTAAGTCATCCCACACAGTTTCAGCTTCAACTTCTGTTCTTTATGTCTTCATTCAAGAAAAAAAGAAAGAGACAGTGATAAATGATCCATCTATTCACATATTTTTCAAATATAAAAGTTTATGTGCAATTATGCTTCCGATATAGTTACTAGTCAACAGACTCCAAGGATATATTCAAATTCTTATGCTATATTTTTTATGGCCTTTCCTAGAATTGCTACTTCAGTTTTGCTCAGTCACAGAATTGATTTATTTCTAATAAGCAGATCACTATAATGAGCTGGCTGATTTCACTGTGTTGTTCATGGCTCATAGATTCCCCAGTATATCTCAATATAATATGCAGAAAAAGATGCAACTCTCCAATAAATATCAGAGATTGTATATTTCAGAAAAATATTAGGAAGTAAAAGCTTGAACTGCTAATATTCATGCGTGATAATGGAATTCTCTCTTGATAACTTTAAATTAACATGACCTTAATTTCCTTGAATGTGCTACATATTCTCCCATAGAGTTACTGTGATTTAACTTGTATTCAGTAAATAAAGAGCATTCTAGAGCTGACTTTTACTCACACAGGGGTTACACTATTATTTATTTTGAAATTAGTCTTTTTTTTTTGCTGTTGTCTTGAAGACATTGAATCATGTTTATTTCACCTCAACAATTTAGAGTGATCTGACTTAATAATGGACTATATATTAAATCTTTCATAGTAAAAAAAAAAAAAATTAGAAAACATTTTTTCAAAAATTGGAGTAGGAATATGTTTCATTTGCACAAAGCTTAATTCATCTTTTATTCATTATCTCAGGGCCTAATGTGCACAATAAATAATACCCAGTCTCATTATTTTATATGGGCAATAGTGCATAATAATCTTAAGTATCTAGACTTTAATAACTAGAAAAAACTATGGTTAGATGACAGATACAGGTATTACAGCACTGTGAATTATTATATTTTTTATAATTAAATAATATTTTTTTTAAAAAGAAAATATGTCTTCTTCCCAGGCAGAACTAGACACAGCATGTGGAATTTTCCTTTTAAATTTTAAATTTTGTAATAAAAAAATGCCTTTCACTTTCACTGGACCGTTATATCTTAGGTTCATTGCGCCTTTTGTAAATTTTCTTTTTACTTCAAGTTTGTTAATTAAGTCTATCCCAGTTGAGTTATTACTAAGTGTATTGGGTTTGTGTGCCAGGTTTTTGTAGATGTGGGACTACAGGGGTGGCTTCTGTGAGAAGATGTCAGAAGTTTCCCTCATGTCCGGCAGAGCCAATTCCAGCTGGCTCCAGGATGGACTCACTGCTGGCCAAGGCTGAGCCAATCTGGAATGATAGTAATACTTTTGTGATAACATATTTAAGAAGAAAAAAAAAAATTAGTTGCATGGTTGTAATTGTGGCCAGAGAAGAGCACAGTGAGAATATGTAAGAGGAACAGCTCTGCAGACACCAAGGTAGTGGAGAAGGAGGGGCAGGAGGTGTTCCAGAAGCCGGACCTGAGGTTCCCCTGCAGCCCATGGTGCAGACCATGGTGAGGCAGCTGTGCCCCTGCAGCCCATGGAGGTCCATGGGGGTGTGAAGATCCACCTGCAGCCCATGGAGGACACCCATGCTCCTCAGAGCCTGAAGGGAGGCTGTGACCCTGTGGGAAACCCATGCTGGAGTAGGCTCCTAGGTCCCTAGCTGCAGACCCATGGAGAGAGGAGCCCACACTGGAGCAGGTTCCCTGGTCGGACTTTTAATTCTGTGGGCGACCCACACCGGAGAAGCTTGTCCTAGAAGTACTGCACTTTGCAGAAGAGTGATCCATGTTGCAGCACTTTGTGGAGAACTGTTGCCTGTAGGATGGACTCACGTTGAAGAAGCTCATGGAGAACTGTCTCCCATGGGAGGGACCTCATAGTGGAGCAGGGGAAGGACTCCTCTCCCCGAGCAGCAGAAGAAACAGCATGTGATGATCTGACCATAATTCTCATTCCCTGTCTCCCTTCGCCACTGAGGGAAGAGATAGACCTTGAGGGAGGGACGGGTGGGGGGAAGGTGTTTTGAAGATTAATTTTACTTCTCATTATCGAGTTCTGATTTTATTAGTAATGAATTCAAATAATATTCCAAATTTGAGTCTATTTTGCCCATGACAGTGTTTGGTGAGTGATCTCTCTGTCCTTATCCTGAACCCATGAACCCTGTGTTATATTTTCTCTCCCCTGTCCACTTGTAGACGGAAGTGATAGAGAGGCTTTGGTGGGTACTTGACATCTAGCCAGGGTCAACCCAGTACACTAAGAAAAAGTCAAGAGGAAAATTTGTCTAATTTCTCAAAAAAGCAGGTTCCTTTATTTCCTCAGATTACTTTGCAGAGAATCTAAAAGTTTGAACACCTCAAAGAGCCAGACAGGATTTTAGAGAAAGTTTACTCTGAAGTCTTTTATTCTTTTAGTAATAGTATGTCAGAATTGCTAACTTCTGCAAGTCACGGTTGTATATTCATATTAGATACCTGACAGATGCTAGCAGGTTTTTTTGGTTATAATTATGAATTTTCAGACAGCATTTTAAAAGGTGAATGGAATTTTTGTATAATTGAGCTGTCCAACAAATCATACGCTTATATCTGTCTTAGAAATGATCACAAAATAAATGTTCCAAAGTGAGTAATAAAATAAAGTGAAATACCTAGAATTATTTTAAATGAATTATCATAACAGCATAATATTAATCAATTAGACTCATTGTCCTCATAATTCTTTCTAATACGGACCAGTTAAAGGCTAACTCCTGACACATTTTTATCTGGAGATTTAAGAGTTGGAGTATACTTTTCTAGTGAGATTTGTGCTTTCAGTTTTTGATGAATTTTATTTTTTAATTCACCCAGATGCTTGCAGTACAGATTTACCTGAAAGATTTGCTTGTCCACTAACAATTCACCTCTTCAATAAGTGATTCTAAAACAGATGTTGCATGAAAGTTTTGATAACATTTCAAGTTTTAAATGTTATGGACTGTTCCAACTAAACCTAAACAATATACAGTGCGAAAACCAGAAACTTGACATTACAGAAGAATAAAAATTTGGTTTTGATTACATAGTAAAAAGGATGCTTTTCTTAAGGATAGACATTCTAAGTCCACAGTAAGAATCACGCCTCTGAAAAACATAAATGTTACTACCCAAACAAATATGACTATGGCAGGATATGAATAATAAGTGTTAAAAAATTAATATAGCCAAAATATGATTTTTATTCACATTTTAGTAATAACAGTCTTCCAAAATTGAATTTCTTTGTCTGCTCCACTGATCTGAGAGGTTATTNAGAAGAGAAGAGAAGAGAAGAAGACTTTTTCAGGTGGAAGGGACCTACAATGTTCATCTAGTCTAACTGCCTGACCACTTCATGGCTTACCAGAAGTTAACGCTTGTTATTTAGGACATTGTCCGAAAGCCTCTTAAACACCTACAGGCCTCAGGCACTGATCATCACCCTCTCAGTTTAGAAATTCATGCTAATGGCCAGTCTCAAT
>VZTH01008174.1:0-40973 GCA_013397815.1 Aleadryas rufinucha | reverse complement strand
TGTTAAAAAATTAATATAGCCAAAATATGATTTTTATTCACATTTTAGTAATAACAGTCTTCCAAAATTGAATTTCTTTGTCTGCTCCACTGATCTGAGAGGTTATTGTAATTTAATTAGGTTTTTTTTTCATTCTGTTTTAGTCTGTTTCTTTATTTTCCGAAGATTAATACTATGATTCCTCAGCTATTTGCTTTTATTTGTAGCTAGATCAGGAATTTAAAGTTCTCTGTTTTTTAAGCACTTGTTTCTTAAAGAATAGGCTCTGTTATAATGAGGATGTTTCACAAGATTATTCATTGTAAAAATGGAATGCATTAAAAAAAATGCTGAAGATAGACTAATTATCCTATCTTTATCCTTTAGCTGGTTTTCTAGCTGTTCTATTAATTCTTTTGCAGTGACTTAAGCTTGCAGAACACAGCTAATCTGTGTGGTGTCTGAACATCTTGCCAAAATAGTTCATTACTGCGTTGAGTAACAGCACAGTGAAACAGTGTTAGTCTTGTCATTGTAAGTCTAGATTTTATACTTTTTTTATTTCTGCATTGGTTCATGTGGCAAGGTTTTGATAGTGAGGGAAGAGTTGGCTACTCGAGTAAGTACGACAGCTGGCNGCTGTAGAGAGCAATGAGGTCTCCACTCAGCCTTGTTCTTTCCAAACTAGATAGGTCCAAAATCCTCAGCTACTCCTCATTTTTTCCATCCCTTTTACCCTTTTTGCTGCCCTACCCTGTCCTCATTCAAGGAACTTCATATCCTTCCTACATCTTGGGACACAGAACTGCATAAAACAATAAAGGTGAGGTCACACCAATGAGGCCACAGAGGGACAACCACCACTTTTGACAGGCTGGTGATGCTGCATTTGATGCACCCCAGGATTTGGTTTGACCTCTTGGATGCCAGGACACACGGCTGACTCACATTGATCCTGCTGCCAATCAGCAACCCCAGATCCCCTTCAGCAGGGCTGCTCTCCAGCCACTCCTCTCCCAGTTTATACTTGTGGACAGATAGAGCCATCTCCAGCCAGACTCAGTGCAGGACAGAGCTGAACCTGTCAATCATGATGGGTGATTCTTCTTTGATTACATATTTATGAAAGAGTGTGAGAGGGGAGTGTGAAAAAGAAATATTATGGAGAAACAAAAAAAAGCCCTGCAGTCACGAATGTGAGAGAAAGAGGAAATGGCCATGTCACAGCAGATGTACACACTGCAGCCCATGAAGGTCCCCTTCCCACTCTGCAGCAGGTGGGAAGAATACATGATGGAGCAGGGAAGAACTAGGAAGACTAAGGAATGGCAGACGGGAACAGTTACTTACTGACCACAGCCCCTCATTTCCCTGTGCTGCTTTGGTGTGGTATCAGTATCAGGACTGAAGTTGAGCCTGGACAGAAGAGGGCTGGGAGAATGTGGTTTGAGTTTTCTTTTCAGACAAGCCTGAAATTCTGAGGGCAATGGTGACTTTGCATCTGATACAGATGGACAGTTTGTACAGATATACAGATCTGTATCTTTTGTAAGAGAAAACTGAACATAGTAATAATAATATTCCCCTTTTCTCCATCTATTTATCCTATATTTAAATAGAAAAAAAAGTGGAAGTTTCACATCCGAGAAGAAATTATATGTTTTATCTTCATGCATTAATTTTTTCTTTACCTGAATTGATTCTTTTTCAAATGGTATATTTCCCTTACTGCTCTAGAATTTTTTTTTTGTGTGTGTGGTGAGGATTTCATAGGACAAGATAAATATCCAATATGCATATCAGATTTGTTTACTTTTGATCCAACTATGCATTTGATAACCTGAAAGATAGACATTTTGTTTACCTGGAAATAGGACAGAGAGGAGAAGTATCTCAAGGTTGGGAGGTGTCTAACTCCATCCAGATGGCAATATTTAATGTTTGAATTTAGTTTCATTGCTTATACAAAATATTATTTAGCTAGGAAACTAAGAACACTAGCTCTTTGTGTATATAGTGAAATCAAACACAGCAGACTGATGAGATGAGGATGCCATCAAATTTTTTAGTGAGAAAAATGTACCCTAGATCATTAAAAAGATGAAATTGAGGGCAACGTTTTAGCAAAATCTTTACACGGCCCCAGCTGAAAAAATGTGGTCCTATGAAATATTAAAGAACTATCCTTGTGTGAAGAAAGGAATTAGTGGCTATAAATCTGATCTGAGATTTTTAGGCGGTCATGAAACACCTCAATGATAATTTTCATAGAAAAGTAGCGTGTCCAAAGAACCTTTTTTTTCCCCACATGAATTCCCCAGGTGCTGTCCTAGTCTCTAAGCACTGTTACCTGCAGATGTAAAGCAGAAGGTACTGTTGCATAGGAAAAATTGTTCTGCATTATATGGCCACTGGGTCAGAGTAGGTTTTAAATTTCTTTGGATAAAGTTTTAGCAGATATCTGTTCTAGCTTTCATTGACAAGAAGCAAGGATTTTTGTTTTCTACAGTATGGAGGCATGTATATATCTAAATGTATTAAAAACAAAGCACTGATATTGTCCCATCTGAGTTAAAGAGGAGAGAGAGTTAATTAAGTTTGCATCCAGCTATTATATCTTTGTCTTGCGTATTTCTAATATGTGTCACCATCACAGGAATACATTACCATATTTCTTTAAAAGAATTTCCTGAGGAAATTTCCGAGCAAGGACAATTTTTGATCAAAAATCTAATAAAACCCGTTTTTATCTAACTTCTCTCTTTGCTCCAGAAGGAAATACTAACTGGTGGCCTGTA
This sequence comes from Aleadryas rufinucha, assembly GCA_013397815.1. Taxonomy (NCBI): domain Eukaryota; kingdom Metazoa; phylum Chordata; class Aves; order Passeriformes; genus Aleadryas; species Aleadryas rufinucha. Next base: position 38,196 of record VZTH01008174.1, on the reverse strand, counting down.
TTTTCAGAGTTTATAATATGTTACAGATGAGTGATGGGAGGCATGCAAAATATTGTAATGCAATTGGGATAAATTAAACAGGAATCAGTCTTTTCCGGATTTTTTTCTAAAAATATGTACAAATAAATGTTGATATGTTTGCTTTGATATATTTTGTTAACTTGTTCTAATAGGAGCACAAATATATTCTGTTTATACCTCTTTCATACTTTATATCGAGTACATGATTCAGATACACTTTGCAACATTTTTGTTGATAAGGTACTACATAATCTGTCTGGGTATTCAGAGTCTGTTAATGTACTTACACTTTAAGCCATCATATAAAACTTTAATTAATATGAAACAAGTAAATAAATCCCAGAATCCTTTATAGTATAAAGGAATAATAAAATCATGCAAAAATCCAAATCTAACATATTCTTGAGAATTTTATCATTCTTATTGTCTTCATCCTTTTAGTTTTCTGAGCTATAGAAATAGAAGAGAATAGAATGGTTTGGGATGGAGGGGACCTTAAATATCAGCTAGCTACAATCCCTCTGCCAGAGGCAGGGACACCTCCCATGAGACCAGGCTGCTCAGAGCCCCATCCAGCCTGGCCTTGAACACTTCCAAGGATGGGGCATCCACAACTTCTCTGGATAACCTGTACCTGTGCCCCACTGCCCTCACTGGAAAGAATTTCTTCCTAATATCTAATCTAAACCTATGCTCTTTCACTTTGAAACCATTCACCCTTGTTCCCCTTGCAAAAATCTCTTTCCATTTTTCTTGTAGGCCCTCTTTGGGTACTGAAAGGTTGTAATAAGATCACCCTAAACCCTTCACTTTTCCAGGCTGAACAGTCCCAATTCTCTCAGCCTTTCCTCACAGGAGAGGTGTTTCATTCCTCTAATACTCCTCTGGATTTGCTCCAATAGGTCTATGTCCTCCCTGTGCTGGGAATATTTAAAATAAAATTTACAAATTATTCCAGACTTGGGGGTGGAGTGCACAAAAAAGATACTTAGGCTGTAAAAATAGACTGACAGGACTCTAATGAAATTTAAAAAATCCCTGGTCTAAGGAAGGAAAACACTAACAAGTCAAGAACTGGTCTAGCTTATTGTTTAAGAAGTTTATTCAAGTTGAAGTTGTGTTCATTTTAAGCATTAAATTCTATGTCCTATCAGAACACTTAAACAATTTATCAGCCCATAAAGTAATCAGAGATTCTAAAACTGACTCTGGATTCACTTATCTCTTTCATCTTTAAAACATTCATATCTAATATGCCAAAAACATTACATTTTTATTTTGGTTTTTAGATTTACTGAATTTCCATTTCTATAATCAACCATTTCATAGGCTGTGAAGTAATTCTGTTAGTAGGCATTTGCAAAGGGACAGGTGAATCCTAAGAAATTTAACCATATTCTGTGAATATTACCAAAAAAGTAGAGTTGAATTTTGAGAGGTACATATCATTCTAAGTACAAAAGTAAATTCTGTGTTTTCAGTGCCTACTCATTTCTTAATGGATTTGTCTTCTGTTGTTTTGTATGATTTCTGCTGAAATAAAATGAAGTTAATTTTCTATATCAATATTAAACAGAATATAACATCTGTAATAAACTTATCTTGAAAAATCAAACTAAAGAGATTATCAAATCCATGTAATTTAAGCAACAAAGCACAAAAGTAGGTAATTGTTAATATAGAAGTAAAATCACTAAGAATACTGAAAATATCCTAATACTTAGAGTTCAGAAAGTGCTGAAATTCTTTGCTTGGCTAGGGCTTACATGATCTACATAGAAATACTTGTGATACAAAAGAGAAGTTGGAGCAGAATTCTCTGTAATCCCTTAAAAGAGGGAATCAGGAAGGTGATTAATCTGGTATGAAGATAAATTGCTGGAAAGGTGCAATGACTCACCTGCAGAGGTGTCAACACTTATTCATTGATTTCAGGGAAGAATAGAATGATTTATGCTAGATGACTTAAGATACGTGAAATTAACCTCATCCTTATTCCCACTGCAAACAGTTTCTCTAAGGAGAGAAGGGTGGAGGAAAAAGAAAGGAAAAAACTTGTGGAGAAAATAGTAACTATAATCCTTCTCTTTTCTCGTGACTCCATTTGTCATCAGGCTAGTCCATGTTTGCTAGACAAGTGGGGTAGTATATAACATATTCTTTCTTTTTCCATTAAGGAATTCAGAAATCAATACGAAAATGTTCCTGTTATTTTTAGACAAGAAGACTATGCAGGCATAACAGAAGTCAACCTGAGGCCTAATTAATTACAGCATAACTTGAATCAGAAACTTTGTGTGTTTTTTTTTTTCTCGTGTGATTAGTTTTTTTCTTCTTTTTGTTGTTGTTGTTGTTGTTGTTGTTTTTGTTTTCTTTTTATATTTTATAGCATTGGAGACAAAACTGTAATTTATTTAAGAATTAGCGTCAAATTCAGAAAAGAAAATCCAGTAATGTGTATCTCAAGTGTTTTGTGTTGATTATTGCTGTTACAGTCAATGAAAGGCATATCATCAGCCTTTGGTTGCATGAAGCTTCTATTTTCTTTACTGCTTCAGTGATGAAAAATATGTACATGGACTTCTCTGTGTGTTTGCACTGTGTTCAGGTTTTTTAGCCAGTACTTTACCGGAATTAAAGCATTTTGCAGTAGCAGCCTAATAGCCTAAAAGCAGCCCAAGAAACTAAGCAAAGAGGCTAAAAAGCTGAAAATATTACAAAGGAACAGACTTTTATTTTTGTTTTTTGCTCATGTTTGAGTGGTGCTAATAAAGACTTTCAAGATTCTATGCTTCCAATCAAGATGGATGCACTCATCTCTCAGTATATGAATATACTAAAGATGATATCTGAGTCAGATGTCAGTAGTTCAAATGTAATTAGACTTGAATCAATAAACAGCAAGAGCAGTAACATTGAAATCAGAGGTTCATTTTCCCAAATTAACCCAAAAGTTTGCCTGCTTTCTAATATTGAACTTCCAGCCTTACAGTGGTGAGTATTTTATTCTAAATATATTCCTAGATGTATTTCTGGAATTCTTATTAAAGTGCAATATACAATGAAAATTCATAAAAGACGCATCAGTAAATTCAGTAATGAATTAAAGAAAAAAATCAGATTTTTATTACAGCTTTTTATTTTCAGACAGTCATGTCTGACAGTTCATTCCTATCTGAGGGCCTGCCTAAAGAAGAGAAACTGCTAAGAGGAAATATAACTTTTAGAAAATATAACTATTTTTTGTTTTATGTTCACATTAGATGCACTTAAATTTTTTCTGATCAAGTTAAACCCCTACTTGATACTGTTTTGAAAATGGCTTTATCACTTTGTACAGTGTAGACTTCATCTTCACTGAGGAGACAGGCAGAAGTCGCAGAACGTTAGGGGATACTCAGGCAGTTCCCTGTATCCACCAATATGGTTTCTTGCAGTAGACTGATTAACAAAATACAATTGTATGCTGATGTTAAAAAATATGTCGGCAGCTCCTATTTAAAAACTTTTCAAGAAAAGTTTTTCAGACTTTTTCCTTTGAACAAGAAGTTAAAATGTCAACATAAAACATCTAGCATAGATGAATCTTTACTGTTGTATCAAAGAGGAACAAATTTCAAGCAATTTTAACATTCCAGTTAAAGTAATTTAAATTGCAAATAGAATTTTAAGATTGTACTATATAAATATAATTTTACTATGATATGTTGCTTTACAACTCCACTAATAAATATGCGGGATGGTAGTGCAGTTAGCTGTTTTGTAATTTTTAGAATTACATTTACATACCAGAGCTATTTAGTCTGAAAATATGAAAGTGTTTTGCATAAAAGCCCTTTTCTGAATTCCCTGTTCAGGAAATCAAAAGTCATTCTATTAATGTAGTGAGCAATTAATTTATCTAAAAAACCCCCCAACTTTGTAAATCTAGGATTTATTAACTTTCTATATAACAAACTGTAATGACACATCAAATTTCTTACCTGTCATTTTTGATAATCAGATGTATTTTAGGGTTTATGTGTGAATATTTTCTTTTCAGTCTCAGTATTTCCTTTTGCCTCTATAGTTGCCTCTGTAAAATAGTAGTCTACTGTAAAAAGAGCTAGCAATTGCCTATGGAAGAAATAAGTATTTTGATTGCGGCAATGAATTATGGACTACATTAAGAGCTTTTCTGCTTTTTTCTATTCTGCCTTATATATGCTTCCATTTCTGTTGCAGAAGGAACAAAAGGCCTGTTGCAGAATGTCTTTTCTTCATTTTTTTGATTGCGCGAAGCTTCTATTTTCTGCTTCAGTGGTGAAAAATATGTATATAATGGCAGAATTTGCAAACCTTTGAAAGGTGTACACAAGAGAAAACCCCATCCAAAAGTAGGTGGCAATCTAATTTAGAGCCAACAGAGCAACTTTTCAGCTGAAAGTGTAGCTTCTAGGGTTTCTTGGGTTTGGTTTTATTTTGTTAGAAGTTTACAAACTACTCAAATAAAAGAAATACTCATTTTGTCAACAATTTATCATGCAATGAAATATTTAAGCTTTTCTCTGCTGACCAAACATGTTTCAAACAATTTCAACCTGAGATTGACTTCTTTTTCTCTCTGCTCTACTCCTCCTCTCTTTTTAATGTATACCTACGGAAACTGTGTTATATCTGCCTCCAAGATCTCTCAGTGCTACAGGACTACTTTCCATGTCTTCTTGCAGTCCATACACGGTGTATATCAGCAACAGGTGTTTCTCCTCAAAGAGAATAGGATATCAGATAAGAGCTAACACTTCTGAATACAAAAATGCAGTTTAGATTTGTACTGACTTAAAAGGAAACGGTTACAGAGTAATTCAAACCACTTGAAATATTAAATTAATTGTGAAAACGGTCATAATATACTGTATTCCCTGTGAGCCAATTTGTGCTATACAAAATAAGAAAACATATGTCCACCAAATTTTAATCAAGTTTGGAACAAAAATACCCAAACTTTTTGCAAGGAATGAAAATTCCTATTTTCATTTGCCTTGGTTGAAGTGGAGCATGTTTGTAAATACGTGTGAAATTGTTGTTTTATTATTAGGAACAGAAATCTGTCATTATAGTAGGTTTGTTCAAGATAAATTTTGTGTACACTTTTGGTAATATTCAACCAAAAAATCAGGTGCAATGAGGTACAATTATTGCTGTGTATCCTCTGCGATATGACACTTCATGGAGGATAGATTAATAAGATCATATATTTTTAAGAATGGAATCTAGAGAAGTAGGTAATCCCAGAATGTTTTACAAAATTTTACTGTTTGCTTAAAAGTTTTAAATATCACCCAAGTATTTCAAAAAGCCACTGTTAGAAGTCATAATCTTCAAGCTTGTGACCTTAAAAACTTTTGTTTTCATATTTTTATCGAAAAAATTACCCCAAATCTCATATAGTTTAAATGTTCCTATAAATGGAAAAGAAAACCCCAAACACCAAAACTGCCACACACTCATTTGATTACAACAATGACAGATGTTAGCAAGCAAGGATTCATGCAGATTTGCTTCCTCCAAGTTATGATGTCCAGTGCTTTGTTGGAAAGTGCGTCCTACCCTTCTATCAGACTAGAAGACTCTGCTATACATGCTTAAACCCTACAAAATAAAACGAAAATCAACAAAGAATGCTAATTTCTCCATTATTTGAAGTTTAAATTCACACTTGTTTTTTGACTTAGATAGATGTTTTAACTCAAAAAAAAGTATACTTAATGGTGAATTGAATGAGTTTCTGAAGTCTGTATTAAACAGCCAATGACAACATAAATAAAAATATTCTACAAAATAAAATATGAGTCCTAACAAAGCATTAAGAGTTTTATTATATCTGGCTTATCAGTACACTGATCTCCATCACCTATCTCCTCACCATTCTTCCACTTTTAACCATACAAGATATCTTATTTTAGGTTTTGATCCATTACTATTCCTTTGGAAAAGGAGGGGCTGAAATCTGTCAGCTTTATTATGCAACCCTGAAAGATTAAAGTCTCTGAAGAAGTGATTTAAAACCTAAAACAATTTATTGAATCAAGGATTTTACCAAGACTTTTGAATATACACAATGAACTCTCTGGTGTTGCCGGAAAAGAACAGCAAATGTGTTTAATAACACAGTAAATAAAACCCTGATCCAGGTAGTGGGAAAACTGAATTCAGTTTATTCCTGTGTCAGATTGGATTGACATCCTTTTTTTGTTTTTAACAAAGAAGTCCATGCTGGCAATGTTTCATGCTTAGTCTGTACTACTGAATACAAAGATTGAAAACTCAATGGAAAAGGAACAAGAGCAATCATGAGTGCAGTCTGGGACATGTAGTTGGAAGGCACAGGCACTGACTAAGGCACTGATACACCTCGTTTCTGCACAGAGAGCATGTCTCAATATTTGATGGAAGAGCCTTACTACTCTAAGACCAAAAAGCTTATTACACACCTGAATTTTTCCCACTTCTTTGTTTAAGTGACAACTGAGTTTGAGTTGGTGGCATTATAAGTTCAAATTCAGTTGCCTTAAATCTTTCAGTCCACTTTCTTTAGGTGCTTAAATTATTTATACAGAATAGAGCTTCTAACCAATTAATAAAACTGCAGAAAGAAGGTAATATTCCCTCACAAATACTGCATATTTGTTTTAAAATATCTGTGTTCCTTTTATAGATTAAACAAAATTTAGAGAAATAATATTAAAAGCCTGTTAACTCAACCTGGTACGTTTTGATATATCAAGTTACTTACTAGGTAGGCAAGCAACCTATCTTACCTGGTAAATAACTACAGGTTACTTACTGAGTAGGTCCTTTCAGCATGAACAATAACAGTCTGGCTTACTCAGTCACTCATGGATCATTAACTTACAGCTGTCATCTCTGAGACTGTAAAAAAAACCCTTGAATTGTACCACATTCATGTAGGTCTTCCTCAAGTGACAAAAAGTGAATATGCCTGTATATATTCATGATTCAACGCATTCCTGTTATTTCTTTTCTGTATGTCTCACATTGTTTCCTAACTAGAATTACATGCATCTAAAAGTAATACCAGATCATTTTCTCCTATTTATAAATGATTATGTCTGCAAACTTTATGGCCAAAATAAAATTAAAAAAAAAAAAAAAAAAAAAAACAACCCCCACAACCAAACAACGTTTGCAATAAAATAAATACCCATTGCATTTCTTTTTGCTGTGTTTAATATATTTTGTTTGTTCAACAGTGTCCTGCAAAACAGAAAATAAATTCTTGCCCTTTTTCTTGCTTACCTGCTTTTTCCCCTTTCAAGAAATTTTGCATTTGTGAAAGCCACTAATCTGACAGTCTGGAGGATGTGGGCAGTTAATTTCAGCTCTGTCCCACTGTCCTGTACACTCCAGGTGATTCAAATTTACCAAAGATCATGAGGAATGTTCATTCTACATTTATTTTTTAATCATGGAGTTTCCACTGAAATAGTAAAAAAGGCTGAAGTATTTCTGGAGCTTGGGATACTCTTATTTTATGTAGGTAACTGTAAGTCTCTTTAGTAAATGTGTCTGGATAGACTTGTAGACTGAAAGTAAGAGGCCAACAGATGCTTATAAATAACACCAGGCACAGAAATAAAACTATTATTACTACCAGTGCTAAAAACTTTCCCAGAAATGCTCCCATAATCTTACTCTCTAGGTCTAAAGAGTTCTCTTCTTATCGGAAAGGATCAAATTCTGCTTAGCCAAGAACACCAAACAGCATTGGAAGGCATGACTGAGTAAATATGATGTTTCCAATTACTAGTTAAAGGCTTTGCACTGACTTAGAGCACGGGGTCTCAGAAGACTCCCAGGCTAGCTATGGCCTGATTGGGTTCACGCTTGTTCAACTCTGGTAGCAGCTCATACAAATCAACTATCAAGCCACTGATTGAATTAACAGTGAATTTCTCTTTGTTTGCTCGTAAAGAGATATCTGTATATGCACATAACCAAATTTTGAGAGTAAAAAAAAATGTCTTCAAACTGTAACATGTGGAATACAAATTTTATTTTCCATAAGAGGTCATTTTCATCAGATAGAAAACAAAATACTTTTTCTCTCATATTGCTCCATTATAACACAAGTCAAGCTATGAAATTCTTTTGCTGTATCAGATGTAGCTTTTCAGCCCTTGTATCCTTTCATTGGAGAGGCCAGAGACTGGCCATTGTCTAGTCTCTGTTTAAAAAATTTTCAGTTGGATATTATGGCCAGGATTTTAATTGTATTTTTCTTTATCCCAGTAATGTAAAAGGAATCTTATATATGTGGAAACAATTTCTTTAATAAAAATCCCATAAACTAGTATAAGCATATCAATCTACTTTTATTAAAAGTTATTTAATAATTTAGTTGCCCAAGAGTTGCTGAGAATTTTCTTAGGGAGGATTAACATCTGAATAAAAAAGTAGGAGTATGGTTTCATCTGTGAAAAATCTGTTTATTTAATCTTATCTCCTGACTTCTATGAGTTGCTTACAGACACTGGCTGACGTTCAAATATTCAATATGGAATTTGAATGTCTAAAGTGGTCTTGACTGAACTGTCAATTCAGTAGGTGGCATTTATGCAGAACATTTTACTCAACTTCAATAAAGATCTGGAATTACAGTAGGTCTTGATTTACAGTTATAAATTTTTTGTAGTGCCTACCTTCACTGAGTTTACAACGAAATTTTAGAAAGCAAACAGTATCAAAGAATCTTTTCAAATGAATGAAAATAGCCATGGAATCAGAACACTCTCTGGCTTTTCATTTTCTTGGAAAATTGGGCTATTAGAAGTCAAGTATAGAGACATTGCTCTTGTGTCTGATTATGAGAACTACTTCATATCAGAATAGTAACAGAAACTAAAATAAGTCTTTAATACTGTGCTTTCAAACAAATAATATAAATGTAAAATTAGGGAACATGGAGATGTACAATTAGTTACATACAATTAGACAAAACAAACCCTAGAAAAGATGTTGCAATTACTGCATGATCTTATTTTATGGATAATGATTGTCAATGGATCTACTGAAAAGCAGGATCCTGTGATCAAGCCCAAATGAAGATCTTTCTAAACATATCAGTTTAAAATGCATGAGAAGTGGAACAACACAAATTTTAGAATTACTTTGTTTTCTATTTGTTCTATACTATTAATCTGGACAGAAACAAATAATACAATTAAAAATAAATAAAGAGACAACGCCTGCCTCCCCAGGGAAGCAGTTATCTTTAGGCCATGGAGACAAAAAGTTTACTTCAGAGGCTAATTTAGTCCCTTTAAACATAGATTTTTTTTAACTTAGTCTCAAGAAATTCTATGTAATTCTTTTCATGTATTACCTGCTAGACAGCTGAAATTCAGGGAAATGTATCTAACAATAAGTGCATTTATAAAGAGCCAATATTGAATTTCTTTATCCTAATCCGTATAATTCGCTTCTTAGTTCAATAGGGTTATAAGAAGCATTAACTTCTTAAATTAACTAAACTAAGTTTTTAGTCTTTAGCTTATCCCAATATTTTAATTACCTATGTAGTTGTTAAAGTGGGGAAATAGAGTCCTAACACCTTGATATTCTGTGCTGCATATTAAGGGATTTTCTTGTTGCTTTCCAGTGGATGAAAAAGATTGACTCTTTTCTTCTTTATGATAATTACCTTATAAGATGGAATTTCTTCATATTTTGATCCTTTAGTTTTAGGTTTTCTGAACCTAAGAAAATCCCATAGAACAATTTTCCTCTCATTGTTTTTGTATTTACCTAAATTCTTTTGTAAAATATTCTCTCAAAATAGACTCAGATAAATAATTCTCTTGTTTTTCAAGCTAAGCACCCTTGTTAATTCATTCCTGAATTAATCCATTTGTTTTCCAGTATCATTAACCAGACTAACACTATTAGCTATCACTAAACACTTTTCCTACAGCCCTAGATGAACTCCAGTTTTTCCTCTCATCCTGATTTATTTTATATTCTGTATTTTCTTTCATGTGCTGCCAGATGTAATTATGTTTATTTTATAATTTTATCATTGCCTAATTTTGCTGATGCTTGTCAGCCCTCCCTTGTTTCAGGATACAAAAGAGAATTTTGTCTTAGTAAGTGCAGTAGTGTTCTCCATTATAAAAGGTTAAGCTAGATGTACCAATACTCGCAGTCCTTCCAAAGGTCATAACAGTTGTGCATGCCAAATTGATTCAAGTTAAAAAAACCCCACAATTATAGGTTGCATGTCCTTTTCCATTGTTATCCACCATCATCATCCATCCTTTGACTGGAAACAATTTAAGCAGACACATGAATAAAAGTACCAAGAACTCTGAAAATTTTTCAGTAGAAACAGCAACATTTTGACAGAATGTCGAGTATTTGACAAAGATGATCAACAGTGTTCTGGAATGACGGTATCTTTTTAATGGGAGGTATTTCTCTTTTTCTCACCGATCATTAAAAGAAAGTTTACACTTCTCAAACATTTGTATGACAGCACTATGTGCTATTGAAAATGATACATCTCGTTCTGTAAAGAGGGTAAAATTATTTTCTGATATTCCTCAAATCTTTGCTTTTCTAAACAGTAGGGTTTGCTTTCAAGACTTTTCTTCAAATCAATCAGGGCTAAGAAATTATGACTCAGTTTTGCAGAACCTAAGACATAAATGACAGCAAAATGGAGATGGGATTTGCACATACAATAGGTATCTTGGCTATCTATTATCTACCTATCTATTGATCCATCTGAAAACGAGAAGAAAACAGACACACTGGTACAGGCTTCAGCTCATATTAACAATCAGAGTATAAATTCAAGACATGTAGAAATCTTGGCTTTGGTAGCTTCAATCTGCCAGGCTCTTTCTCTATACATTGTGTGCCAGCTCATCCTCTAGTCATCCTCCTGTGAAGAAATGTTGAGAAAATTTGGGTTATTAAGGCTAGAGAAGAGAAGGCTCCAGGGAGAACTTAGAGCAGCCTTCCAGTGCCTAAAGTGGGCTTATAAGAATGATGGCAAAAGATTTTAATTGGATCAATAGTGATAGAACAAGGGACAATGGATTGAAACTCAGAGGCTTGATTGAGACTAGATATAAGAAAGAAATATTTTACCATGAGAATGGTGAAACACTGGAACAGAATGCCCAGAGAAGTTGTGGATGCCCTATTACTGGAAGTTTTCAAGGCCAGGTGGGATGGACCTTTGAGTAACCTGGTCTAGTTGAAGACTTCCCTGACCATTGTAGGGGAGGGTGGACTAGATTCCATGCTTCTCTGATTTTATGCTTCTTTATTTGTTCTTTCAGCATAATTTTTTTTTTGTGATGTATGAAAAGTCATAGTTATAGTCTGAGATTAAAATTATTCTAAGGGGGTTAAATTGTCCATATGGTAAACAGGAAAACCTTAAAACCTACAAAGGTTCCTTATTTTAGATACATCATCTAGGTGGACTGAATCTTCATATAATAACAATGATAATGATGATATGATGATAATAGTAGTAATAATAATGCCCTACCTTCTATTAATTTTATTTGATGTTTTACTGAGTATTAGGATATCTCAATGTATTGGCCAATTGTATGAGGATTAACTCTTCAGTAGTAACATTTAAAACAGATTTGACAATACTTTTAAATTTGGAACAACATTCTGGACACTTATTTCAGTCCTTTATTGGACAAGATTTGTAACTCCCATAAAAAATCTGTAAGAAAAAAATGTATTGGAATTGGGTCTTGCAGTTTAACCTATTTTAATTCAGTTAGTGCAATTACATTATTTTCTACCTCAGAAAGAATACCAATTACAATTATTTCCTTCGCTAGGAGGCAAAGTATTTACTTAATGGTTATGAAGTTTTAGTTGCAGACTGCAAACACTTGTGTCATGTTTTCTTTCTCAAGAAATTATATTTTGCAATGAATAAGGCTGGCAGATCTGATATTTAAGGGAGTGCAATGAGTCAATGTGTTGAATGGTTATTAGATTCAGACCACTAAAGGATTAACTTGAAAAAACAGTTTGATATGTCAGAAAGTACACTTTACTCATCAGTAGAACAAAAATGCCTACTGTATTTTCTAGGTAACTGGAATGAAAAGGGTGAAGAACTAAAGGTTAAACATCAGAGTTGCTACTTATGTTCAAATAAAGATTTTACATTTATAAAGGAAATTGTAGCACTGTTAAGACTAAGAATCTGCAAACTGTGACAGATGCAGGTGAAGAGAGTGCACCACAGAAAATATGAGAACAAAATGATGTATAAAAATTTTGGTTGTTTCTATGATCTTATTTGCCTGGTTATCTAAGCAGTAACATTAATTAGAAACTGCATATTTTTCATGTTAACTTATTAAATTACATCTCTGGTAGTTTTCACCAGGAAATTATTAATGATGTCATATAATGTACAATATTCTCTTCATAAATATGCCTGAATCTATCAGATATGTTTAAAAAAAACCTTTTTTTTTTTTGTCTAATGAATTAGAAGAATTTATTTAGCCTTATTATTTCAAGTTAAGAATTGCCTTTTAATTTAATGAATTCAAAGCTTAAATTTTTTATGTACATGCCTGAAAGGTGTGTACCACATGCACCTGTATCACTTGGTTTTCTTTCTCTTCACTAGGAGTGCACAGTTTTCAGAGGTTTTATAAGACCAGCATGGTGGGTTCTCTTCTGTTTCTCTTCACTGGTCTTTGGTGGCCATAGGGCTGGGGCAAGGCCCTGTGGTGTGTGGTCAACATTGAAAGCTAAGATTAACTTTGCCAAATACAGTATTTGGAAGCACTGAACACTGTTCCAGCACAGGTTTGCAATTATATAGAGAGCATTTTCTTGTGTGATATAAAACTTTTTGTCAATATTTTGATGTATTGGATTTATATTATGTTGCAAGGTTTTAGTAACTGGGGAGAGATTCAGGGGTGGTGTTTTGAGAAAGGGTCAGGACCTGCCCAGTACTGAACACAGGTGGTTCCAGAGGGCTCCACTGGACCCACTGCATGGCACAGTCAAGGTGGTACATTTCTATTATAATGTAACAAAGAAAAGGAAAAATGCTGCCCACCAGTCAGAGAAACAGTCCCATGAACAGAAAGGTAAGAGAAGAAAGAGGGGGAGGAGGGGCTCCAAAAAATGCAGATATTTTCCAGCAGCCCATGGCGAGGATCAAAGCGGAGCAGGTATTTCTCTGCAATGCATGGAGAGGACCACACCGAAAGAAATAATCGCACTGCAGCCTGTGAAGGGGAGAAAATTTCTGACAGTAACTGCAGTCCATGTAGAAAACCCACGATGGAGCAGACTCATCCTGAAGGACTGAAATCTGTGGGAAGGACCCACCTCAGAGCAAGGGAAAAGTGTAAGGAGGAAGGAAGGGCAGAGAGGAAGTGTTACAAACACTCCATAATCCAACATCTCTGATCCTTCATGTGCTACTTGGGAAGCAGTGGTAGCAGGGGAAGGAGATTGAGGACATAGGAATGAATAAGTGAAGTTCCATCTGTGTAAAAAGGGTGAGGGCGACAGGAAGGTGTTTTAGTTTTTTTGTCTTTGTTTCTCACCACCCAACTCTATATTAATTGGCAATAAATCTTTTTTTTTTTTCCCAAGTCAAGTCTGTTTTGCCTATGATGGAAATTGGTAAGTGACCTTTCTACCCTTATGTCACTCCATGAACTTTTTCATCTCTTTCTCTCATGCTGTTGAGGAGTGAGCCAGTGGCTGGATTTGAGGATTTGGCAGCTGATCAATGTTAACCCACCACATTGGTGAAAAAGACTGCAATAGACAACACCCAAAATGTTAGTTAGGTCTTGGGTTTGTATGGTGTGAAACAGGTTAAAAAACAAGCAAACAAACAAACAAGGTGGTCAGAATCCTTACCCTTGTCTTTAACCTATTTAAGTCCATGATGGGGGGAACCTCGGATAGTATTTAAAAATTATGTGTTGCTTGCAAGAAATGACATGTGACAACTGACATAGTGATCTGTGCCTGCCACTTCATATTTTCACTGCCTTACATTGACAAAAAAATAATTTAATTGTTTCTATTCACTTCTTTATCATCTCTTCATGTCTAGGTTCAGTTCTGGTTTTTTTACTACATTAATTCAACACTGCCAAATACTGATGAAAATAAACCTAATGAGATGTTTGGTATATATCTGTCAAGGTAAAAAAGCTAGACAAACCAGAAATATTTCTTTCAGCTATTTTACTGAAGGATTTTGATTTGAATAAGGAAGGATTAAGGAAGGATTTTGATTTGAATATATGGGGTAGATATTTAATATAAATATTTTTATTGGTCTTAGAGAATTAAAAATATCAAATATGGAAAAATGACAAGTTATATTGAAGAGGAGAATTAGATTAATGTGTCTAGTCTACTCACTGAAAAAAAATTTGTGCTAGTCATTTGACTACATATTAAACTCAGTTGCATCAGGGGGAAGTAATGACATTCCCAGAAGCCATTAAGTGAAAAGCTACACTATGTATTAAATTCGTAGTACAGTACTTATTTTAAACTGTTTGCATAAATTGGTTCCTTAAAATATGCTTCTGTTGGAGATGACAAAATTTATGGTAATCACTGGGGATGAAAAATCTAAGTGTGAAGACTAGAAAATAAATCAATCAATTGTTTAGAGAGTTTTTACTCCTTGTAATCTTTGAAAGAAATGTTGATAAATACTTTCCAGATATGGCAAACTATATATAATGCTTTTGATGGTGGATTGAAGAAACATGGGTTGTTTCTTCTTAATGTATGTCCTCTGGCTTATTGAAGGAACACCTGACTATCTGTAAGGTAAAAAAGTCTGTGGCTTGTTCAGTTTCTTTTACTCTTTGTTGTTGTTGTTGTTGTTGTTGTATGCAGAGAGCAGAGGCAATCCATAACTTATTTAACATTCAATTAAGAGTAATGTTCTTTCAGGGAAAAAGAAAAAAAAAAAGGAAAAGTAACTTTATGGCTTTGGCTAAAACATTTTTAAATACAATGATAGCAATAAACCCAATGTGATCTGCTTCCTGATAGTTTCTCTTGGCAGACTTCATCAGATGCTTGAGAATAATGTGTAAATCTAGGTGTATCTGAAAAGCGAGTCATCACAAAGAGGTTTTTACACCGGGTGTTTCAGGTGATTGGCTAAAAGCTTCCGGAGGTACTTGTCTCTCCCTTGTGACTATGGAAGGAGCTAACACAACTAGACAATCTGCGTAACTCTAAGACAGCTAAAATTGCAAGAAATTAATAGTATTCTACTTGTGCATGATCTACAATGAATTATAACTTCCCCACCCCCTCTGGGGAATCTGAATAGAACTGAACATCTCAGCTAATCCTTAAGAAGTTTGATTTTGACTCTGTAAAGAGTACACGAAAACACAAAGATCCGTATAGAAATTAAACCAGAATCATGATCAATTTTTCTGGCAATAATTAATTATGTACTGCAAAAAGAATAGAAATACACTGCACATAACTCCCAAGGTACACTTAAGAATAATCAGCACCATTTGTGGTTTTGTGTTATTGCCAAAACCAAAAAATCAATGATGTTTCTTTTACAGGTTTTTCCTTCACAGGAAAACAGAATATGAATGAGTTTTGATTCAGACATTTGGCTTTATGTGCATAAATAATTATTTTCCTTAAAATTAATTATTTTTCCAGAAATGTTGTTTAAAAAGATATGTCTGCCTTGTCTGACTTGAATGTTGAGTGTTAATCTCTGTACCACTTCACGTCATGTACAAAATACATAACAATTTGCAGAGAAGGAGACCAAGCACTGAGAATGCAGAAGCCAGATATTCAGTAGCTTTTAAATACATAGCTTTCTTCTGTTTCAGTACTGATTTTCAAACCTACTTGCATATAGTACTTGGAGATCAATTACAAAGTTGTAAATTTAAGAAAGTTATTTGCGATTAATAAAATATAAGAAATGTATACCCAGAAGAATTAGTAATGAAACAGAGAAAGTGTACGCTGCTTTGAAATGAAATTAGCTGAGAGCTTTAATTATTTGCCATCTTAGAGTTACCAGTGGAAAAAAAGGAAAGAAAACTAGGAAAAAAAAAANAAAAGAAAAAAAAAAAAAAAAAAAAAAAAAAAAAAAAAAAAAAAAAGAAACACAGTAAAATTTACCAGAGATTTATATTTGAAAAAAAGAAAAAAATGCAACTTCATTCTGGTGACTTTAGTGACAGCTGTGAAGCTCAGACAAAAATCATAAAGATTACATTTTGAAAAGAGACCCTTAATCAAACATAATTATAAATGATGCACTCAAGAGTACATTCAGATATTCTGCTCCAATAGCAAATTTGCAATAAGGAGTGAATGTGTGTGTGTCAGTATAGTCAATAATGCATTTATTGCACAACTATCAAATGTTTCTCCTCATAAATCCCTGCTGTTATTAATTGCCAGCAGTGATCAAAACCCACAAAATAATATGTATGTTCTCTCAGATACATTTTCTTCTTCTGAGAGAATAGAAGAAAACAAAGAGCTCTGTAATGAGGACATAACTTAATTTGCAGAAGATATTTTAACATAAGGGGAGAATGGAGGAATTTATTTATCCTAACAGTAGTCACATGTTAAGGTAACTAATCTTTGGTAGAATTCTCAGACTGCTCAGGTCAGTAGATAAGCTCAAATGGCTCTCTTAGGATTCAGTGGATCACCTGGTGTGCTCAAGCAGTTGAAATTAGAGGCCTGAAAATTTAATTGCACATGTTGGATCGATCTTACTTCATAGGTGAAAAAATTATAATGGTACATTCCTACATATTTTCAATATTTAAGAATCCAAACACCTACATCTTTAGCCCTTACTTCTTGGTAGTCAGTTAAAAATTAAAACTGTTGGTTCAGAACATCTCCTGAAGGAATTACTGAACATAAATGTATAGTAAAGAACATATTATGGGTGCCTGTAGTGGATGGACATGACCAGGTTTGGTAGCAAGGGTGGCTTCTGTGAGAGGATGCCAGGAGCTGCCCCAGGACAGACACAGCTGGCTTCAGGCAGCTCGACAATGGACACATCACAGAACATAACTCAATACATGAGACAAGCTGCTGGTCCCTCAAAGACAAAAAACATTTAAGAAAGGGATAAATTCCTGGATGGAGAGAGGAGGGGAAAACTGAGTGAGATGACAATGAAAACAGACTGAGAAGTTCTTGCCTAGAGAAGATAATTTCAGTGTTCATCTATCAAGTCAGTTTAAGTGGTCTTAGTGTATGTGTTTTTATGGACCACTCTTAACCAAACCACTGAATTAATTCAAGTTAATGGTAAACTTTTTTTTTAATGGGATTTGCCCACATAATTTTAATAATCTACTTTATGATGCTATTAATATCTTTGTTGACAGTTAAGGGACAGCAAATTGTGTCACCAAAACAGAAAAGATTGCTGGAGGTAGGAGGAAGAGCAGAAGTTAATCAGTTCTCTTGCTGAAAATAAATGCCTCGTAACATCACAATAAGTAACTTCTCTTTTTCTTTCCTTTCCCCTTCTTCCTTCACTTTTCCTGTTTCCTTTTCCTTTTTTCTTTTTTCTACTAGTTTGAAAGCAAACCATTGGGAGATTGCAAGTCAGAATTATAATTTAATAGGAAAATTAAAACAAATGCAATAGTACAAGGACACTGACACAGTCAGGATACAACCTGACACTCTGTTAGTCAGGGTGGTGGTAGCAGCCCAGATGAAGTGGTCTTGTTGAACTGGTGATCCTGTGGAAGGGTAGGGTCTGATCTTCACCTGAAGGTCCAGTGATAGCTCTTATCCTCTGGGAATCCAGTATGTAGGGCTACTTATGCTGTTCCAAACCCCAGATTATATCCAGGTAGGAATGCTCGGCTCCTCCCCCCTGGGCAGAGCGTCTCATAATGGGCTGATGTAATTCTGTGAGTCATGTGGCAGGGTCCTTGCTTGCCCATTAAACAGAGATAGCTCCCAGAGGGAGTTATCAAGGATAAGTCATGGGAGGAGATAACAAACACTGTCCCACCTGCTTTAACAGCTAGTGAAGATAATAGAATATATACTATTGGTTACATCTTACATGGCAACCTAGGACACTTTTACTTTTTTTTCTTTCTCTTTCTGCTTTCTTTTTTCTTTTTCTAACATCCTGAATTTAAAAAAACATCCTCTTTAATCTGAGATAAAAACGAGATGAAGAGCACAGATATGGCTGTGGAAGATAATAGGGAAAACATTTGCATTTTAACTTTTTTCCCCTGGCAAGACCACAGCAGTGGATAAAGTCTTCTCACTGATTTCTCAGTTTCAACCAAATGTGACAAAAGGAATAGCATCTCATTGATGGATTTCTCCTATGGGAATGCAAATTTGCACTAGAGGAAAACAATTGCATGCTATCAACTGGGTGGGATTGTCACAAGTAAGGCTCTTGGACTCTTGATTTCAAAACAGTATTGGACTCGTTGGAAATCACCTCCAAACTATCATTCTGCAAAATAAACAACAAAGTCAAGAAAGTGAGATACTTATCTACTTATGCTTATTCTTACTTTTCTGGGGGGGAAAGAGGTCAAACATTTACTTACAAAATCATATCCAGTAGAAGCTTCAGCAAGTTCAGTATCTTATTAAAAACTTGCAAGTAATAGCAGAGAAACTAATTAAAGCCTAAGGGATACAGAACTCACTGTGTATAAATATGTAATTAGCAAAAGTGTTTTAAACTATCCCAGTAATGCATCATGTTTCCCTTGTAATTAAAAAATTTCACAAAAGAAACAGCAAGATAGCTAATATTCCTGTACTGCACATTTTAAGTTAAGAATGTGGATATCAAATGAAAATGTCAATGCCTCCTCCGTTCTATCTTTTGCAAGAGAAAGTTGCATATGAATCTCATATCCTGCTTCTTTCTGAAGCACTGCTTTAAAAGCTAATATTATGAGAATCACAAATTAGAAATTTAAAAAAAGTCATGATCATCATAAAATTATAGCTATTTTTTTCCAGGAAAAATTTATAATATGTTTATAAATGAAAGCAGAAAATTTCTATCATGATTCAGAACCTGCAACAAATACACAGCAAGAAGAAAGTCATGGTCCATGTTCATCAGTGAAAAGAGAAATGTAGGAATTATGTTGCACCGTGCCTACTTAAATACATGGCATGCCCAAAAGCCAGTGTATAAATTTAGGAGCAGTAAAAGAAAACCCAAACCAAGCAGATAAGTCATTCAGCAGAGCTTTAGAAATTGGTATAGTATAATTTAAATAAGCTTCCCTATTGAAAAAAAAGGTCACTGACTATTGGCTGAAAATAAACTCACAGGCGGTGGCAAGTCACATACCTTTTTGTGCCTTGCTGTCCAAATCAGAGCCTTCTCATGGCTACTGTGACTCCAGGTTGGCTCCAACACAAGGGAATTTGAGGTAATGCAGTCCTAAACCTGCCTGAAGTCTAGCCATTCTTGGAGCTTGTGCTGGACTCAGAAACTGATGGGAGATAGGGTTCGAATAATACAGACACCAGCTTTGGACACATT
Source organism: Aleadryas rufinucha (assembly GCA_013397815.1). Lineage (NCBI taxonomy): Eukaryota > Metazoa > Chordata > Aves > Passeriformes > Aleadryas > Aleadryas rufinucha. The sequence goes on along the minus strand of VZTH01008174.1, from coordinate 18,554 downwards.
CCTAATGCTACAGAAGCTTTTATTGACTTGCATCATACCTCTATATAACCCTTATTCAGCTAACTCCTACAAAATTCTGAAGATTTGTGTTACTGGTATTTCACAAATTGAAAGCTGGCAAAAGATGGCATATTGCACCATCAGAGAACTGAAGCACCTGGACTTTGAAACCACATATATTTAACAGATTACACTCTGAATTCAGCCCAGGAATGCCTCAAAGTCCATTGAAAGGAAAATATTTCTCTGTATGGATTTCTCTAAGCTGGTCCCAAGACAGGAAATTTGATGACTACCAGAGATGTTGTATACGACAAATATATTTTGTGTAGTAAAATGGGACAACTAAATATATACTACTGATATAAATAAAATTAAAACTTATTTATTTTTAACTTTTTCCTTCTTCACTAACAGATTTTGCATTGGGGAGCTCTAAGTTCACCTATCGAATTCTGGCATAATCAATCTCATCAACCTTGATGTAGGTTCTTGTGGGAGTTTTGTTCAGTTCAATTCACTGACGCTGAATTGAAGTTTTTCACTTTCTGTAATTCACAGAATGAAAAATGTAGAAAGGGAAAAACTTGGAACTGTCTATTGGACTTGAGGAGGAAAAACACAGACTCTAATGGCCTTACAACCATGAAACAGTATTAAAAAACATTTCCCACGTTCAGGCCACACTTCTTACACAACTTTTCCCTTTGGGGCATTTTGAACCACAGTTACAACACTGAAAGAGGAGAATCTGAAGGGCTTGAGAAGCTATCTGGTTCCAAAGGTGATTCACCCCAAACTTTCCATTGAATACTGTTCACATGACCTTGAGCATTTCTACTGAAAATAATCTCTCCAAGGAAATACTATAACATAGTGCCCATGCCCTTCTGTTGATTGTCAGACAGAGCAACTCAGACAAGGGTCCACAAGTCAGATGTTCTCTGAAAGAAACTTGAATTCACACTAGAATTTACCCCTTTGAATAGTCTATGCCCATAGATCTTTCCAGTAATCTAAAGAGGCCCCACGGGCTTACACAAACTGAGTTGCCCTAAAACGTCACAGAAACTACATTTAGGCCCAACACCTGCATTCTGAATTTGTCTAAATTTGCAAGAAAATTTCTTCTCATAGTATCAATAATTCAAATTATATGTAAGGAGAATCTAATTTATTGAAATAACAGATATCCCCCGTTTCAAATTAAGTGGGAATACAGGGACAGTGCAATTACTAAAAAGAAAAAGAGTATTTTCTGAAGCATAAATAGTGAAACTGTGAATCAGAAGCTTATATTTAAAATTATCAAGTCAGGAGACAATGAAAAAAAATAGTTTCATGAATTTTGGTAGAAGTCCATGAACTGGGATTTTAGTATACCATTTGCACTTCAAGTCTATTCCAGGTAAAATTTATCAAGGAATATTGACTATTTTAATGACCTGAAAAAAGACAAAAGCTCTCAATAGAATTTACATTTAGCCTAGATGCCAAGTGCACATTATCATGTTTTATCTTTTTGACATGACTGATATGTTTCAGAGTAATACAATTCTCAGATGACTGCAATATTTCCACATAACCTTAGCAAGGAGAAAAAGGAATTAAAATTTCATAGTGCATTTACAAGTCTTGTTGAATACTTTATTTTCTTTTTAAAAAATAATATTTTAATAGAACAGAGAATTATGTTCTTTTCTCATGAAGCAGACTTGGTAATCTCCTTCATATTTTATATCTATATTTCTAAAAGAAACACCGTAGAAAACATTTTCACTCCTCTTTCATGTAAAACACAAGTTTTTCTTTTTTTTCTTTTAATAAAATCTATGAAAAGAATAACTAAGGTATTTAATCTCTTACTGTGTTGTTGAAGTTTCTGGATATCAGTTTGAAACACACACTTTGTCACACCAATTTTTTTTTGTATCATGTGGTTGTTTCTGCTATATTGTGAAATTCAGATTTATGACATGAATCTAAGTGATAAATATGGCATGACTTTGGTGGAATGAAGATTTTATGCCTCTTGCAGAACTAAGAACAAAAAAGACTATCAGATATTTGCATCTAATTGCAAATCTCATATTAGAACTGATTGAAAGAAAATATTTAAATGCATTATTTATGAGCATACTTGATATTTTTGTCTGCAAAATAACTTCTTTTCCTAAGAGAAAAATAATCAAGGTTTTAAAAAATATGATAATTATTCTATGTAATTAGTAAAAAATTGTCCCATGTCCTGTTGTCTTTTGTCTATTGACACATTAGAGAGGCAACTCTTACTCACTACTTCTGTTTTTGCTGACATTACAGAAAGAAATTGTTTTACTTTACTGATATTTCAGTGAAAACCTGAGAGAAGTTTCACTAAGAAGCAAGGTTAGTCACTTATTAATCAAACAACATAATAAGGGATCTCCAGAGGTCAGGAAGAAATCGCTGCTGCTGCACTGTGTGCCACATCCTCTCTGACTACGAATACTCCTGTAAGATCCTGCAACGTTACCAGAAACAGCTAGGGCCTCACTTGGGTAGCCACCCAGCGAAAATCGGTGAACTTACATGCCTAACAGTGGGGATAAATATGTTAGGTAAGGGCTCTGTGCAAAGATTGTCTCATTTGTTTTAGACACCTTTCTCAAATTTAAATGCTTTAATTTAAGTCAGATAAATGTTGTTAATACATGTTTTAACTTGAAGTCCCTAAATTCAGAGAGGAAGAATGGGAACTAGCAGTTTTCTTTATCTGAAAGAGATAATAAGGAATTGTGAATACTGAAATGCAAATATTAGTAAATGCATTTCATATTTGTGATGTAAAATGGTGTTGCCATCTGCCGAGGTATTTATGCTTGCCATAAGCGTAGCTAATAAATGTTGTTTGTAACAAGTGCAAACTCTTATCTGCTGCACTCCAAGATTTTTTTGTTTGCTTATTAATTTCTAACTATATTTTTCCACCGTGTTTTTAGGTAATTGTGTTCCAAATTATTTGCTGACCCTTTTTAAAAGCTGTTTCATTTCAGATGCACTTAGTTCACAGTATTTTGTTATTCATGCCCCTTTATGTCTCAACAATTTTCTTGAAGTATAATACTATCTATTGTTTGCTGAGCATTTAAGCATTTATTTTCAGAAAATCCTTAAGCTTAGTAAAGGAACTCTCTTCATAATGTATTCAATTAACACAGATAAGGACAACAACAAACTCAATGGAGTAAGTTTATACAATAAAGCACTTTCAAGAGACAGTCTAGAGAGTTTTAAAGTAACTGGTTAGCAATGACTTTAAAAGGATGAAAGAGAAAGAAAGAAAGAAAGAGAAAGAAAGAAAAAGAAAAGAAAGAAAAGAAAGAAAAGAAAGAAAGAGCGAGAAAGAAAGAGAGAGAGAAAGAGAGAGAGAAAGGTTGAAATAGTTACATGCATAGTGAAGGAGATTAAAAAAAATAGAAAATTCTCTTTCATAAGTGGAACATAAAACCCATTTAAGAATTTTAAAGCTGTAAGGCTGTACAAAAAAAGATTTGGTGGGCAAATAGCTATAGACATTAAAACTAATATTAAAAACTTCTTCCATCACATCAGAAATAGACAGTTTTGAAGAGAGGTGATAGGGCTGACAGATGATCATCTCAAAAATAGAACATTAAAGGAAAGATAGAACATAATAGAAATACTAGATGAATTATTTGTATGGATATTCCCAGCAAATGAGTTTAGGGAGATTCTTATTCCACATTTTTGTCTTTATAGGGTAGGAAATAATAAAATACCACACACTGATGTGCTAGCAGTGTACTTTTAGAGCTTATCAATAAAAGGCATAGAACTAAGTTATTTCAAACAAAAGTTCTAAAATAAATAAAATATGGAATAACCAAACTGTTAACTGGTATGTTAACTATCATCTAAATTTGCCATATTTTCAGATGATAGGGAGGAGGCAAGTTAAGAAAATAATTTTTAGGAAAGGTTTTAGCATGGGTGTGAAGAATAGATTGGTGGGGAAAACAAGGAAAATTGGTTTATGATGTAATGCAAAACAGAATTTGTTTATAAATGGAGAAACAGAAGACATGGTAAGAACCAATACTGATTTTTATATCAAGAAGTTATGTTTTAATAGTCTTTCAGACTTCTCTAAAGTAGTCATAAAGCATTTTGATAAGCCTGATATTGATAGAATGAGCTTAGATTTTCAAAAACTTTTGACTTTTGAAGTTACTCTCATATGACACTTCAGAAAATTAAACTGCTTTAAGAATTATTATATGTAAAATATATTGCCTTCTCATAGATTAGTAATTTTATTGCAGCAAACAAAGGGAAAGAATGGACAAATTTAGTGACAAAAAGAAGCTTTAGTGATGATTTGTACTGCAAATTGTCCCATTCATCATACTTATAAAATTATGTAAAAAAGAGGAACAATAACAAAGATAGTTCCACTATTACAACAGCAAGTGAGTTTTAATATCACATTTTCAAAGTAATCAAAACTAAAATAATCGGTGATAAAATGAGCAGATGAGAAGAAATTGACATGAATTCAAATCAAGGATTTATAGAGAAAAGCATTTTTAGCTGTTCTTACTGCAGTGATGGACTTTAAAACTCCATTGGTACGTTTAAACCTATATTTCCATAGTTTAAAAAAAAAAAAAAAAAGAGAGAAATGAGATGAAGTACTAGAAGCCAGATGGTTAGCCTGTTCCCAAAATTTGTTTTAGATTTTTTAAAGAAAAGAATGAAAAAATTTCAAAAAAAGGAGAGGGGGAAAAAATGTAGGTTCTAAATGTTGTGAATGTTGTGCTTTATATTGTTTATCTTTGAAGCTAGGAATGTTGTTCTACTTCATTTAGCAATATAGATATGGTCAAAATTGGTATAGATTAATCAGAAAAAGATCTTACAGATGTCCAAGATAGTTCTATAAAAACATATGCTTAATTTTTGGCAGCACAAAAAAAAAGTAAGAATCAAGAGATATTCATTAAGTAATAGACTAATAGCTATGTGACTCTACTTTCCTGTGTTATCCTTTAATTCCATTTCTCATTCAAGGCAACTTATCTCAAAAGTAATTTAGTAAAACTGAAGATATTAAGTAGAGGAAACAAAGATATTTGGAGGTATGTGATGAATTCCATATGAGATGAGATTGATATGAATTAACATAAGAAATGCTTGAAATGAAAAATTATTATAGATTGTGAAACAGAAGCAAGGAAAGAAGGGAAAAAATTCTTCATTATTTCTTCTAACACAACAATTAGGGGACCATGTAAGGTTATCAGATTGGTGGTTAAGAAAAAAACCAAAAATAGTGGTATGTCACATCACATGTAACATACAAATGAATTGAATCATGAATTCAAGTAATAATAAACTTGAATGCCACATGTGTTTACCTGAGTTAAAGAATGATTGCACACAATCAGGATAGTAAGACTTGGTGTATTTCATTATAGCTATTCATTTTACATACTGCAAAAAACCAGTATTTATTCAATATCAATAAAGAAGAAAAGTTGAGAAAGAGAATTCATTCTGAAAATAATTTTTCAATAATTTTCCAGATATAATATCATGAATCAATAAAATGGATGTATTGTTTAAAAGATATGCTATTACAAGGCTATAGCAGGCTTTAGTATAGATTGAGAACTGCAAGAATATTAAAACAGAAGACTTATCATTTAACAGTATGTGATTTTTCTTTAACTTCAGAATTTGTGTGACATTCATATGTGAAACTGTAGTGTAATTCCCAGCTTTCAGTTCACCTGCACTTAATGCAGACCATTTGCCCTGTATTTTGAGCTGGTTATACTTGAAGCTGTTGCTGCATCTGAAATCTCAGTAATACATCTGTCCACAGCCCAAAGCTTTGTCAAATGTAATAGACTTGATTAGAGGAGTGAGCTGCTGGGAGAAAACTGTTAAGCCTCCTCTTTATTTACAAAAAAGAAAGGTAACAGTATGTGTCCAGATCTGCTGCTTCTTTCACTGATGTCTTAACAACAATCTGCATTAGCTCTCCCCCTTCTTGTTTCATCTGAAATTTCTTGCTCTGTCCTGGTAAACAACCATTCTGTTGCCTTCCTCAAAACTCTGTTTCTTAAAGAGGATGAAAAGTAGAGAGATACAGCGATGGCCTGAGAAGATGTTCCTGTTCACCATACAATTCCTGGCCAGTGGAACATGATTGCTCAATGCATCCACAGTTGAGCACAGCAATGAATCTCACTTGACCCCAGTGGCAGGAACATGGAGTAAGGCAGGGCAACTGAGACTTCTGATGTAGTCTGTTTTCTGACTGATTCAGGAAAGTTAATAACACTCAGTGTCTTCAATATCATAAATAACTTATCACTTGTCCAAAGCCCAGAAATACCAGTAACGTCACTACTTTCTGCTCAGAGCCTTGTTGATTTCCCTGTGATGAACTGCAGCACTTTAGACTTGCCTTTGGAATAGTATTTTTTGAATGGGTTGAACTAATTTTGCTTAAAAGATTAATCATTAACTACAAAGGATGTTTGGTTCTATGCAGCACTTAGACAACTGTTAAATAGAAAAAAGCTTTAAAAAAGCAATAAAAATAACAATGAATTAAAGATTAAGAAAAGAGAACAGTCAAAATAAGGGAGGAGAAATAGTTAACAAGATTCTTTCTCAGAGTAGAAAACAAACAAAAAGAAACAGACAAAAAAACCCTTCTCCCCCAAATGTTAACTACAAACTTAAAATAATTTGTAATAGCAATGAAGCTCCATGAATCAGCTTCTTCTTTGTTCATTCATCTCTTTTACCCACCCCCACCCACCCCCCGCCCTGTTTAGCAAGGCTTATGTTGGGGGATATTACTGCATCAGAGATGGAATTTGGTGTGACATAAATACCTGACTTTGTGAACAAGTGGTCCCACTGGAGCACAAATCCCCACAAAGCTAAGGTCTCAAAGAGCTTTGCTACTTCCAGTTAGGATAGCACATAAGTAATGAAATTTTAGATATCTATCTGACATATGAAATGTGTGAATTTGCCATGAAAAGATAGCACAGCACCATTTCTTCCCTGAGATTTTTAATTCCATTAAGGTAGTGCCCTGGACTACACAAGATAATCAGACTTGGATTGTAACTCTGCGAGTATGCCTATTTATTTTCTGCTGGGAAAAGACTAATGGATAACATTAGTGTAAAAACCCACAATGTAGTAGCATTTGCTATCCTTCTGGGTATTCAGAGAGACAAGAAATTCTCCAGCAAAGAATCATATCTCAGTTACAAAAACGTCATCAGACTACTATGGAAATGCTTCACATCTGCTCCAATTCTCTTACATAGGAACTCATAAAAAATGGTTCTTGAGCACTGGGAATGTGATGTTAATAGTGAGTATCATCATCAAAATGATAAGCAGCTTAGTATGAAAATGGTAAAGGAAGTTGAGGAAAATATGGACTGCTACTTATTTCTTTTTGCAAAATAACACAATATTTAAGAAACTCCAATCAGAGAAAGGAACTCAAAGGAGGGTGGATGATCAAACTGCTATTATATTTTGGAATTATCTGTTTGATATAAAATAAAAATGTGGTATGGTTGCCTCCATGTGTTGAAATTATAATCAAAATCCATTCCAAATTTCCAAATTATTCACTTAGGTATTCTGGGTTGGGTGCAGAATGCTTTCTTTTCCTTAACTGATAAGAAAACTATGAAAGAGGGCTATTTTTTCACTTCTGCATCCTCATTGGTTTCACTTGATATTTCAAGGGCCAGTAATGGGGCAGAAAAAGGAGAAACAGCTAGTGAATTTTCGAGTCTTAGCATTCCACTTCAAAAAAATTACCGATTTCTAAATATCTAAGTCTCCTGCTTAATACAATCATATCAAAACTAAGACATATGGTGCATCTATAGAAAGAAAACAGAATTTGTAGGCATGACTATGTAAAAACAAATGTTCCTGGTCCATATCTCCTACTATTTCACTTTGATTAAATTCAGTGACAAACAGAAGTGTATTTTGCAATACCAATTAATCCAGATTTAATAACAGATTTTTGATTCTTATTCCCAGGGCTACTTTAGACTGCAGAAATAAATAATGTAAAATACTAAAAAGGAAAATAAGTCTCCTGTCTGCATCAAGAGAGTTAATGCATACAGTGCCACTGTTTCTGCCAGTGAAATCAACTTAGCTGCAGTCCTTGTTGAAGACAACCCTATCCACCAGCATATTAAATATCAAAATATAATAAATAAAACTGAGAATAATATCACTCTCTAAGAAGGATTCATCCATGAAGCTCAATATTTAAACTTGATTTGGATGCATGAGCATGACTGGTTGCACTATCAACATTTTCATAGCTATACAGATTGACTGATGAAACAAACAAAATTTGTGATTTTTTTTCAGAACTGCTCCCCTTCCTTTATGTTTTTTTTTGGCAGCTCAAATTGAAAACATGCTGTGCCTTCTCTGCAGCTGATGTACAGTGGGTGCTATATCAAGATGCAGGGCAGCTCTGAGAGGCTATGCAGGTGCTGCGAGGGGAGTGGAAGAAGGAGCAGAAGTAGCTGTCGCTGCAGCATTTGTCTTGTGTTGGAAATTCAGAAAAAAATGGGTAAAACAATGCTAAAGATTGCTCTTTTGGCCTGTTTAATTTTGAATGCTTTAAAATCTCCTTATTCACAGAGTTTACTCAATCCCTTTTCTGAATGGCAGCTGAGAAACAATCTTCACTCTACTTCTCAAACTGTAACACAGGTATACTGGAGGCATTTCTATTTCCATTGAGATTGTGGGAATGTTTCATTCCAATTGAAATGTTCAATCTATTAGACAGAGTTTAGGATCAGAATTTTCATGACTCATATTCAAATGTGAAGGCTAATATTTTAATGGTATCAAAATATTTAATAAAATAACCAATCAAACAAAAAAAAAATCCCAGGTCTGACATAAATGACCTTAAAAAAGAAGACACAAATATTCAAATAATAGACTGATTGGTATAAACTATTTGGTGTTACCCTTTCTCTAGCAAAGCTATATTAACATGTATTTGAGTTTGGCTTCACATTATATTGTGTTTAATTATTATTATTTTCATTTTATGTCTCTCTAAACTCTGCCAACACGTCAACCATACTGACTGGAAGTATTTTTTTCAACTTTATCTTCAGAACACTCAATGTTTCAAGGTTAAAAATGTTAACATAGTTCCTTTTTAATTAAGAGTGAAGTTTAAAATCAAGTCTAAATTTTGAACATGGAATCATTTCATTAACAGATAAAATCCCTATTTCAGTTTTGTGTCTTTAACTTGTTACCATTTTTCACTGACCAAACTAAAGAATCTTTCTACAAAATACCTGAAAGAGCAGTCAACATTTGTAATTTCTATTCTAATTCTATATAACCCAAGACCATAATCTAGTGAGGACTAGATTATGATTGCAATTCTTGTAGCTTGATTCTCACTGATAGACTGTGTTACAAAAATGGAAAGAGAGGGGTAATGATTATGCTTTAAACTCCCTGCACAAGGAGTAATTTTCTTCCAGTAACCAAATGTCCTGTAATTTTATGAACAGTTTTGCACATAGTGCTTCTGTATCATATTGTCACAAACAATCCTGAGGTCCACAAGTAAAATTTTTGTGATCTTTTTAGTATGTATTTGCTTGATCTTCAATGGGATTTGTTTTTAAGACTGAAATTATTAAGCAAAAAGGAATAGCAACTGAGAAAAAGCTATTGCAGTATTCTGTAACTGTATTCACATAAAATCAATCAAAATAGTTATATCACATATCAGCAGACCAAGACATATCATTTAGAAAGATGGAAGTCTGATTCAGAAACAGTGATACAGCATCAATGAATACATGTCTTTCATGGGTAGTTGTGCAGTTAATTATTGACAAATTTTTGCTCATCTTCATCCTGGGGCTAAAGAGTGATAAAATTCTACAAAGAATTGTCAGAAAAAAGCCAGCAGAGAAGACATAATGCTGTTGTGAACATAATGGAGTGTTGAAATCTGGGCTCAGAGATAAGGAGCCAAAGGCAACTACTCAGACAGATGAGTCTTTAAAAAAAACAAAGACATATTTGTTCAAGCACAAATCCTCTAAGTGTCTGCACTTCTAATGGCTAATGTAAACCTTTGAGTGGATTTAAAGCAGTGCATTGAAGCCTAGGGGACTTTAGGTGGTACCTGGTTTGAGTTCATTACAACCAAAAGCAACTCACTGGAGTTCAGAAAAGAAAGTTTATTCTCAATTTGTTAGTGTGATTCTTTAAATTTTCTCCTAATAAAGCACGTAATAATGTAGGCCCAAAATCTCCACTGCATTTGTGCTTGTTTTCACTTTTCCTAATTTCCCTCTTTTCTTTCCCTCCCTTACTTCATTTCTCTATTCCTTCTCTTTACCCAGTAGTCTTTTCCTCTTACTTTTGGAATGTAGTTGATGAGACTTTCACAAGGTCATATTATTTCCTGTTTTCTTATTGGGCTGTTAGCTTCAGCAGAACCAGCTGACAGTGAATGTCTGAAGTTTTCACATCTAACTCTACAGACACCTACTGGACATGCCCAGTTGAGTAATACAGTCCCTGTAGGCCACAATTCTAAAAAGCAGAGATAATTAGGCAATTATTAAGATACATCTTAATTCTACACAGTACTTCCTTTCTTTCCAGATTCTCTCATTGATTGTCTTCTGTTTCTGTGTGTCTGTTGCTTTCATTTAGTACCAGCTTTTTAAAACAGAAACCACTTCTAAGATCTTAAGAATTTGGATATCAAAGAAATTATACTGGGGTATTACCTTAACTGACCACTGTTATCAACTCCAAGGTGTAATTAATTAGACAAAATCCTCACATATAAATCAGAACACAGGAATAATCTTTAAATAGGTTAGAGGAATGTCTATATTAGCTACAAAGGGCACAGTGATTAAGAATCTCAGATTAGCTAAGAAGAATGTCACTTTGAATGCCTATAAATTATACGAAGTAAATTCATGTTCTAGATGAATTGGAAACATCTCATAAACAGACTTTTTAATTCTGAGGTAACATCCACTGATGCTGTGAATGGGTGTGCTTCCTTTAACAGTTTCAAATGCTATTTGAAGTTCAACCTTCATAGTGTACTTCTAAAATTTAACCTCATAGGAATTACAAAGATCCTGGTTATCAGTTTTCCCTGTGGTTCTTAGGTAATAAAGACCTAGCATAACTTGCTTGAAACTAATCTATCTTTAAAAACAAGTTTCCTGCATTACATTTAAAAACTACACATAAAACATAAAAATCCTTAGTCTTGAATTCTCTGTGTGTCCATTAATGCATGTCTGTTCCTTTCCATGGCTAGAACAAAAGCTTATTATTAGCAGTAAAGTACAATGAATTTGTCAGTAGAAGGTTGCTATTTATTATGGTAAGTTACAAGTTTTAATTTTTGAAAGTGTTTTATTTCTAAACTGAAGGTGTAAAAAAATTTTTCTATCAATCTTGAGGTCTCAATTTTTGTTATTCTTAAAGTGCTAGAATATACTTTTAAAACACTTTCAGCTGGTTCCATGAAAAAAATGCAAAGCATATAAACCTACTCTCTCCTATTTATGTATGAACATAAAACTCTAAAAAAATCCCAAAATTCCCCGTAGTATTTGCATTGGTCTAGATGGATGTGAAATCTATAGATGTCTTATTAAAGCTCAGCTGTCAACTAAAGAACTGCACCTGCCCAGACCACGTCAGTTCTGAGCACAGAGTGTAACTTTAAGCTGACAAGAATTTAGAAGAGGATTATGCTGTCCTTAAATATCAGCAAGTTCAAGAAAGAGTAAATAGGCAAAAGGAGGCAACAAGAGAAAAAGAGAGGACCAGAGGTGGGAAACATGAGAAGAAGTACCCCACAGCATATAGATTCTGAATTAGATTGAACTAAATAGGGGAAAATCTGATCTAGGAACAGTATGGGAATGAAGGCCATTGCTGCTCTTTCCTTCTTCTTTTCTGGGCACTCACTTAAAATTAAATAACTGCTGTATGAATTCTGCTCTGTACAACCTGTTTGTTTGTTTTTTTCCTGCTAAAAAAATGCATGATTCATCTACCTTAAAATACCTTCAAGTTGGATCTCAAAGTCTGAGCTAGTCACTCAAAAATCTTTATTACATTCTCCAGGGAAAAAGAAATACATTGAAAAGGAAATTAATTCAATCTTAGGACAAGCAATGTCCAGTCAACCAAATTATTATGTTTCAGAAGCTATTTTTGTTCTTCTGCAATAGAAATACCCTTAAGTAACTTTATCAGATTCGGACATCAGCCTTTTAGATACAGAAATGCTTAGTATTAAATCTAAATTTAGAACTGATTCCCCCTCAAGACTACAAAATGGAAAATCACATACTATATTTTTTTAATTTTTTGATGTTACAAACTTTTCCTAATTTAAAGATGCTCTTTTTATGACATTTTAGCATGTTCGTAGTAATGATATTCATCTATTAATATTGCTGCTCTGAAGCAGCTTAAAGCAAGCAGCTCAAAACCATATTCATCTAACTCAATGAAAATCCCAAGATGCTCTTCCTTTTACTCAGATTTTTACTAATACAGAATTTTAGAAATCTTTTCCCTGATCATTAAAACCTATCATTAAAATATTTTTCATAAATAATTCTCATTTATGGACTTCAAAACACAAAGGAGAGGAAAGGGAATCACAGAATCACCAGCCTAGAACCACCACAATCACCCCTAAACCATATCCTCAAGTGTTGTATCCAGACTCCTCTTGAACCCTTCCGGAGACAGTGAATGTTTGATTCTTCAGTACAGAAAAGTGAGAAGAAAATCCAATACTTGTATAAGAGCCTTGCTACAGAATGAGTTAAGACTTGGTTGGACAATTCAAGAGATTTCAAAAAATTTTTATAAAAGATGTTATGAACGTACAAAAGTTATATTTGTGTAAGCAGCTAGTATAGATCAGCAGAATTACACATGAAATATTGACAGAACCTATGTGACTGTGTAACCACTATAATCTTGGAAAACAATGGGAAACTGTCTTGATTTTTAAGAGTATTTTCTTTTTTTTCTTTTGTAAATAGAACAGGTAGCACTCTATAAGAATATATGTGAGAGTGACAAGATGTAAAAACACTTTACTTGGAGGAGAACAGTAAAAGAAAACCACACTGAAATGTGGAAGTGCAAGCTATATTGCCTTTTGTCTCAAGTATATCACAGTCCATCAATTAAATGGCATTCTGCTTTATATTTTAAAAAAGAATAAAAAGTATAATGGCATTGTTCATTCTATTTTTAAAATAAATTTGATTGGATAGCTGAACCAAAAGTCAGACTGCTCACATAGCTCTCAATCTTTCAGCCAAGTAATATTTATATAATTATTTTTCATTATTATTCAAAATTATCTTAATCCTTTTCCCCCTTTCTCTACAGTGACACTTTTTTTAGTAGTATGATGCTCAGAATCAAATGAATTCTTAGGGATGTAGGATGTTCTTCTGCATATATACATATCATTGAATTCAGTAATGTTCCTTGCAGTATAACATCCTCTGTGAACAGAAAAACAAGCTCTTTAGTACTTCCAATTAATATTTTAAATTGGCTAATAAAAATGTACCTAATACTATAGCACTTCATCAGACACCTCTAGTTTCTTTTTATCTGGTATACTCTTTATGGGTTTTTTCCCTTGAATTTAGATTTTGCAATAGTAGAAATGAATTTTTTTTTTTCAGAAATACAAAACTGCAAATTATATATATTGTGATATTTTCTGAATGGAATAATAGAACCAGTGGATCAAAATGAAACATTACTATTTTATAGATATGTTAGCTTCTTTTATAGTTATAGACAAAGGTAATAGACATTGTATCTTAATATCCAGGTTTTCTTAGAGTTGGAAATGGGATGAATACACTCACAAGACAAATGAAAATGAAGTTCTGTTAGAATGAAGAGTGTGGAATGAATATAGAATAGATTCCCAAGAAAATTATAGTACAGACCTATTATATGTTGCATTGATAGTAAAACCACACTTAGAAGGGAATGTATGAACATATGAATGAATTTTCTGTTCAAATATGAGAATAAAATAATTCTGAAATAATTTTGAAATACTAAAATTCAGACTGCCCAAACCCATTGATTACCACTTTGTTCAGTAACCAGGAAAAACCTTAGTATGAGTCGCTATAAACCCTGCAACAAAAGCGGAAGACAGAGAATCAAAGCATGCTAGCAATGGTTGGCCTCTTTTTCTTAAATTCTTCATAGATTCAAAAAAATTTGCAGGTCCCAAGAAATGATTAGTTACAGTAGAAGTATTGCAGAGTGTTTTTCATGGTACTTTGCTGCACAGAGTAGTTTCAAACCAACAGAATAAAATACTATTTTATGTCTAAATAATATTAGGATGAAAATAATAAACAGATTCTGTATTATCTGTTATAAAACAGATGACAACACATTTGGTAAAGCTGGCCACTCAAATGCTATGAAATTTGCATATTTTTCTATTTTTTATTTCTGTATTTTGCAGATTTTCTATTGTTTAAAGAAGTATAATTTGTAATAGTTGCTGTTTTATTTTATCCTGTCTTTATATTACACTATTATATTTCCATTTAGTTGCATTTTAGATCAAGATTGGCTGTTCCAAATTCTTTTGAAATTAACTCTGGACAACTTAATGGACATTACCTTTTTCTGATTATTTGTGTTTGTAGATTGCATTTGTGTAGCATCAACAGTGTGAAAAAAGTGATCATATTCACTTGCAAACAGAAAGAAAATAATTCAAAGAGGGTATCTATCAGTTTTAACACATTTAGAAAGTTTTCAAGGTTTTCTGAAAATATTATCAGAAATAGAAGGGACAGGGTTTGTCACAGGAAAAATGAGTGTCTTTCAGTTTACAGCATAGTAAGGTGATATATCTTATTACTACAAAACACATCATAGTATATGTTAGATTTGAAAAAACAAACTAAAACCCAAACCTACCTTCAAAATATGTTTACATGAATACTAACAACTTCATTTTTTACTCTTTAGGAAAGAAGGAAAAAAGAAGGGATGAAGTCATGCATACAGATAAGCTTTCATATGTGCCGATGTAGAGAAATGCAGGCTGGTTTGGAGTCTTCTGAAGGATTTTTTTGTGCATGTGTAGTAAGAAGCTATACAATTAGAATGGCTTTATTTTTGTAAACTTTTATGTTTTTCTCCACTGTCTAAATTGTTAAAATTCAAAATGGCAGAATTCAAAGCCCATGAAAACACGTGAAAAATAAAATGTAACGTCTGCAACAAAATAGATTATTTTAAGGTATAAAACCAGTAGTAGATGAATTTGAGGACAGAAGGAAGAGGACTTTGTAGATTACAATAAAACATTCAATCTTTCTGCCAAAAAATATGACCTCAATTTTAGACAGCAGATTACAGAACGGGAATTAAATGTTTTGAGCATCTCTGACATTTTGAAAGTGAATATTTAATTTATAATTTACCGGAGAGGAATCAGAAAAATCAGTAAGCAAAAGTTAATGACTACAGACAAAAGGCTGGTTTCAGGCTTACACTGATGTACTAAAATATAAAATAAAAAAGATGAGAAGGAGTAGGTCAAATTGACTGCATAACTCAGCTCTCTAGCAAAATGTTCGCAGCTGGATGCCCAACTGCTTGAGCGCTTGGCAAACATATAGACAAAACAGATAATTTTGCCATGCACAGATGTATTGAATAAGTATAAAATAGGCAATATTTAGTGCCTGTATCTGGTTTATCCATACATTTCTTCATCATTGAATGCTGATGCCACTGATGATGCAAACCGTCTTTGGAAAAACATCTGACGTCTTAACCATGAGTAGATTACCTGCTAGGCCTGAGTCTTCCCTGCTGCCTCCCTGCAGGGTGGTCCCAGAGCTTCTCTTTGCTGTGAGATTTGTGAGTATACAGAATAAAAGAACGCTAATCTCAGCATTCTTGTTCTTTTCTGAATGCAAATCCATCCTTGATATTTCACATATCTGGTGACAGTGGAGAGTAAAAGCCACAGTAACTCAGACATTACAGTAAGTAAAATGCCAAGATTTTCAGAGTGCTTACTTTGAAGTACACAATGCAAAGAAGTAAAGAAAAAGTTAATATTGATTTTTTTTCTGAATGAATAACAGGGTGTATTCTCAGACTGTATGTGAGTAGCTACCTACTGACAACTTCCGTTGCGTACTTGGGGAAGCGGAAGAGGGCTCATCTGGAGAAGCTACTGAATCTGAAAATTATGAAAATGTATGAAAAGCAAGCAAGATTAATGAGGAGGAGGCATTTGGTGGCAAAATCTATAGGGATATATAAGTGAAGTGGCTGCCACTTGATGGTGCTGACGAAGTAGAAAAGAAAATTGGTGCAAAAGACTAACAAGAAGAAATTAAAAACATAAAGGAAAATATTCAAAGAATCACTAAAAAATTACAGAAGACTGGGAAATATTTGTTACAAGATTTCCCAGAGAAGAAGAAGAAGGAACTTCAAAATCAATTGCAGGTGAATTTTAATTGGGCAAGATGGTTGTCATGGCCAGACTAAGGGTCAGTTTTAGTGAAATGAAAAGCCGCCTATGTAGAAGACAGTCAAGTGTCAGAGGCTCTTTTCCAGTGTTGCTCCACAAAGTGCAGTAGGTATAAATCTGGGAAGGAGACAAAGAGAAATCAGCAATTATAGATAGTAATTTAAATGGTGTAATAAACAGTAGTAATTTTGCAGTGATTACCCTGGGGCAATTTTTCTTGTCTACTGGAAAACAGGGAAGACAAATTGTTTATGTAATGAACAAACTTCATCAAAAGGGAGAAGACATATCTAAGAAAATAAAATCAAGAAGATAGTAAATGGAGTAAAAAAATTACAAGTGCAATATACTTTCCTTAATTAAACAGTAGCTTCATTACAAAGGCAGCTTTAGAAATATTTAAAAATCTATTGAACTATATTTTATGTGAACAATTGTGTAATTAAGTGCATTTTATTGTGCATTTCCAAAGTGTTATTTTGTAGTATAACTGAGATTGCTGATAAATTCAAAATAAAAATTTCTGAACTTCTTGATTCATGTCAGACACATCAGATCAGTAGCTTGTCATTTGCTACTGTGTGGTACTGGTAACAGCTATATTGCCCTCATAGACAGGAACATTTCACCCTTTTGAGTTATTATTTACCAAAATACAGTTTTCCAATTTCAAGCAGAAATTCTGATGGAAAATTTCTAATTTCATCCATATTTCATGTTATTGCAGAATAATAAAAATTTGCTTTTAATGATATAATAATCTGTGGAAAGTTCCATTCAGCTAAGGAGAGTACGATATAAACCCTCCGATTCTCCAGAATAAAATACACCTAAAAACTAGTTGTGCATATTGCCAATAAATAATATGTCAAGAGGAATTTTTTTAATGCACTTGCATTTTATACTTTTGTATACTTTTTTTTGTATATATAGAAAACTAAGTATGTGACATACTTGCTACAGAATAAATTTATAATTATTGTTTTTACTTGACCATTTACTCAAGTAAACTTGGTCCTGACAGATATACTTAAAACCCTTTGAAGCACTAGTAATTTCACCAATACTAATAGTTGATAAGTATCTGAAAATTACATTTGTCTTATTTATTAAAAGATATGTTGAATTGCCTTAAAAAAATATTGCTGATCATTTTAAAGTATTAGAGATTCTGACACATCAGAAAAGTCTGAGA
This sequence comes from Aleadryas rufinucha, assembly GCA_013397815.1. Lineage (NCBI taxonomy): Eukaryota > Metazoa > Chordata > Aves > Passeriformes > Aleadryas > Aleadryas rufinucha. The sequence continues at coordinate 684 of VZTH01008174.1, read as the reverse complement.
GGCTTGGAATTGTTCTGGATGGGGAAGAGTAGGCTTTTGGGAACTCAACAGATTGTGAAATACTTCATGGAGAGAAGTTAAGAAAACAGAGCCAGATTCTTCTCATTGGTATTCAGCAAAAAGAAAGGAGGTAAAGGGCAAAAACTGAATTTCAAAAAACTCTGCTTAAACATTAAAAAAGTAGCTTGTTCGTTGTGAGAGTGATGAAACAAGGAGAGTGCTTTCCCACAGAGGATTTGAAGCCTCCATATTTGGAAATATTTAGGAAGTGATTGGACACGGTGCTTGGGACCCTGCTGTAACTGACCCTGCTTTGAGGGGAGTTGGACAAGCTGATCTTCAGAGGATGCTTCCAATCTCACATATTCTGTGACTGTGTGTTTTGGGTTTATTGTTTTTGTCTGGGTTTTGGTAGATTGTTTTTTCTTTTTAATATTATATACAAGATGGCTTAACTTCGCTCCAAATATTTATTTAGTACTTGCATTTCTGTCCATATATAAATGTAAGAAATAGGGATCTAATCTAAATAAAGTCTACGGAGTCAAATAAGAGGATATCCACTAACATAAGAGTTCTTAATTAAGGATTCACTAAATATTTGTAAGTTATTCTACACACAGACCAGAATCACAGGAAATTAATAAGTAAAATATTCTAGAAATAAATTGTCTTGGGGTGACC
>VZTH01008172.1:23460-37614 GCA_013397815.1 Aleadryas rufinucha | reverse complement strand
TCCCTGGGTGCAGGGAGGGTCAGAGCAGGGCCCAGGCTCTGCTCTGGGGGCCCAGCAATGGCACCAGAGCAATGGGCAGGGACTGAGCCCAGCAGTTCCCCTGCACAGGAGGCAGAAATTCTGCCCTGGGCAGTGCCCAGCCCTGAACAGAGCCCAGAGAGTGTGTGGGGTCTCCGCACTGGGGATATTCCAGAGTCCTCTGGACACACCCCTGTGCCCTGTGCTCTGGGATCACCCTGAGGTGGCACCAGATGAGCCTCTGTGGTCCCCTAAACCTGACCCACTCTGGGGTTTTGGGATTCATCCCCCCCAGATGAGTTTATCTGGCTGATCCCCAGGTGAAGGGGTTCCAAAGCTCTGTCTGTGTTTCATTCATGAGGAGATTGTTTTACCACGTTCTCTGATGGTGTCACCAAGGCCATCACCTTGCCAGGTCACAGATGGCCCATGACTGTCCCCGTTCCCTCTCTGGGCTGGGGATGTGAAACTCGTGGGTGAGCTGATGTGTGTGGGAGTGAAGGGATCCCTCCCTGGATCCTCAGGATGTGACGGCCATGGGCTCACAGCACTTGGGCCTTGTCACCAACATCCCTCTGCTTCATCCCGAGCCTCCCCTCACGTGGAGCTCGGCTCTGGTGGCACCCACAGGGTGTGGGGGACATAAAGGACGGGCAGAGCCACCTGTGAGCGAGGGCAGGGCTCGCTGGGGCTGATAAGGAGGTGGCTGGGGAGGAGTGACTTGAAACGCTGCATGTGAATGTGGCAGGGCTGCGGGTCCCCAGATAAGGCGCCGGTGGGTGAGATAACAGAGGTTCAGGGAGGGCTGATCTCGGGAATATCTCCTGATAGCAGCAGCTGTGCTCTGATGGAATTCGCTGCCTGCTTTTCCTTGATAGGGAGGTGACCTCCCTCTGCTGCCTGCTGCGCTTTGGGGTTGATGTCTGGGTAATATTTGTCAACGGAACAGCCCAAGCACCGCCTCGATCTCTGTCCTAACGCACCTGCTGGTTGTTCGGGCGTTTTCAGGACAGAGGCAGCGAGGGGAGGGTGTGTAATTTAATCTCCTGCCTGTAAAAATCCATTTCTGCTTGTACTTGTTGATAATTTAACTGTGACACAGCAAATATGGAACGACTCGAGTGCGCTTTGATAGAGTTGTCATAATGAAGGGTGATCTGTACCCACAGGATGGTGCTCACGGTTTGATGGACAACTGGCACGATTGGGGTTCTTTTCCCATTTTCCTGTGTTGATTGTCCTCCAAATATTAACAGGGTTTTTTTACCACTGCCCTCTCTGCAGTACCTTCACCTGCAGTTGTCCAGGGCTCCGTAAAATAACCATTTTTGTTTGAACTAAAGGAAAACTGACTAGAGGACAAAGACCAGGTTTGGATCAGGGTGGATTTGTTCCAAGGAATTCCAAGGGCGGGATCTTCTGTGAAATGAACGTTTTGTGTGGTCATCAGCTGGTTACAAATGAAATCCTTGAGTACAGCAGGAGATGTAGGAGTGTTGATTTTAGAAAAAGAACAGAAATTATCCCTTGGAGCAAAACCAAACCTGTCAGTCCTGCCTGGTTTTGTCTGTCTGGGGAAATGAGTGCCTTGAGTACCTGTCTGGGAGGGCTGAAAATAGACAATGAGGGGTTTGGGATATGGGAAATGGCAGCCTGGAGAGGCTGGGGGTGTGCTGGGGGTGGGTGCTGGCAGTGCAGTGGCTCGGGAATGCAGGCACTGGGAGAGCTGGAGCTTCCCAGGCTCCGCAGTGCTGATCCCTTTATCCCAGGGGAAACCTGCACAGCTCAGCTCCAGCTCCTGGGGTGGTGGCTGGGGGTGGTTCCTGGGTAAATGAAGCCCTGTTGGAATGTGGCCCCTGCTCCTTTTTCCTGTGGTCCCTCCGTTCTCCCCCCTGCTGCTGGTCAGGCACCACGGTGTTCTGTGGGAGCTGGTTTTGCTGTGATCCAGGGAAAAGCTGACTGTTGGCTGACCCAAAGGAACATTTCCAGGAGCTGTGGGTGCTGTTAAATGCTCAGAGGAGGTGGTGGCCATCGGCTGCTGCTGGCTCTTGTCCCTGAGGTGCCACAGGCAGGTCCCAGCCAGGAGCAGGTGCTGCAGGCACTGCAGTAATTTGGAATTCTCAGCTGATCCCACATTTTCCTGCCCGTGGAGGAGATCTTGCTGCTCTTCTGGAATCACAGCAGCATCCCAGCACCAGGTCTGGGCACTCCATCCATCCCTTTTCCCCCCACACATCCCTGGGAACACTGGGTTCCCAGTGGGATTCCACTGAAGAGCTCTGGGGCGCTCGGGGCTGCTCAGAGTTAATAATTTTCAATTCCCATTAAGGATGATGTAATTAATTCAGACATAAGGCAGCGTTGAGTCAACCTTGACACGTGTCCTGTGAAACTCTCAGCCCTCCAGAGAATCCTGGAATGGTTTGGGTGGGAAGGGACCTCAAACCTCATCCCATTCCACCTCTGCCATGGGCAGGGACACCTCCCACTATCCCAGGGTGCTCCAAGTCCTTTCCAAGCTGGCCTGGGACGCTCCCAGGGATGGGGCAGCCGGTGCTGTGTCCCAGGACTGCACTGGGAGGAGCAGCAGATGAGGAATGGGAGACTGGAAGCAGATGAGGAATGGGAAATGGGAGTCTGGAAGCAGATGAGGAATGGGAGTCTGGAAGCAGATGAGGAATGGGAGTCTGGAAGCAGATGAGGAATGGGAAATGGAAGCAGCTGGTGGAGATTCAGTCCTTGCCTTGCCCCAGGGTGGAGATTTCAGTCCTTGCCTTGCCCCAGGTTGTCCTGCCTGTCCCCAGTGCTTGGTTGTGCTCAGGGACAGGTTTCCAGAAGGTTCTGTTGGTGCCCTCTGTGTGTCTGTCCAGCAGAGAGGTGCAGACAGAGCCACGCTGTCCCTACGAGCATCCCACCCCCAGGATGCTCCTCCCCAGAGCCCTTTCCCTGTTTTCCTGGCTCTGCTGGATTCATCCCCAGCTCCCAGGCCAGCCTGGCACGTCAGGAATGCAGCACTCAGCTCTGGGAGCCCTTTACTGCTGTAAGACTTTGGGAAGAAGAGCAGCTCCGGTTCTCCCAGACAGGGAGCAGCTGTTCCTGGCAGAGGCTGCCCTGGGATTTGTGCCAGTGAAATCTCTGCTCCTCCCGTGTCCAGCTCCACACCAGACACCGGCTCAGCCCATCAATACCCAGCAGGCAGCGAGGAACAGCCAGAATGAACAAATCCTGCTCCCTCCTCCCAGCTTTGGGCCGAGTAGAGCGTTTCAGAGCCTTCCCCAGGACCGTGGGGCTGGGCTGGGCATTCTGGACGTGAAATCACCCCTCAGATTTATGGGGTTTTGTTTGCTCCAATCCATCTGTGTGACCTTGGCTGGTTCCCTGCCTCCTTCCCTCGTTTTGCCAGTGGCAGGTGGAGGGTTTTTTTGGGATTTGGCAGGCTGTGTCCTGATGGCCTGTCTGGGGTGTGGAATTGGAATTGTTCACAGTGCGGAGATTTTAATGATGATTTTGTAAAGGCTGGAATGCTTCAGGCACTGAGGAGAGCTTTTGTCTGAGCAGGAAACAAGCAGCTCTGGGAACTTGATAAACTCACCTGGGAATGTGATAATCCCTCCTGGGAATAGTTGATAAACCCACCTTGGAACGTGATAATCCCACCTGGGAATTCCCAGCTGGCTGAGGGTGGGAGCAGAGGGGCAGGTGGAATTTAAAATGAGGTTTTTTCCCCCTTTCCTGAGAGCTTTCACCCAGGGAATCTCTGCAGGAGTTCCTGCTGAGTGGCTGCTGGAATGTTTGGATGGACACAGGAGCCCTCACTTTGCTGCTGAGAAGGTGCCACTTGATCCTCAGGAGCAACAATTGATTCGCTTGTGGTGAATTCCAGGAATTCTCTCAGCAGGAAGTACTCTTGAAAATGGATTTTTGTAAAGAATTCACCCAAAATGATAAGGCCAGGCCCGTTTTATGCTCTCCTGCTCGAGTTATTCAGTTGCTTCCTAAATAAATAGGACACTGCAAACAGCTTTTCACAATTTCTTTCTTGGCAGGAAGAGCCAAAGCTGGGTTGGAAAGGATGAGTTTGGAAAGGAGGAAAGGAGGAAGAACCAAGTTTTATTTCTCTCATGGTTTCATTGAGTGGAAGTTACTCAAAAGCACCTTTCTTGTCCCTGCTGCTGTTACAACAAAGCTCCAGCCTGAGTTTGTCAGGGAATGAAACCTCAGAGCTTCCTGTAGGCTTTAAGCAGCTGACTCCTTTATTTTTATTTTTTTTTCCTAAAGAGTCATTGAGGACAAGGTGGAACTCGGGGCAGAAATGAGAAGTGAGCTGAACAATTTGTTGCTTTAGCTGGTGGCTGGCACCTCTCACAGGGCTCCCACACCCTGGCAAAGGGAGGATTTATTGCTGTGCAGGTCTCCCGTGGAATAATGTGGTGCAAAATGACAATGTCAGAGCAAGTTAAGGATCTGCTTCGTTCTGAGAGACTTCCCTGCAATAATCCCGAGTATTAAACTTCTGGAGACGCTGCAGGAATTACCACAGGGACCATTCTGAGCAAACGACTGCTCCTCCAACATCATCATTACCCAGGCTTTGCTCCCTCATAAAAATTCCTCTCGCTGATCCCAGATAATCTTTTGTGTTGCCTGTCTTTTATGTCTCAGTGTAAATCAGCAACAACGCTGCCCTTCGAAGGGAGGGAAGGAGCTCTGAGCACCCTGCTCTGGGGGAAGGTGTCCCTGGATCCAGGGGAGGGATGGGATAATCCTTAAGGTCCTTCCAACCAATCCCTGCTGGGATTCTGTGAAAAGATTTGATTTTTGTAAGGACAGGATTGATGCACGGCTTGGAGGAGGAGGAAGGTGGAGGGATGGGAGAAGCCTTCGTGCCTGGTGCTCCGTGGAGTTGAGAGGGGTCAGACACAACGTGGAGGTGCTGATGGAGTTGGTGACATCAGTGCATTGTGAGGAGCCCCTGAAATGTTCACCTTCGCTGCTCTCCGGGTAAATGCAGGACCCGGGGAGAAAGAAAACGAAACGGGGGCAGGAATATTTCCCGTGCTGTACGAAAGACAGGCAGCACCAATAAACCAGCGTGCGGGGATGACTTTTCCAGAGCGAGGTGTGACCCCAGGCGTGTCTGGAGCGTGCACTGGTGGCTGAGCAGAGCTGGGCTCGGCGCTGTCGCGGCTGTGTCACCTCGGCCGTGTCCCCTGGGTGCCGCGGGCAGTGGGGCGCTGACCCCGGCGTGGGACGCGCGGATCCCCGCTGGGCTGCCCGCGAGGATTCGCTGCTCCCGGGCTGCCTTCCCGGGAACGGTGCCCGGCTTTTGTTCCATCCGTCCTTTTGTTCCGTCCTGCCCAATCCCCAGCGCCTTGCTGGAGGAGAGCAGGATCAGGAATTAATGAGGTAAACGCGGTCCCTGTTGGAGACAATCCTTATCTGGATCTTTTCCTCCTCCCTTCTGCTCCTTTTGAATCTGATCCAATGTTGGACTTAACGCTGGATTTCCTGCTTTTTGTAGCTCCTGCTCGGAGCTCTCCCAATATTTGATCTCCCTGTCTCTTTTTCTGGAGTTCCAGCAGCCAGGACATGGATATTTGGGGAATCTTCAGGGAGGCCTCATTCGCTTGGGTGACCTTGGGGAGGAATGGAAGGATTTCTTTGCCTCCCACTGCCCCTGCAGTGAGGCTTTAATTACTTATTTAACCATTAATAATAATGGTTTGTACTGGAGCCATTGGCACTCTGATGGGAAGGTGCAGCAGGGATTCCTGTGCCGTGTCCCAGGATTGTGTGGATGCAATTCCATGGGCACATTCCCGCTCTGTCCATACCTGTGTCATTGTGCTCCTGGCAGTGACACACTCACTGCTGCTGCTGGAATATTTTTCCATTGATTTTTCCAGTTCAATGATGCCTTTTTGTGAGGGGCTTGTGGTGGAAGAGCTGAATCCTGGCTCTGGAATTCCCAGAGCCTGGGCTGGCCGGGAAAGCACCTTCTCCCAGGTGCTGGGGACTGAGCAGAGAGCAGGAAAAGCAGAGCAGGGCTGACCCTGGAATGGGAATCTTGTCCTGGTTTTCCTGACTTTCCTTGCTTGGCCAAAATGAGGGGTGATTTCTGTCAAATACTCATCAGATAACCCTTAATTTGAAGACAATTAATTGGTTCATTTGGGGGATTTGGGAGCAGACCAGGTGCTGTCCTCTGCCACCTGTGGTGGGGTCATCCCTGGTGCCTAAAGAAGGGAGGAGGATGAAGATAATCACTTCTTTCCCAGGATTTTAATCCTGGAATACCCTGAGCTGGAAGGGACCCACAAGGATCAGCAAATTCAACCCCTGGCCCTGCACAGAGAATCCCCCCATGTCCCCATTGTCCCAATGCTTCGTTCAGTATGGAATATCTTCATCCTTTCCAGACTTGAGACAGAAAATAACCCAAAATCCTCCCCCAGCACCACCCTCCAGGGTGTTCTCCTCCTGCCTGAAGGGTGCAGCAGAACAAACCCAGCCTCATCCCACTTTTTAGGGGAAAGTTTCTGTGGAAATCCGGCAGTGGAGATGCCGGAACAAGGCCCTGCCACACACTGGGTGTGAGGATGGTGAGATTTGGCTCTGAAATCTTGGTCCCTGCTCGTGGCCCTGCTTTCATCTCACCTCCCTGCCCTCCTGGTTTCAAGGACATCGTTATCCTGAGTATTTTTCCCCTGGGATTCCAAGGAAGGAATTTCTGTGCAGTTCCCTGGCTGAGGAGGAGCTCTCGCCCCTCTCCTACGGGGTTTGTTATTTCTAAAGCTGAAGTCGTGGCAGCTTGAGCTCGGCACTGAGGGAATTCCTGGGGCTGAGGAAGCCATTCCCGAGGCTGATGGCGAAGGACAAACCCCCTGTGCTGCTGCTGGAGAGGAGCAGGAGGAGTTTGGGTTGGGGCAATGCCGTGTTTGAAGGAGATTTTAGGGCATTGAGGGGATTCTTGGGGTGTTTCTTCCCCTCTTGCCCCCATTTCTTCTGGCACAAGGAAAAGAGGGGGTGGGAACGACTTTTTTCCTCAATGGAAAGGGTTCTGCTCGTTATTTCTGAATGAAAGGTTGAGAAATATGCAGGAGTTTGGAGGATGTGGTGACGTGACAAAGCTCAGCTGATGTCCTGGGGCCCTCCTCGTCCACCTTCCTTCCACAAAGGAAAAATTCAGCACAACCTTTTTCTTTAATATCCATATTCAAAAATTGGAGAAAAACCCCCATCCTGATTTCCACAAACCCCTCCAAGCTCCCCAAAGCTGATTTCTCACCCAGCATTGCTTTGTTTGCTGATGGGATCTCCGCAGTTTTCCAGCATCTGTGGCTCGTGGTGGCAGTGCCAGCTGTGGATAACCCCAAGTTTGGACACAAATTCCCAGAAAAGCAGCGAACAACTTCTGGGGAAGCAAATTTCCAGGGAGAGGAGTGGAAAGGCTGATGAAGGCAGACTCGGGCACCACAGGAACACAGCAGGGCTGGAGCAGGGAGGGAGGGAAGCGACTTTTCCTTGATGGGAGCTGAAGGTTGGATCAGGACACAACTCCATGGCTTCATGGTGGGGTTGGAGGCGATGGAAGAGGCACCTGGAGGACCGGGGTGGATCCCTGCTGGGTGGGGATGGAGAGGGAAAAGGGGTTTGTGCTGCTTTGGAGGCTTCAGTCTGGCCATAAAGTGCGTGGCAGCACTGCCTTAAAATGTTTAGGACCTAAAGGGGCTCCAGGAGAGCTGGAGAGGGGCTTGGGACAAGGGGTGGAGGGACAGGATGGGGGGAATGGCTGTGAACTGGAAAAGGGGAGATTTGGGTGGGGTATTGGGAAGAAATTCATCCCTGTGAGAGCAGTGAGGGGCTGGGATGGAATTCCCAGAGAAGCTGTGGCTGCCCCTGGATCCCTGGAAGTGCCCAAGGCCACTTGGGCTTGGAGCACCCTGGGAGGTGGAACTGGATGAGCTTTAAGGTCCTTCCAACCCCAACCGTGCCAGGATTCCCTGCTGCTGCATTCCTTGTGGAGAGGCCACCACACAGCAGGACCCCTTCTGAAGGAATTTCTCGTGGGTTTGGGCCTGGAGATCAGGACCGAGCGGATTCCGGGGGTTTGGCTGGAAGCTGCTGCCCGGCTTTCCCCCAGCCGTGGCCGTGGTGCTGAATTCAGCTCTGGAGTAAACAAGCAGATGGTTCCACCGAGCTCTGTGCAAGGGGAATTCTGCTCCCAAACCCAACTGCAGCTGGAAGTTACGGAGTGAAACAGCCCTGACACTGAGAGTTCAGATTGTTCTGACTGCTGCAAACCTGGGAATGTGGGTTCTTTGTGGGAATACCCACAAGTGGTGGAGCCTTCCCATATTTCTGTCCCCAGGCAGGGATTTTTTGTGGTCTGAGCAAGAGCCTCAGCCAGGAGAAGTCCCAGCACAGTCAGAGCTCAGCACCAGGTCAGGGATCCGGGTGGGCTGTGGGTGTTGCTATCACTCCAGCCTCGTAAATGAAAATAAATGAAAATTAATAAAAATTAATAAAAATTAATAAAAATTAATAAAAATAAAACCTTCAGCCTGTTCTGAGTTGGAGGAGGAGGTGGGAGGGCAGGATGTGGTGTTGCTGTCACCAGTCAGAGCCTGTGCTGGAGGAGCTGGTGCCAATGCTCAGGGACTGGGTTAGTCCAGGCTTTTACCTGCGGGCAGCACCATTAGGCCTGGCTTATGCCTGTCCCCGGGGCTTTGTCACCTCCCCTGCTCACAGCCCCTCAGTTCCCCTCAGCTCTGAAAGGGAGGCAGCCCCCAGAGGAGGATTTCAGCATTTGGGGGGCTCGGGGCCATTATTTATGATCAGTGTAGGATTGATCCTAGAACTCCAATGACGTTCCCATCCCACAGTGCCAAACGTGAGCCAGAAAATCTCTCTTTGTTCCAGAGAACTCCCAGGTTCTGCTTTCCTTCTTCCCGAGGCTGCTTTGCATTCCATCATCATTCCTACAGCCAGGACTCTGGAACTCGAGCAGGTTTTTCCTGGAGCTGTCAGGAATTCGAGTCGTGCTTCCCAAATCTTGTTTTCTCCCGGTTTCTGTGACATTTTTGCTGCACTATAGAAGAGCTTTGTAAAACTACAGAAAGAGATGAAAAAATGGAGGAGAGGAGTGTTTAGAGGTGGCACCAGGGCTGGTTTGGGGGCAGCTGGTGACACGTGTAGTGTGTGACAGGTGACTTGTGGCTGAAACCCTTGATGTGGTGGCATCCTTGGGGACTTCAGAGGTCTTTTGCAATTCGATTCCTTCCTTTCCCCCTCTTCCCTAAAGGTGCTTTTCCTTCTGGAGCTGAGAGGTGACGGGAGCAGCTGTGGCCGTGTCCCTTTTCCCCCCCCAATGTCACATGAATGCCTGACACGAGTGGAGCTGTATGGATGCTAAAGAGCTTTAGCAGAGAAACTTTGCAGCTTTCTGCAGCATTTTGTGAGGCTGCAGCATTCGTGAGAGCTCTGTCTTTGCCGTGCAAACTATTAAAAACAACGATGTGGGTTTTGTAAACCAACTTTGCTGTCTCACACCTGCAGTTGTTTGTAGGATTGTTATGATTTTTACTAGAGAAATATTTTGAAATGGGTGTTGGGAGAACTGACCGATCACCCTGGGAGGTGGATGAGCAGAGGTGCAGTGACCTTACACCATGTAAGAACACTGAGGTATAAAACGAGCTGTATAAAATTAAATAAAGAGACTTCTTTACCTTTCTCCCCGGACCGAATCTGTGTTGGTTTTCTCGCTGAAACAGCGACAGAGCTGTGGGAGAGAACAGGACAGCGCTGAACCCGCGCCTGGTGCGACTGAGCTGCCACCGAGCCCCCGTTTGTCACTTCCAGCGAGCCTCTCCCGTGATTAATGTGACATCGCGGGGCCAGCCGGGCCCGGCTCGGTCCCTGCTGCGTGTCTGGGGTGACCTCATTGTGCTCCGGCCTCCCGAGGGGAGCAGCTCCTGTGCCCGGTGAGCTGGAAACGCGCCGGGCTGCAGCTCCGCCATCCCCTCCCAGCTCCTTGGGCTCCCTCTGCAGATCTCCGCGGGCCGAGACACCCCGCTCCCTGCCCTCCCGGCAAATAAAGCTCCGGCTTTAATGGAATTTTGGTGCATTGTTGGAGCGACAAAGCCGCGAGTGAGCCCCGCGCGGAGGGCTGGGGCTGTTGTTATTTATCTGCTGATAAACGCAGAGCCCTGCTCGCTATCAGCGCATCTCCCCTGCCCGCCCGGGGACAGCAATCTCTGCAGCGCTGATAGGAGCAGCGAGGCTTCGGAGGAGATTCTAATAAAGCTGTAGCAGCTTTCGGAGGGGGGATTTGCGATGCAGCGTTAGCGAGCATCACTTGCATTAGCCTTCCTTGTGTTGTGCTGAATGAGGGGCTCTTTGCTGCTGAATGGAATCAGTTTAATCGCGTTTGTCACCTCGCTGGGGTGTGACTGGAACCCAGCGCTGTTTTCGGGGGTGGGAGTGTCGCGGGAAGCGTTTGGGTTCTGTCGCTTGACTTCTTTTTATTGGAAATTTATTACCTCTTTAATTAGCAGCGAGGGTGGGAGTCATTATTTCATTATTGTAATTGTGGGCGGCCCTTTCTGTCCCCATTTGGGGGGTCCGGAGCGCTCGCTGTGGGTGCAGCAGTGCCACAGGGGCTGTGCAGGACACAGTTTTCCTTTCCAGCATCACTGAGGTTGGAAAAACCCTCCAGGATCATCAAATCCATCCTGGGACCAATTCTTGTCCCCAGCCCAGAGCTCCGAGTGTCACATCCAGGACTTCCTTGGGTACCTCCAGGGATGGGAGCTCCCTGGGCAGCTCCAGGGCGTGACCACCCTTTCCATGAGGAAATTCCTGCTGGAATTTCCAACCTCCTGATGTCCACCCTGGGTGCAGAACAGAGCTGGGTCCTGGCAGGAACCCCCCCTCTCCTCCAGGCTTGGCACCTTCTGAAATATTTCAGAATTATCCAGACGCAGCTTTGAAGTCCAAACCTTTTGTGTGACCTCGGGAATGTCCTGCACTCGAAGCTCTGATGGGATTTTAGCTGAATAAGATGGGATTTTAGCTGAATAAGGTGAAAACTGGGAATATTTCTGTGTTCGTGGCCAGCTCAGTGCTTTGCAATCACCTTTCTGCACCAGCTGCATTTTGCTCCGTGGGAGGTTGTGCCTTTGGGTTAAAGAGGTTTTTACTCTAAAATAAAAATCTAAATTTTCTGAATGCCTGGGGAATATTTGCCTCCAAGATGAGCTCTTTGCTCTTTTTAAAAAGAGGTTTTCACTCTAAAACTAAAAATCTACATTTTATGAATGCTTGGGAAATATTTGCCTCTGAGATGAGCTCGTTGTTCTTTTTATATCTGACATGGATACCCATTGCCTGTGTGGGTAAACGTGTGGAATATCCATGAAATCCAAGAAAAACTAACCCACAGTGGGTGGGTTTGTGCATAAATCACTGCTAAATGTCACAAAAACCCCTCAGAGCCACCTTCACCTGTTGGGTTGCTCAGCTGTGACAGTTCCAGAAATGCCTGTGGACCATTGAGTCACTTCTCATTAAAGTGAAATTAATCCTGAGCAGAGATCCAGGAGAATTCAGCCTGAGATAATTTTGAAACGTTTCAGAGGGGAAGGAAAACAGCAGAAAAAATGAGATTACCAGGCCCCCTGGACAGTGGAAATTGGTTTGGCTTTGTCTCCAGTCGAGCTCCATCGCCCCAGATCAGCCAAGGATTTGGTTTGTGCTCCTTCAGAGATGAGCTGGGGAAATGCCACGTAAAAAATGAAGAATTAAGAACTCCAGTGTAAAAGTTCCTGAAAAAAACCCCAAAAAAGGGGATTGATTTGGTCCCAGCCAGCAAATTTCTCTGGGAGAGGGCAGGAATTAAAGGTGCTGTCAATGGTGGAAGTTTTGCTGCTGCTCGGAAACACTGTCACCTTCTGAGGGAATGCAAGGGACGAAAGAAGGAAAAGGGAAGTGGGGGATAAATGAATGGGATTTCCCTTCCAGCAGCAGCTTCCGGAAGGAGCAGGGGCAGGAATCCCTGGAAGTGGAAGCTTTGGGAGTGATTTGCTGCTCTTGAAGCTGCAGTCTGTGGAGCTCTGAGGAAGGAAACAATGAGGGCAGAGGGGTGGAGGCCAAAAGCTGCTCCAGAAGGATTTACCCTTAGGCTGCATCCTGGGCTTAAGGCTGAGACTAAGCCCAGACCAGGAGAATTCCTTCGTTTCCAGTCCGAGGGTTCTGGCTCAGCACTGGTGGCATTTTTTGGACTGCACTGATTTGGAGCAGACCTCTCCCATTCTGTCCTGTCCATCAGGATTCCCTGGAGCCCTCAGGGGGATGGTGTGAACATTCCAGGAAGTTTTCCACACTCCCAGCTGGAAATAACCAACCTGCCCTTAAGGAAATTCCCCTTCTTTTTTGGGGGAAATGAGGGAAGTTCCCGTTCTTTTTGGGAAAACTGCTCCTCCTGCAGGAAAAAAGTTTGGTTAAATCTGTCCTTGGGGTTAAGGTGGGTCTTAAAACCATTCCAGTGGGGAATTCCAGTCTTAAAAACATTCCAGTGAAGGAGAGGACTGGGAAGGCTGGAGGGGAAACATCCTTCCAAAGAGAAATCCCTGCCTGGTCCCAGAAGTTCCTTTTCCTTGTTCATGGGGTGTTTTTTTACAGAATTCTCGATAATCAGAGGATTTACGTGTCCCAAACCTGCTGCTTCCCAAGACGTGGGGTGATTTGGGATCTCTCCCTGCGTTTCCTGAGCCACTTGCAAGGCTCTGGAGCAGAGTTAAGATGCAGGTGTGCTCCTCCCATCGCTCCAGCGTGAAAGGAGGAACAATAACTGGATCTAATTATTCATTTTCCTTGTGGAAAGTCCATTGTGAGGAAACGTCTCCTGCGACCGCGAAATGAGGTCTAGAGGTGCTTAAGTATATTTTGTTTAAGAGAGCAGACAAGCTCGAGTAAGATGTTCAGAATTAATGGTACAGCTCTCCTGATAATTTGAGGAGAGGTTTGGATGAAAAGTTAAAAATACAGGTGAAGTGAATAATAACACACAGGGAGATAAAGAGCTGCTGAGAGGCGTCCCTGAGTTGCACCGAGAGGGAAATGAATCCCGGAATTGGCAGGATGGTGCAGTGGAATGAAGGGTGGGAGGGGAAAGGAGGCTCTGGCTGGGCTGGGGATGGAGCTCAGAGTGAAGTTTGGGCTTGGCTCAGGTCTGTGCCCTCAGTTCTGGTTAAACCGAGCGTCCACAGCCCCAAATCCAACTGTGGATCGTGGAACTGCAGAGTGGTTTGGGTTGGAAAGGACCTTAAATCCCATCCAGTGCTGCCCCATCCATGGCAGGGACACCTCCCCCTGTCCCAGCTGCTCCAAGCCCTGTCCAGCCTGGCCTGGGGCGTTTCCAGAGGTGAGGTGATCCAGGTGTGTTCTCCTTGGATTTCCAAGACTGCTGGCCTTGACTCCTCCATCCGTGGGAATGCTGCTGGAATCTCACCTCCTCCTCTTCCTCTTCCTCCCAGCCACTCCAGCGGGTCTCACTTTGGGTTAAACACAGCCAGGGCAGGAAAAGGCAGAGCTGAGCTCCAGGAAGAGGAAATATCAGGGAGATTCACCCAGAATCTGTGGTGGAGGCTCCAGAAGGACCCGGGAGCCTGGCTGATGTCAGGGATCATCAGCAGAGATCCAAGGGGGTGGCAAAAGAGAAATAAAATTAACAGAGAGGTTAAATTAAATCAACAAAAGCAGTTCAGGGGGGAAAAAAGAGATTAAACATCCCCAGTGATGCCCTTTGCTTTTATTTGAAGCTGGTGTTTGACTGCACCCCAATTCTGGGCAATTCGAGTTCACGTTTAAATCCATCCTCTCCACCTATTTCCCTTGAAATAACGGGATTTCAGCTGGAATTCCTGCCTTTAGCCATGACCTTTCACTCCTGAGCTGGTTTGCAGCATCCACACCAGGAATTCTCATTGTGGTTGGGTCCTTTTGAGAAGAACTCACGGCCAAATTCGTGATAATCCAATTTCAGGGTGCTTCAAAGCCATGTGCAAACATCTCCTCCTGCTCCTCCAGAGCTTCTGCCTCACTTTGTGACACTTCATTGATTTTTTTTTTTTT
>VZTH01008172.1:0-12170 GCA_013397815.1 Aleadryas rufinucha | reverse complement strand
ATCCCAAATCCTGCCAGGGATGGCTGCATTATCCCAAATCCTGCCAGGGAAGGCTGGGTTATCCCAATTCCTGCCAGTGGAGGCCAGGTTGTCCCAATTCCTGCTGGTGAAGGCCCAGGTTATCCCAATTCTTCCAGGATGCCTGGTTTATCCCAATCCTGCCAGGGAGTTATCCCAGTTCTTCCAGGGAAGGCTGAATTATCCCAATTCCTGCCAGTGAAGGCCAGGTTATCCCAATTCCTGCCAGTGAAGGCTGGGTTATCCCAATTCCTGCCAGGGAAGGCTGGGTTATCCCAATTCCTGCCAGTGAAGTTTGGGTTATCCCAAATCCTGCCAGTGGAGGCTGGATTATCCCAATTCCTGCCAGTGAAGGCTGGGTTATCCCAATTCCTGCCAGTGAAGGCTGGGTTATCCCAGTTCCTGCCAGTGAAGGCTGGATCATCCCAAATCCTGCCAGGGATGGCTGCATTATCCCAAATCCTGCCAGGGAAGGCTGGATCATCCCAAATCCTGCCAGTAAAGGCTGGATTATCCCAATTCCTGCCAGTGAAGGCCAGGTTATCCCAATTCCTGCCAGTGGAGGCCGGGTTATCCCAATTCCTGCCAGTGGAGGCCGGGTTATCCCAATTCCAGGTGTTTTGCTGCTCCCAGATGGTTTTTCCAGGTGGGGTTTGTGTCAAACCCTCGGGGGTGGGGGGATCCTCGGCTGCAGCAGCCAAATCCAGACCAGGATAACAAATTGCTGCTCCCTGGGGTGGGGAGCTGCCTGCTGGGAAAGGATGGGGCTCCTGGAGAGGGATGGATGGAATTCTGGTTCCCTTTCCTGGTTTTCCTCCTCCTCTGGCGGAGGTTTGGGGCAGGGAGTGAATGGTCACGCTTCGATGGATGTGGGGCTCCAGACTGGTGTTCCCCTTTGCCAGCAATCTGGGTTTCATTTTGTTTCCCCTGCTATTTTCCTGCTTCTTGGAGCCTGCTGTTCATTCAGACCACGTCTGCAGTTTTTAGGATGTGAGTGTTCCTGTGGAATGGCTCTGGATATTCCATAATGGATTCGTGGAATAAATTCCTGCAAGCAGGAAAACTTGGGGGGAACCAGCTCAGCATTTTCCTCTCAGCATCCCTCAAGTTTCTTGGGGCTTCCTTTTTTCTCTCTCCCATTTTTAGTGTGTTACAGAGGGATGGGAGGGGGTTGGACCCCGTTTTTATCCTCAAATGAAAGCTCTCCAAAGCCCTGGCATGGAAAACAAATCCCTCCTGCTTTTGAGGGGTCAGGATAAATTGGCTGATCCCAACAGGAAGGGTGCAGCATGTGGGAGATGCACAACTCCAGCTTCGTTTTCTCTTTAAAATGAGAACTTTAAAATCCCTGGAGCTCAGCCAAACCTTTCCCTCGTGTCTCCTTTGTTTCCCATCCCTGCAGTCAAGAAGCAGATGGAGCTGAAGTCCAGAGGGGTGAAGCTCATGCCCAGCAAGGACAACAACCAGAAGACATCTGTGTGTAAGTTTTTTGGCTCTTCCTTCGCTGTCTTCTCGATAACAATCTCCTGGGACATTTCCATCGGACTTTCCAGTAATCTCTACAACTTTGCCACTCTTAAAAGTTCGGGGCGCTTTTCCCTCTCCTCCCTCTGCATTTCTGCATCACTCCCTCCTCCCCGTGCGCTGTTCACAGGCATTTACTAACTCCTGCCAGGGGGATGAGGGGCTTGGAGTGTGTGGATTCGGTTGATTCCGTGCTCCAGGACAGCCTGGGGGTCGTGGCTTTGGGCTCCTTTTAGTGGGGAAAACAAAGAATTTTGGGAATGGGGTTGATGTTACCACTGTGAATAAGGAGCAGGGATAAGGAACAACAGCAAAAAAAAAGAACCTGTTAGAAAATTTACAGCGGCAGTAGCAGCGTCTTCCTTTTTTCTGTTTGAGTTTAATTCCGTTTTCCCTGCGGAAAAATCCTAGTTCTGGGTTTATAACGCTGATTTTTCGGGTTTGGCGGTGGTGTTTAGTGGTTGGTGCGTGAGGGGCAGAGCGTCCCCTGTCACTGCTGTGCCTCCCTCTGGCAGGTGGGAAATCTTCCCTCTTCCCATCAGGTGCCTCCCAAACCAGGAGCAGAACCCGTGGGTTTCGTCCCCAGCTCTTGGGCTCTTGTGACAACTCTGAAATGAAACAGGAGGGATCTGACCTGGAGTTAATATTTTTTATATGGATTCAGGTGGGAGCGGGATGTAGTGTTTTTCCAGTCGGATTTTAGGGGAGAGGCTGGAATTGCTGATTCTGTTGCACAGCCCATTACCCCATCGGAGAGGAGCAGTTTGGACGTTTCATTCTGGTGGATTTTGGATACAAAATTCAGAAAAATGCATGGACTGGATCCGAATCGTGGCTCAGAGTCTGTCTGGGACGAGGGGCTCCCTCCCAGCTCCCAGGAGAATGTTTAGAGGCTCTGGTTTTTTGGGAGCAAGGCCCAACAAGGTCAAAACCAGCCCAAAATCTCCAGAGCAGAAAACGCTGGGGGAGTGTCCAGGGAAAATTGATTCCATTTTAAAGGAAAACTCTTTTAAGTCCTGTTCCTGGCTGGGTGATGCATTCCCTGCCAGGAAGAATTTAATTGTGATGAACATCCCAGTGCACTTAAATGAGTGGGAAATTCAGCTGGAAAACCCCCCTGGCTTGGTGTGGAGACAGAGGGATGTGTCTGGAGTGGGGTGTGCGGTGTCCTGGATTTGGGGGAATGTGTGGGAGTGATGAGTGCTGGCCTGCCTTGAAGTCATCGGTTTAATGAAGTGTTCTGGTGTTAAGAATGTACAGAATTCCCATTTCCCCTTCCTGGGAAAGGCCTTTGGAGCAGTTTCACCCATTTTTAATGGGCTGAGGGTGAGGAGGGCACAGCACCTGCACTTCCCTTTCCACCAGCCCTGCCCTGTCCCAGCCCTGCTGCACCTTTGAGGAGAAAAAGTAGGAATTCATTCCCTGTGCCTGGTTTATCCTCTCCCAAGGGGCAGCAGCTCAGAGCTGCCAGTTCAGCATCTTGGCAGCTCAAATCTCAATCCTGCTGACGGAGGCAGCTCAGGCTGGAAGTGGTTGAGCTGGAATAATGGGAATGGGGGACGGTGGCCCCTTTCCTGCCCCTTCCCAGCAGGGTCCTTGTCACCCCCCCCGAGCCTCCAGCTCCTTCCCCGTGCCCTGCTCTCTGTGAGGCCTGGATTTCCAGCCCTGATTATCCCTATCTCAGGCAGCCTTCTGCTCCCACAGGGAATTTCCAGCTGCAGAAGTGCTGATTCCCGAGGAGATGGCACCAGGAAAATTGGGTCTCTTTGCACGGCCTTATCTGCTCCGTTCCCTGCTGGATTTGCAGGGTTGGCCGTGCCCCCTGTGGCTCCCAAACTTCCAGGAGCTGAGTCTGCATCCCAGATAATTTCACAGGTGGGACAGGCTGGTTAAAGGAATTTCCCATCCCAGAGCAATTTCCAGCTGCTCTGGCTCAAATACCAGAAATTCAGGGATTCTTGTGTCTCTTGGTAACACTTAAAGCTGAGCCATAAAATCCTAAAATCATTAAGGCCGGGAAAGATCTTCAAGTCCAGCTTTCAAGTCCATGCTTTATTTTCAATTATTCCTACCAGCAATGTTTTCTTTCCAAGTGCTCTTCGCTAAAACCTGGCCTAAAATCCCGCCTGGAAGAATCCAGGCTTAAATCCTGCAGGTCTTGCAGAGGTTTTGGATTTGGGATTGGTTGGTGGGATTAAACCCCGTGTGTTTTGTGTGTGTGAATGGAGGCAAAATGTAGTGATGTAACAGCTGCTTGTGTTATTTTGGGGAAAAAAATACATAAAAATATGGGATTTTGGGGGGTGGTGCTGGTTGTGCTCAGTTTTGGTGGAATGTGTTTGTTTGAATTCGTAATTAAGTGCCTTGTACTGCTCACCATCAGTAAAATTACTGGGAAATATTGCTTTAATCACTTCTAGGGGGAAAATAACACAGAGAGAAAAATAATGCAGGTAGAAGCAATAGTGTTAAATTTTAGGTCGTGTCTTGGAGGCTGTTTCTGTCACCGAATGTGGAGTGTAAATGTGGATATTCCAGGTCCCACAGCGGGAAAATTGTGGTGTTTGGGTTTCAAAAAACAGCATTGAAGTGGCTTTTGTGGTGTTTGGGTGATGCCCACCTGGAGAGGCCCTGTGGGGTCACTGGAAGGGGTTGGACGAAGGAGTGGAAGTTCTGTGCGTGTCCAGCTCGGTCAAAATCTGCTTTTCAAAGTCATTTTGGGGTGGGTTGAGCAGTTTTTAGGTCTCGGCCAAGCGCGTGGGAGTTTGTGGATGCGGGGGAGGCGTGAGAGCGTCCGCGGGGCTGGGACTGCCCGGCGGGATGGACACAGGAGCCACCCTGGGCTGGGGGACAAGCTGTGCCTGGGTGGGGTGGGACAGCCTGGAAACGGTCTGGGAATTCTGGAATTCCGGGTGTGGCTGGGAACCTGCACCCTCTGAGCTGCTCTGGGATGGCGCACGGCGGGAATTTGGGGTTTAGGGTTCTCCAGGTGGAACATTTCCAGCTGGAGTTGGTCTTTGCCAGGGTCAGGGCCTTTTTCATACTTGGTGGTGCTAAACCTGGGAGTGTTTCGTGTCTGGGTCAGTGTCACTGAGGTTCTGGAATCGCCTAATCCCTGGTTTTTTGGGTGCTGAAGGATCTTTGGGGGTTGGAAACGCAGCGAGACCTCGTTGGGGTGAGCCCTGCACCCCAAAATCAGCTCCCTGCTCTCAGGCCTGATTCTTGTAGCCCTGCCCAGAAATTTGCATGGAATAACTCCGGTGTGAGCACACAGATTAACCCTTTACACCACCTCATTCCTGTCCTTCCCACCCCTCCTGCCAGGAGGAAGGATCCCCCTCCTTTCCCTGGATTTCTCCTGCTGAGAAACATTGGGGCTCTGTCAATGCTTTTTTAGGTGCTGCTTTGTTTTGTAGTTCCGAAATTCAGTGAGAAATCGTCCCTTGGGAATCTGTCAGTGAACTTTTTTATTAAGAGAGATGGAACTGAAGGAGATTTTACCAGGGAATTCCAGTGGCAGCAATCAGAACTGGCTGGCACTGAATGCACGAGGAGAAAGGAACTGGAAAAACTCAGGAGAACGAGGGGATGGAAAACCAATCCTGTGGTTGGGGGAGAGAATTCCTGGGCTTCTAATGCAGAAGTGGAGCAGTTCATCACGATTTTTGGGATCTGCCTTTTTTTCCAGGAACCTTGAGGGGTTCAGTAGGGAGTGGCACAGGCCAGGTGGAGCTTTGGGAAGGGGACCACGGCACTGACAGCGAGTTCAGAACCTTTGGGCTGCTTGGGTTTGTGTGTGTGTGCTCCAAACAAAAGGCAGAGAACAAAAGTTGCTGTAAACGAGCATCTGATCCATCTCCTCCTTTTCTTTCAACTCCTTAAAAGGGAAATTCCCAAACTCCCAGCATATGGAGATATCTTCCCTCTCCCCCTTTATCTTCCCTGTTCTCTGCTTTATCTACACGTGGTTTTAGGTGTTAATGAATCTCCAGCTAACGAGGGATGAGCTGGGGTTAGACCTCAGCAGTGGGACTGACAGACTCTCCTCGGGGGTCTGTGTTTTCCTGGGAATCCGGGGCTTTGCTTCTTCCCAAAGTTTTGAATCCCAGGCTTTGTTTTTATCCGATACGGGAAATAACAATCCCACACTGGGTGTGACAGCAGTGACCCACCCTGGGGGGCACAAAAGGGGTCGTCTGGGGGGGATTTGACCACGGGAGGAGGAATTTGCTGTGGGAATGGGATTTTTTCTCCAAGGAAAACCTCACAAGTGTTGGGATGCAGCCCTGGAAGCTGCGGCTGCGCACGTCACAGGTGTGTCTGGTCAGGGAGGTCTCAACTCTGGACAAGTTTTCGGGGTGAGATGAGGAATTTGAGCACTTTTCCTTCACTCCCACATGGCCTTGGGACATAAAACCCTCGCTGGGTCCCTCATCCCGAGGGGAATTTTCCTTGGTTTGGAGCTGCCTGTGCACAGGAGTCACCTCTGTGTGTGTAGGGAAGGAACCCCAAGGAGGGTGGTGGCACCTGGGGACTTTGTTCAGCCAAGCTTTTCCTGCCAGAATCTGGGATTTGTATCCATGGGCTCCCTTCCTTCACGCTCTGGGATACATTTGGAATTCTCTGGGCCTGTGAGAGGTGGCAGCAAAGCTTTGGAGCTGCAAAAAATCAAGGGATGCCGGGTTCTCCTTTGGTGCTGCTGCCTCCCCACCTGAGTGAGCTTAACGAGGGGTTATGGGCATGGAAAAGTGGGAATACAACCCCTCAGGAGGCTGTTTTCCATGAATCCATGTCTCTGTCACCTCTGGGCCCTCCCACACACCGAGGAGAGCTCGGAGCACCAAAGCATCTTGTGGGAAAACAGAGCCACGTGTGGGGCCAGTCCCGGCCCCATCCCTGCTCCAGCACGGTGGGAAGGGCGGAAAAAAGGGCCTTGGAAAGGAAATTCCTGAAAAGGACTTAAAGGGCACCAGAGAGGTGTTGGTGCTGAGGAGAAGCTGGAATATTTTTGGGATCAGTGGTTGGGAACCATCGATCCTTCACTGCTTGTGGGAACACCCCCAGCTCCCAGCTGTAGTTGGGGATGCTCCAGGGATTCTCCAGTGGATAATTCCCGTATTTTGGATGGTCTTTGTGTCTCCCTGTGCCTGCCCTTCCCACCCCAGCGCTTCCGTGCTCCCTCCTGCACACCTCCCAGCGTGCTGGCGTCACCTCAGTGTCACCCACCCTGCTCCTGGCAGTGGCCTTGGGGCAGTGTGTTTGGAATGGGAATTGGGATGTTTTTCCCTGCAATCCAGCAGCAGGCGGAGCTGGAACGGAAACGGGGCGGGTTCAGCGCCGTGGCCGAGAAACGTGGCGGTGTTTTGGGTGCAAAGAAAACCGAGTCCCGTCGGGTTCCCGTGGCAAAATCACCCCCCTGTCCCACGTGATGGTGCTGGAATTCCGACTGGAAATCGGGATTGTGCCAGGGCTGAGGGAACCCCCCGGGATTCCCCACCCTGAACGCTCCTTTGCGCCTTGGGCAGGGTGGGGAGGGCTGGGATGGGGTGGGGAGGATGGAGCCGGGAGGTTTGTCCAGTGCCGGTCAGCGCTCCATGGATTTCACGTTCGTCGGCATCGGGGTCGCTCCATGAAGTTTTCCATGTTCCAACTAAATGACTTCGCTTCAAAACCCTCGGCTCGCATTCCCCTCTCCTTGCTCCCTCTCGTTCTGTGCTTGGTTCTCCCCCCCTGGGATCACCCACCTGCCTTTTCATGGAGTTGTTTCCCTTCCCTGGCGCACTGGGCTGGGTCTGGAGGGGCGCGAGGTCACCCTGGAGGGTCACAGGGGGTTTGAATTCCTGTTTGAATCACAGGAAATGGGCTCTGTAATCGGTGCCATTCAGCAGAATGGAAAAAAAAAAACCAAAAAACCAACTCTTTCCAGAGGTATTTCTGTAGTGGAACAGAGGGAAAACTGTGTCCCTAGCTGGCACTTCCTAGAAAACACTCGGGTGCATAAACTGAGCGGGATATTTCTTTCCAAAGCTGTTGTTTTTCCGGAATAAAGCGGAACACGTTGAGGTTTCCGAGCTGCCAGTTGCCATTTTTCTCGCCACATCCACCAAGACAGCTGCTGAGAGAATGTTTCCTTTGCTATTCTGTCTCTGTATGTGCTGTTTTTTTGCTTTGTAGTAACTCAGGTTGGTGTGTCCCAGGGACATAATTTGTGTCCAGACCCTGGGATTCCCGAGAGAGGCAAAAGGATAGGCAACGATTTTAGGTAAGAGCCTTCTCCCTGTGTGTGTCCTGTGCATGCTGCAGAGATCCTGGGGGTCCCTGGGTGTGCTCCTGGCCTGGGGGGCTCTGGCTGCAGTCCCCCTCTGCCCCCCTCGGGTGTGGCACCTCCCAAAATCCTGCCCAGATTTGGGGAGCACGTGTGGAAATCCCTGCACGTGTGTCGTGTCCCACGTGAGGATCCCTAAAGATCTCTCTGAGTGTTTTTATCCTTTCCCAGTCCATTTTATCCCTTCCCATTTTATCCTTTCCCATTTTATCCTTTCTCAGTCCATTTTATCCTTTCCCAATCCATTTTATCCTTTCCCAATCCATTTTATCCTTTCCCAATCCATTTTATCCTTTCCCATTTTATCCTTTCCCATTTTATCCCTTCCCATTTTATCCTTTCCCAGTCCATTTTATCCCTTCCCATTTTATCCTTTCCCAGTCCATTTTATCCTTTCCCAGTCCATTTTATCCCTTCCCATTTTATCCCTTCCCATTTTATCCTTTCCCAGTCCATTTTATCCCTTCCCATTTTATCCCTTCCCATTTTATCCTTTCCCAGTCCATTTTATCCTTTCCCAGTCCATTTTATCCTTTCCCAATCCATTTTATCCTTTCCCAATCCATTTTATCCTTTCCCATTTTATCCTTTCCCATTTTATCCCTTCCCATTTTATCCTTTCCCAGTCCATTTTATCCTTTCCCAGTCCATTTTATCCTTTCCCATTTTATCCTTTCCCATTTTATCCTTTCCCAGTCCATTTTATCCTTTCCCATTTTACCCTTTCCCAATCCAGGCTGTAGAATCCCTGTGTGCCCTCATCCCTCCCCTCATTAAGTGCAGGAAAACTGAAACAGCAAAATTAAAAAAAATCACTTTTCAAATCATCTCAAGCCCCAGCACGGCCCTGCCCTCAGAGGATTTGAGGTGTCTGAGGTTCCCTGCCACTGAGTCCATGTGGGGCCAGATAATTGGGGTTTATGAAGTTTGAACCAGTTCCCAGTTTTCCTTTGTGGATTTCTGGGATGTCCCAGCCTGCTGGTGGCCGTGGGGAATCCATATTTCACCTCGTTTTGTTGTCCAGGGCTGTTTTGCTCATGGAAAGTGTCCCTCAGTCGAACCCCAGTCTGTCAAATTCTCCTCAAATCCAGCAAAGGGGGGAGGGCAGAGGGAAGGGAATTCCCAACAGTCCCTAAAAGCCTCGGGATGAATTCCCAGCCGCTGCAAGCTGGGTTGTGTTGCCTCAGTGACCAAAGCAGCTGCAGCAGCAAAGGCTCTGGATCCAAACCACAGAATAAAGAGCAGAACTCTCAGCAGCTGATAAAGGAGGGTTTTTTCCACTTTATGAGGATGCTGAGCCTGTCCTCTCCCGGGGCTGGGGATGAAATTCCCACTGAAACATCACTAAAAGCTGGGATTTGGACAATGGCACAGGGGGAGGCAGAGGGGGAGGCAGAGCTGCTCCCTCCTCCCTTCCCACTGCTGCCTGCGGGGCTGGGGGATGGCTCTGACCCCAAATGCTGGGCAGGAGGAGGCTGATGTCCCATCTGATGTCCCCTCTGTCCCCTCTCCAGGCTGGGCTCCAGCATCCAGTTCTCCTGCAACGAGGGCTACGACCTGCAGGGCTCCAAGAGCATCACCTGCAAGAGAGTCAGCGACATCATCGTGGCCTGGAGCGACCACCGGCCCGTCTGCAGAGGTGAGGGCTGGCTGTGGTATTTGTGGGCATTCCCAGCTCCTTCACCTCCCTTTTCTCACCCATCCTGCCCTCAGGTCATCCCTTGGCAAGGTCAGAGAATCCCAGCGTGGTTTGGGTTGGGAGGAACCTTGAGGAAAATCTTGTTCCTTCCACAGTCCCAGGTTGGCCTTGGACGCTTCCAGGNTCCAGTTCTCCTGCAACGAGGGCTACGACCTGCAGGGCTCCAAGAGCATCACCTGCAAGAGAGTCAGCGACATCATCGTGGCCTGGAGCGACCACCGGCCCGTCTGCAGAGGTGAGGGCTGGCTGTGGGATTTGTGGGCATTCCCAGCTCCTTCACCTCCATTTTCCATCACCCATCCTGCCCTCAGGTCACAGAATCCCAGAGTGGTTTGGGTTGAGACTTTGAGGACCATCCTGCTCCTTCCTCTATCCCAGGCTGCTCCAAGCTGGGCTTGGGCACTCCCAGGGATCCAGGGGCAGCCTGAGGGGGCTCAGCTTGGCTGAATTTTGGTATTTGTGGGCATTCCCAGCTCCTTCACCTCCCTTTTCCATCACCCATCCTGCTCTCAGGTCACAGAATCCCAGAGTGGTTTGGGTTGGGAGGAACCTTGAGGAAAATCTTGTTCCTTCCACAGTCCCAGGTTGGCCTTGGACGCTTCCAGGGATGGGGCATCCACGATTTCTCTGGGAAACCTTTTCCAGGGCCTCCCCACCCTCACTTTAAAGCCTTGTTCAGCCCCTCAGTCCCTGTTCCTGCACCCCTTTCTCCCTTCCAGACTCTCCCAGGAATTTCCCCCCGTCCCTAAATCCCTCCCCTTCCCTCTCTCCTGAACGTTCACTTTGTTCAGGGATGTAAAATCAGAGCAGGATCATCCCTCTCCCTGTCCCAAGGATTTTCTCCCCTCTCCTCCTCACCCTGTAAGAGGAAAAGCTGGAATAAAACCTGGAAAAGCTGAGATGGAGAGAGATTTTTAACTGGAAACGTGGGAATTTTGGGGCTGTGCTTCCCCAGGAGCCTCATCCTGTGCCACGAGCCATCAGGGAATGGAGCTTTTCCCATGGAATAAACATTAATGCCCATTTTGCCCTTGGCCATTTTGTTTTCATTCCCTCTCTGAAATGTCGCATTGTGATATTTGTAATGCTAATAAAGAACAACTTGTAATATTTTTAATTGAATCCCTTTAAAGCTCTTAAAAATCATAAATAGGTTTGGGAGTTTTTTCAGTTCTTTTTTTCTTTAATTTCATCTGCAGATTTTTTTTTTTCAGGGCTTTGGAATCCCATCTAATTCTTGAAACAAGCCTGGAATAAATTGAATCAGTGTAAGAGGATATTTGGCATAAATATGTGACACTATAAAGCAAATTTATGGTGTCCTCCTGCAGGAGATAAGAAAGGATTTGCCTGCATTATTCTGTTTCTGTGAATCAACTTCAATTTTTTTAGCTGCTGACTTTCATGTTTTGCAGTTTTTTCTTCTTTTTAAAAAAGTTTGGGTTTTATTTCAGCTTTCTGCCACTTTTTTTTCCCCAATTTGTTCCATTTTTTTTTTTTAATGGGTTTCTCTCAAATTCCAGAGTCAGTCCCAGATTCTGACCCCTTGGGCTGTGATAATTCCTTAATCCCATTGAGCAAACTTTGGGGGGAAGTTCTGCAGCTTCCCCATCTACAGCAGATTCCCTCTGGATCCTGGGAGAGTCACTGAATTCCACTTGAAAAATGGGAATAATGGGATTTACCCTTTTTTTTTCACTCTGTGGGAGCTCCAGGATGAGGCAGGAGTGGTTTAGGATCCTGGATGAGTGACCTCAGCTCCTTCCTGAGCTGCTTCCCAGCCATTCCCAAAGTTCCCTGTGCAGCCAGGAGACGATTTTTCCATGTTTTACAGGAAAAAAAACCCCAAAACCCTGTAGGCTCCACATGTGCAAATCCATCTCCTAAATTAAATTACAAATTGAAATAAATTAATAAATTTCAAAAATAAATTAATTTCGAGGCTCCACCCCAGCAGCAGAGAACATTTCCAGAACCAGGATGTTTTTCCCCCACACTTCTTTTTTTGTGGAATATTTCAGCTAAATATGACATCAAAGGCGTTCCACAGGCAAAATTTCCCCTGCTTAAGCACTTTTCCCAGCTTTTCCTTTACCTGAGATGTTTTGAAGATGCAGAGCTGAGTTGCCACCTTGGTTCTGAGCCCACAGAAGGAAACCAGCTGATAAATACTTAATAATGACCTGATAAATCCTCGCTGCGCAGCGTTTTGGGGGTTTGATGTGCAGGAGGAAAGGGAACGTGGCTTTTTGGGGACGTCAGGGAGGAGTGGTGTCATTCCTGGTCCCTCTGGCCTGGGTGGGGAAGGAGTTCTGTGAGGAAAAAAGGAGTGAGGAAAGGGAATAGTAAATAAATAGGGAGTGGATGGGTGTTGGTCTGAGGGGAGATGGGGTCGGGGTTTGGTGGGATCAGGGTTTGGTGGGATCAGGGGTTGATGGGATCAGTGGCTGATGGGATCAGTGGTTGATGGGATCAGTGGCTGATGGGATCAGGGTTTGATGGGATCAGGGTTTGATGGGATCAGGCATTGATGGGATTGGGGTTTGGTGGGAGCAGTGGCTGATGGGATCAGGCATTGATAGGATCAGGCATTGATGGGATCAG
>VZTH01008170.1:145988-171966 GCA_013397815.1 Aleadryas rufinucha | reverse complement strand
TGCACTTTGGGTATCAACACAGAAACAGCTCCAAGAACAGATCGGGTGGTAATTGATTGCTCAATGATTCAGTGATTACTCAGTTTTTGCTCCATCCACATCTCAGTATTTCATTGTTTGGCAAAATATCAGCCTGACTTTGTCCTGACATTGGCACCACGCAACACAAGAAGAGCTGAAGTTTGAAGTGACTGCGTCATATCTAAGATGGAAAAAAAAATTTTGTGATTATAGGAAAGTTTGTGTGACAGTGTCCCTGGAAACACCTCACTCCCAAAACTCTGCTCCAACCCTACCCTGCACCGTGTCCAACCCTTGCTGTAGCTAAAAATGCAGAAATGAAACCACTGAAATGAAACATCTGCTGGCAGAAGGGCTCAGATTGTCTGTATCAGTGGGCAAGGGGACTACAGAAAATACTATCTCTCTGGACTTCTGTTAGACCTTTGAGACAGTCCCCCACAATATCCCTCTCTCTTAATTGGAGAGATATGGACTTGACAGATGGGCTGCTCAGTGGATGAAGAATTGGTTGATGGTCACATCCAGAGAGTAGTGGTCAATGGCTCAATGTCCAGATGGAGACCAGTGACCAGTGGTGCCCCTCAGGGGTCTGTGTGGGGCCAGTGCTGTCAAACATCTTCATCAGTGACACAGACATTGGATCAAGGGGGCTTCCAGCAGATGACACCAAGCAGCTGTGGGGTCAACCACCAAGTGGTGTGGTTGACACACCTGAGGGAAGCTGGAAGAGCTTCTGAGGGCACACCCAAAGAGCTGGAAATGCAGTTCCCACTCTCCACGGAGCCCAGGGCACGGCAGGAGCAGCTCCCTCTGACGTGGGGCTTCTGCCTGCCACGAGGCTGAACAAGGGAGCAGCAGTCGGGCACAAGGGGGCTGATCCTGCACAGAGCAAGAGGCAGGGAGAGAGCAGGGAGAAACACGCAGGGAGATGACTCAGAAAGCTCAGCTGGAGGATGAGGAGGGAGGCACATGCATTCAGGGCCGTCAGCAGCTCCTGGCCATGGTGAGGGTGTAGCAAAATAGGAGCCATCTGCTTCAGCTGGAGCATCACACAAAGGCACAGGCAGTAAAGAGCCTCTTGCTTAGACCCTGCTGGCAAAGAGAACAAATCCCACAATTGCTACCAAAATAGCCCAAGGCACAGGAGAGGAGTGGCCACAGTGTGCATTCAGGTTCTGCTGTCCCTGCTCCTGCCCCACTTCCAAGCTGTCCTGTGGAGAGGAAGAAGAGCAGTCCTGAAAGGTTCGTAGTGATTCAAAGCAGTGCTGAGTGGGATTTGGCAGTGGGCTTGGGATGGGCAGCAGCTCAATCCATCACCGTTCTGCAGGAAAGGACCTGGATGCTGCTGCAAATCTTCAGCAGAACCAGAGTCAAAAGTGCTGTGATTGTGCAGAACAGGTGAATGTCCTGGCATGAGAAATAACACAGTAGCAGAGCCACTGTGTGTGGGCTGTGCAGGGCTGAGACAATCCCAGCCTGTGATGCATCAGGGGAGATTTGGACTGGTTGGAGAGGGCTCAAGGGCAGCACCAGGAGGGGTCAGATGGTGCAAGAGTGCAAGCTGTGAGCAAAGGCTGAAAATGGGACCAATTCACCCCAGGAAATTAAAGCAACACACTCTGGCTATGTACGAGGCTGAAGGCAGGACAGGGCAAAGAGCAATGGGTGGGGAAATTCGGGTTCCACCTGAAGAAGAACTGTGGAAGGATTGTGAAGCAGTGGAATGGACTTCCAGGGAGAGCAGTGCAGGTGTGACCAGCTGGAGCAGAACCTCCCTTGGGCACCAGGTCAGATGGGATGGGCTCAGCACGGCTGCTCCTGCCTGGCACATGCCACAGTCACCCAACCCCCCATGGCCTGATAGGGCTCCCTGGGCTCTTCATCACTCATGGAACCAGCACCCCCAGAAACCTCATGGAGATGGTGACAGTTCTGAGAATTCAAGGGAAAAAACCTTCTGCAGAGTGGGAAATTAGCAGTTCTTTGAATTGAACTTGCAACAGGGCAGAAATGCTGATATTGCAGAGTCAACAAAATGTAACTTTGGCTGAAAGCCCATCCTGTAAGTTGGTAATCCTGAAAACAGCCATTGGAAGAAAAATGACACGAAATGTGAAGAGAAAGAAAGGAATAGATACTGATCAATATGCAGCAACCACCACAACAGGCAATGGAGCAGAGGTATTGATAGAGGAGGGTAAACAGACAGAGGAAAATCCATGTCTGGCAAAGCCACAACCAGTAAAGCCAAAACCAGTTCACTAAATATATTAGAAACAAAAGAAACCTTAATGATGTTGTAGACTCATTTCATAGACTTAGAGAGGCATAAAAGGATTTTGGTCAGGAGCAGCCTCAGGTGTCTCCAGTCCAACATCTGATGTCAGAGTGACACTGCCTCGCTCAGGGATCGCCCAGGTGAATTTAGAAGACCTCCAAGCACGGAGAGGCCGCAGCACTCCTGGATCAGGAGGTTTGCCAGTGACGAGGCCCCCAGTGGGTCCCTTCTGCGTTTGGAAAGGATGGGAGTGCCAGACATGAGGATGATGAAATTGTCTGTGGTCTGACAACAACCCAGAGCATCTCGGGTGCCATCTGTGGGGTTTCTGGAGCAGCAGCTCCGTGTGAGCTGCACCTGAGGGCCCTCGAGCAGCGCACTGAGCCGAGCCGAGCCGAGCCGAGCCGAGCCGAGCCGCCTCCTCCTGCTGCTGAGGATCTGGAAGCCTGGGAGAAGCCAGCTTTGGCAGGATGCTGCCGGGGGGCTCGGCTGCCCTGGTTAACAGCTGCTCAGTCCAGCATGACACATCCCGACTGAAAAATGGAGAGGACACAGAGGATTCAATTAATATAGAATTCAGGGATTAAAAATACACCCATCAGCGGGGTGTAATGGAAAGTGTCTTGTCAAATGAGCCTCAGTTCATCCTTTGAGAAAATTACAAGTTTGCAGATAAAGGTTACCATGTAGCCATTATTTGCTTAGCTTTTGGCAACGTGTTTGACTTAATATCCTATGACACCCTAATTACAAATTTAGTGCTATACAATCCCAATAAAGCCCACATTAAATGGATGGAGAGCTGCAAACCCAGCTCCAAAACAAGGACTCGTCAGTGAACAGAGATGATTTAGAGAGATTCTGCCAGAGTCAGTCCCAGCCTGACACTAATCAATGTTTTCATCATTGATTGAGAAATGAGCACAAAACACAGCTGATAAATTATACAGCTGCTGGGAGCAGAAGGACTGGCAGTGAATAATTATGACAGAGAAGTTCTACAGAGCGACTGGGATCTTTTCTGTGCACAACCCATTTTCACTTGGCAGTGTTAAAATAGGCCAGCTTTCAAACAGGAATGGAGGAAAGGTTTCATCCAAAAGACTTGGGAGGAAACATTTCATCCAAAAAAAGGATGGGAGGAAAGGTTTCATCAAAAAAAGATGGGATGCAAAGATAAGCTAGATATCATCAGGGGAAAGTAAGTCAGAGCAGCTGGTTTTGCATCACTCCAGCACCACAGTGCTGGTCCTGGGTGAAGAGGCTGGAGGCAGAGGATGAGGAAAGCAGGACAGTCCTGCAGTGCCAGGAATGGTGGGCAGAGGACACCAGAGGTGGCTCCAGGGGACAGCTGAAGTGGCAAAGGACTCAGACAAGGCCCCAGAGAGGAGATGGACAAAGGCCTTGAGCTGCAGACAGCCCATGGAGTGCAAGTCATGGGGACAGGCTCCAGCTTCAACCTGCTGCCACCTCCACCTTAGAGCAGCACAGGAACTTGTCCATGCTTGTCCCTTCAGCACCACTTGTCCTCATCCTCTTGGTGCCCTCCACAAGCCTGACACTAGAAGAAAAACACTTTCCCAAGAGAAAAAGAATTGCTTTGCTGAGCTCTTGCATCAGGCTGGGGTTACATTCCTCTCCTCGACATCATTTTCTGCCAGTAATCGTGAATGTGGAACGAAGGGAGGCTGAGGGGGTTGGCTGAGGGGGCAGATGAGGAGGCTGGAAATGAGACATCCCAGGCTCGCAGGAGGGTCTGCGCAAGGAGCGGGGGCCCAACTGCCAGGTGACTTCCAATGATCTATACACCACCAGCAGAGAGACATTTTCTCCTGTGGATTCTGGACCCGCAGCCCAGAGGGGCTTTTCCATCGCCTGCTCCTCGCCCAGCCTGGCCCCAGCAGCCCGAGGGCCCCGCTGAGCCTCTGATGGCCACAGCCCGAGCCGGCGAGGCCGTGGCCCTCGGCAGCTGCCGGGGAAGCGCTCGGCTCTCTCGGTATTTTTAGCTCTGCCCACGACACCGCTCGAGTTCACGGCGTGACCTACTTTGGGAAGGCAGAGCTCTCGCCCCGCTGGGTCCCCACGTGCTGGGAAGATGCTGCCGGCCCCAGGAACAGCCCCCCCAGGGCACCCTGTCCCCAGCACGTGCTGCGTGGCTCCCTGTGGATCCGCACAGAACCCAGGGGCAGATTCTGGGGAGGAGGAGGAGGAGGGTCCTGTGGGAGCCAGGGCTGTCTGCAGCAGGGACATGTGCAGGGCTCCCAGGTGGGTGCTGCTCTGCAGGGACTCAGCAGCCTTTTGGCTGGGCTCTGCATTTCCGCATTTCCCTTGCCTCAGATAAAATCAGCAGCTCCCAGATTGGCACGGACACAGCCTGGATTTGGGTCCCCAAGGGAGTTATCCTCAACAACTCAGCTTCCCAGCGGGCCAAACTGTGTAGCCAGCCCAGCTGGGCCTTATGGAGCCCCCAGCTTGGCTCTGGTGAACATAAAATCACAGACTGGGTGGGGAGGGACCTTAAAGCATCTCACTGCCCTGGGCAGGGACACTTCCCCTTAGACCAGGTTGCTCCAAGCCCCGTCCAGCCTGGCCTCGGACACTTCCAGGGATGTGGAGTGGAGCTGCTGGGATGTGTGATCCATGCCCAGGCTCTGGTGCCCACGGCTCCACCAGGGACCAGGCTCATTCCCAGTGTCACTGGGCAGCCGATGAATCTGTCCTGACCGTCTCTCTTGGGCACTCCAAAAAACCTCTCTCCTGACACTGGGAGTGCATGGCAAGGTTCTCCGCTTGCAGAGGAGCTCCATAAAGGGACACACTCACCCCAACAACCCCTGCCAAGTTCAGCTCTCCCCTCTGCTTTCAGGACCAAAATCTCCTCCAGCACCAGGTCTGTGTCCCAGCACGAGTCTCGAAGGTGGCTGTGGCTGCCTGGGCTGTGCAGCCCCGTGTCAGCACTCGTGGCTGCAGCCTGGGCACTGATCCACGAGGCTGGCACACCCTCCTGCTTGGCAGCTCTTTCCTGCCTCATTACCCCCAAAATCCCAGGGGTCCATTGCTTTGCTGGCCCTGCTCTAGAAGCTTTTCTGAACTTTGCTGCGTTAAAAGCTTTCTATTTCTAGCAAGGATGCAAGTGGAAGGGAGGGACTTTACAGCCACCAGGTGACAGTGCCAGGGCTGAGCCATGGGGCAGCAGTTTCAGGGCGAGAAGGGGAGAGAGAGGGAGAGAAGTCACCCACCGGCCACTTCCAGCTAATCCAGCCCCTAACTGGGGAAAGGAACAGCAGCAATAACCTGGTCACACGCTGGGGGAGCAGACCCACACCGGTGGGACAGGGGAAAGCACCAAGACAGGAATGAGAACGATGACACCAAGGACAACAGAGCCGACACACGCGTCCTTCCTTCCCTGACTCCCCCGACCACGCAAGAGCCAACGCCCCGCACAGGCTGGGCAAATTCTCATTCCAAACGCAGGAAGAGCCCTTCTGGCAGCGG
The DNA here is from genome assembly GCA_013397815.1 of Aleadryas rufinucha. Lineage (NCBI taxonomy): Eukaryota > Metazoa > Chordata > Aves > Passeriformes > Aleadryas > Aleadryas rufinucha. The sequence goes on along the minus strand of VZTH01008170.1, from coordinate 166,166 downwards.
TGATCAGCTGAAACCTTCCCCCAGGAGCCCGTGCCTTGAGGCAGCCATCAGTCACTGTGAGGAAGGAGGGTTTGGCAGCTCAGCCCACGCAGAGCTGGACGCTCACGTGCCAGATGGAGCTCCATGGGTGTGAGTGCGGCCGCGGGCACAGCCAGTGCCACACAGCACCTCGCTGGGCCTCCCTGGGTCCAGGGGACTGCAGGGCAGCCTGGCAGGCGATGCCAAGGGCAAACAGGGCATTTGGGGTCACCTGTGACACCCACAGTTGCCTATGCAGCAGCGATGTGCTCAAGCACGGGCGCTGCTCGGAGCTCGCCCCAGGTCAGGGCTGCTCGAGCTGCTCCAGCCTTCCTCAGCACATTCCCCTGGGGCTGTGCATCACATCTAATGTGCCTTATCCAAGGAAAAAATCTGTCATTTATGGTACATTTAAAATTAATGCACATTTGGCGTTCTTGCTGATCCCAAATTACCCCCGCACGCGTGCTGCAGCGGGGAGCTGTGCTCGGCCCCGCCAGGACAGCGGCGCCCGCGGCGCTGCCGAGCCTCCCTCCCTGGCAGCCACACTGCCAGGGACAAATTCCCAAAAACAAGGGTTTCCAGCAGCACTGCCAGCACTCGTACCTCACCAGTGCCGACTCTTGCCTGGTGCCAGCGGGGCCTGTGCCATCCAGGAGGGCACGATGGGCACAAATGTCACACCTCGTGGATAAAGCTTTCCAGAGCTGGGGACCCAGCTGCTTCCTGATGGGAAGCTCATTCCTGTCCACAACCCCTGAGTGCATGGGAAGCTCATTCCTGTCCACAACCCCTGAGTGCATGAGGCTTAATTAAAAGCTGTCCCTGCTGCTGCTGGGGGCAGTGGTGACCGTGGCTCTGCCATGTGCAAATGCCACGTCTGAGCTGAGTGACGCTCAGGCCACAGGTGCCTTCCCAGTGTTTGGAATGCTGCTCCTGCTGCCTGCAAGGAACATCCAGGAACCCTCCTGGCACACACATAGGTGTATTTGTGGTATATTCTCTCCTAAAACTCAAATTAAGGCCATTAGGAAAAAGAGGGTCACACCCTCCATGACCTGAAAAGGGGACAGGGACAAAGAGCACGAACTCAAACCCCACCAGTCCCAGTGGGAACAGAACCAGCCATCAGCTGGGAAGGGATATCTATGGGAATCGGTGCTTTGGTGCCAGCAAAACATCCCAAAATCCTGTTCATCAAACAAATGACACTTAGCAGTGCCAGTGCCTCCTGCCCTGGGACACCTGGTGAAGCCTGGCACCCCATGGCCACGTTTTGGTGGGGCTCTTGGGATAGTGGCAGTGGCAGGTGCCAGTCCTGCCACGTGGAGCTCTGGAGGGAAGAGAAAAATATTTTCCACGTATTTCTTCTTTGCTGATTTTCTCAGCGGCTCTTCCAGCAACAGCGAGTGAAACCCAGCGGCGCAGCCCAGCCCCCGCACCTCGACAGCTCAAACACAGCCCTCGGGCGGCACGCAGGGAAAATCACACTCGGGGGGAGGTCAGGGAGCACCAGTGAACAGGGTGAGATTAATTTGGGAACAACACGCAGGGAGAATGACGTCTGCCAGGGAAGGAGCATCGCTGGGCCCCACCACAGCCTGGCCGTCCCTGCCTGCGGAGCAGAGCCCGCAGGGGCTGCACGGACACATCGGCCCCACACGGGCACAGGAACCCGAGAAGCCACAGCAGGAGCTGTCACAGCCGGCTGGGAATGAGCCAGAGCCCCACGGTTTGGTCCATTTGCATATCAGCATAAATTCTCCAATTAAACTTTAGTTAATGATGTAACCGCCCCGCCCAACTTGCCCCCCTTCCTCAAGATGCTGGTTTACACTTTTTGGCCTAGGAGGGTCTGAGTGTCCTTGAAGAGCGAGCCTGGAGAGGCTTAGTTATGTCTATCTCAGCATAAGAGAGCAGCAGCTCACAGGCTGCAAGACAGATCAGTGTTACACACTAGGAATACAGAGAATACAGAATTTGAAAAATATGAAAGCTAAAACCTAAGGCATCAGTTTCCCCGTGGCACAGGGCACAAAGCAAACAGAGAGGCTCTAATTAGCACACTCAGGAGCCCAATATTTGTCTGTTTTCTGTGACTCCTTCCACGAGCCCAGCAGTTCCCACCCAGGCTCTAGGAGCACATCTGGCTGCCAGGATGTTTGTAGGGAAAATACACAGCTTGGAAAGGAATGACCTGTTTGAACAGAGGGGAAGAGCTCTCCTGGAAGAAGAGCAGCTGGGTTCAGGCTGACAGAGCTCTCATTCTCCTGGACAATAACCCGTGGTGCCTGTTGTGTCCCCAGCTGGGGGATGCCCTGGGAAGAGGGAACACAGAGAATCAGCTCCTGCTCCAGCAGCACAGCACAGGGGTGAGACAAACACTGTCCATTGCCAGGAGCTTGGGTCCAACCTCTGCTGAAGGCACTTTTGGTTTTAGCTGTATCCTTTGGAGGCAGACAGTCCAGGATGGGCTTGGTAAGGGCAGCCAGAGGACCTCAGTCATCTCTGGGGTTTGTGCTCCAGTTCTAATTCCCATTTTCCAGGGAGAGGTTCCTGGAGTGTAACCACCGACAAACACAGACACTGAGGGGCCTCACATCTGGTTTGCCATCCCCTCATCAGAAAAACAAAGCTCTGAATTGTTCTGCTGCTGCAGGAAACGTTTGCCTGGAGCAGATTTGCTGGAAGGTGGGCACTCACCTGCACTCACTCACCTGTGCTCACTTCCAGGCTTGGTCCCAGCTTAGAGCCTTTCCCATAACCAGCCTCAACAGAAATCCAATCTCTCCAGCTCCACGGGCAGCCTGTGCCTCCACAGAAGCCCCCAGCTGCTCTCCCTTCACTTCTAAAGCCATTTTTAACAAATTCTTTGCAGTAGCAGGGAAAAGCCTCCAGCGACTACAACATATTCTGTACACCTGCATTAACCAAAATCTGCATCAGAGATCTGGATGATCCTTGCAGGGGAGGTTCTCAACTGCTTCCATCGCTCCTGGATGGGCCTGGAGGTGCATGGAGGTTCGGCCGGGCTGGGTGGTCTCACCTGAGAACAAAACACTGACCTGGGGCTCTGACACTTGAAAATAACAGTTTGTGTAAGAGGAGCAGCCTCCCTGGGCCCAGGCTGCACATTCATGGACATGCCCCATCCCTGGCAGTGTCCAAGGCCAGGCTGGACAGGGCTTGGGGCAGGCTGGGACAGTGGAAGGTGTCCCTGCCCAGGGCAGGGGGTGGCACTGGATGGGCTTTATGGTCCCTCCCCACCCAAACCAGTCTGGGATTCTGTGACAGAGGAAAACACGACTCAGAGCAGGTAGAGGAGAGCCTGTGCCAGGAGGGGAGAGGTTAAATACAGAGAGCAGGCCACAATCCCCAGCTTTTACAGCCCCTGCTCCTCAGTGGTGCCACAAAACACGTTTCTGGCCTTGGGATGCTGCCCAGCTCTGGTGCTGCCTCGAGGGTCAGGAGAGATGAGGGAGGAGGCAGCTTTGGGGGTGTCCTCGGTGCTCTGGTTGGATGACAAATCCCTTCGAGGCAACAGCACCTACAGCTGGAGCTGAGCTGGAGGCTACAGAAAGAATCAGCTTGGTTATGCAGCCGTTGGCAGTGACAGATGTGGCACGAACTGAGCAAGCACCAGGGGATGTCTGGACAGGCTCCAAGTGCCATGGACAGCTCCAGCCCTGGGGACAGAGCACTGGAGATCCCTTCCCAGTGCCTGACAACACCCGGAGTGACTCCTGCTGGGGTGAGCAGCTGGAAACCCTGTGTGTTCCTTTGCAAGTCTGATACAAGCAGAGGCAGGTTGGGCTCTTAGTTGTTGACAACTTTTCTCTTTGTAGGACTTGATGCAAGGAAACAGCCAGAGATTTCAATCCAGCAAAATAACTTTAATTCAACAGGGCAAGTACAGCCAAGTGGTGATTCCAGAGTTGCCTGGCAAGTGTCAGCTCCATGATCAGTAAAAGTCCTGCTGATCACTCGAGGATCCAGGCTCTGTGGCCACCCTTCCCAACGATTTCTTAGGTTTAGATTTCAAGTGAAATACATTCAGATTTGCTCCTGTCAGAGCATTGCTCACCAGTATGTGGTGGTGGAAGTCACTGAGGAGTTAATTACAGTTACCTGATTCGTATGAAAAGAAAGCAACGCTGCAACCCACAAAGCCCTCAAAGCCCTCCCTCTCTCCAGTGCTGCTGCTCAGAGCCTTCCCAGCACCTCGCAGCGGGAGATCCCGGCGTTCCTCGGGCCTTCGCGCTAAAAACAGCGGCTAAAAACACAGCAGCAAAACTCAGGGCAGCTCTGAACTGCACATTTCCCCTCTGCCAGTCTGTGATCAGCACCTGCTGCTCCTGGCACCTGCAGGAAGGAGGGAGCAGGGCCCACGGCAGCCCCCCTTCCCCAGAGGGACCTGGGCACGGTGCAGGGTGTGCTCGGTGCTGAGTGCCCGGCCCCGGCTGGAGAAGGATGAACTCTGGCTTCATTCATCTGGGCGTTGTTTTGGTTTGGTGAAGTATTAAATAAATAAACAAGGCTGCTCTGTGGGTAGGGTGGGCTGTGGCTCTCAGCTGGCAGCTCGGCCTCTCCCGAGCCCTACCCCGGCTCTCCCGTGCTGCTCGCCTGGCCCTCCCCGCTGGGGACGTTCCTGCGCTTCCTCAGCTGCACGTCCTCATCCTGCAGGAGAAAAGCAAGCACAAACTGATCCTTCAGCATCCTCTCTGAGCTGGATAAAACCTGCCCCCTTCCACCTCTTCTCTCCCACAAGCTCGGGTGAGCCCAGCAAACAGAACCCCCATCACTCCAGCTCCTCTCTCTGAACACTGACACCATCTGACACCCTCACATGGAGCCTTCCCAACCCATCCTCGTGCTCCCACTGAGGAACTGCTCATGACTAACACAACAGGCACCTTTTAAACCCTGCTGCAGTCACAGCAGCAGGGATGTGTCTGTGCTGATCCCTGTCTGAGCTGTGCTGCTCAGCTTGGGGGGATCACACCACAGCACACCTGGTCTCACAGTGCACATTTACCTCAGGGTGGGCCTGCTGTACCACAGAATCACACCCCTGCGGTTGGAAGGGACCTCTGAAAGATAAATCTGCTCCAAGCAGGGCTGACCCAAGTGCTGGAGCTGGTTCTTCAGGGCATTGATTTGCTTTTTAAGTATCCTCAAGGGTGGAGTTTGCACCTCTCCCTGCCCAGCCCAGGGTGGTGTCAGCTGTGAGTACAGGGCAGATTTCCCACTGTCCCCATGGAGGGTTTCCTTTAGCACAAGTTGTGCCTGTCCCCTCCTGGCTTTTTGCTGGGCATCATCTCCACAACCACCTCCTTCTCCACAACCACCTCCTTCTCCACAACCACGTCCTCCCTACCCACCCCACAGGCAGCTGGCAGATCCTCCCTTCAGCTCCTCTCCTCCAAGCAGGAGGAAGCAGCTCCCTCAGCCTCTCCAGCCCTGATCCACCTCATGAACAAACCCATGGAGCTGCAGGACCAGGATTTAACTGTGGCCAGGTTTTGCCACACGTGGCAGGGACTGACCTGAGCAAGGTGAGCATGTGCCATTGAGTGTCTGTACTAATACAAAGCAAACTCATTTCTGCACAGTCCTCCTCAGCCAGTCCCTCCCAGATGCTTCTCTCAGCATCTTTCCCAACACCTCCACCTCACACCACTCAGCAATGACCAGCCACTGCTCGTTCCAGCACAGTTCATACCGAGTCAGAGTCTTCCTCAACCTGGTTGCTTATGAAATCGAGATAATCATCCTTCTGGCTGTCCAGGACTTCTTCCTCGTACTCAGTCTGGTAGTCTGACTCATCTAAGGAGAGAAGAGACAAAGCACAGGCTTTAACTGGCAGGCAGAGAGGCAGAAACTGGGAGAGGAGTGATTGCCACTGTCACTGAGCACAGGCATGGGCAGGACAGTGCCAGCAGCTCCCTGCAGCTCAGTGAGCTGGGACTGCTCACACCCAGATCTCAGCTCCCCAGCACATAAAAATAAACCACATCCTCTCTGTGAATTGCTGTCCTGGAGCCCTGCAGAATCCAAGGAACCACAGCACAGCAGCAACTGTTGGGGTCATTCTGGTGGGTGCTGGTTCCACCCAGCCCGAGGGACAGACTCTGGTACTGGGGGATGCTCCCTGGGGAATGCCCTGCACAGCACAGCTGCTGCTTTCCACCCCTCAGCCCAGCCAGACCTGTGGGACACCTTCAGGAGCCTTTGAGCTGCCAATCCCAACTCCCCTGGACACAGCAGTCACAGCCTCTGGGAACAGGGATCCCAGGCTTAGGGTGAGCTCTGCCTGCAGTGGAGCTGATAACTGAGTGTCTCACAATCCCCGTTCCACAGGGGACGGTGACATTGACATTCCCTTCCTCTCTGCAGAGGACAATCACTTGCTTTCTCCAGTAATCCAGCAGATTAACATAATTTAGGGAGTCTCAAGAGCTGTGCACAGCACCAGGACACGCCAGCAGATCCCAGTTCCTGCCTGTTCCCATGGAATGAGAGCACACATCGGTGCAGAGCCAACGCCTCTCCCAGCACCTGGGGATCACCTGGAGGGTCTGCAAAACAGGCACCAGGAGCAGGACCTCACAAGGGCCTGGAGGGGGAGGACAAGGGGGAACGGCCTTGAGCTGAAGGAAGGCAGGGTTAGATGGGATATTGGGAAGGAATTGTTCCCTGGGAGGGTGGGGAGGCCCTGGCACAGGGTGCCCAGAGCAGCTGTGGCTGCCCCTGGATCCCTGGCAGTGCCCAAGGCCAGGTTGGACACTGGGGCTTGGAGCAGCCTGGGACAGTGGAAGGTGTCCCTGATCATGGCAGGGGTGGGATGGGATGAGCTTTAAGGTCCCTCCCAACTCAAACCCTTTTATGACTCCACCTGGTGCCAGGGCTGACTCCCCACAGCAACTCCAGGAATGTGCCAGGCTGGGGGGGCCCCATTGATGGTCCCAGCTCACCCCCAGAACACCAGCAGCCCCCACAGAGCCTGTCCCAGCCACTCGTGGCACCAGGGCACGTGGGCAGCAGGGCAGAGCCTGTGGCAGGCAGCACCTTCCTCTGCTGGCACCCAGAGCTTCAGGACGCAACGCAAGGCGTGAAAATGATGTTTCATCGTCACCATAAAGTGATGTTTGTGTGACACCAGTTCTTGCACCCCTTTCCTGAGGTAATTCCAGCGTGCTCTGGAGCAATACCTGGGTTCCAGCCCACTGAGGAAGAGAGGAGCTCCTGTTTAATCTGGATCCTTGATTAAGTGTTTCTCCTGGGAGCTGTCAGTAGCATCTGCTCCACGCTGGAGACAACAGCACAGTCTGTTCCACAGCCTTGTCTCCTAACACATAACTACAACCAACTGCTAGAACACTGGGATTAAAGACATTTGGTCTTTTTTATTTTCTTTTATTATTTTTAGTGTTTTTTAATGTGAATTAGAGAATGATTGTTAGTATTTACTAAAAACACCACTGACAATACACCAGAGAAACTGGAAACTCATCTGAACAGCAAGAGACACCACAAACAAGAGTTTGGAGTTTATGCCTCCAATAAAACCAGCTGCCATCAAAAACAAACTCCTTGATTTTCCCAGCACTGTTCAGCCTTCAACAGGTCTTTCTACAGACACAAAACCAAGGGAGGGGTGACCCTTCTCACATCCTTCACACAGCAGCTCTGGGTGCTGGAGGGGGGAAAGGAGAGCAGGAGGTGGCCCCGCTGTCCCCAAATGTCACCTTCCATCAAGGCTGAGGCTCACAGTGGCTGCTCTGGGCTCTACAGAACCTCTCAGAAGCACCAAGCAGGACCAAGGCCTCGCCGCTCCGCTCAACTCGGCACCACCCAAAGAGCACAGCCCGAAGTGCAGGCAGCCAAGAGGAGAACAAAGGTGACAGTGCAGGCTCACAGCCAGGCCACCAAGCAGCTCCCTGTCCCCTCCCCTCCAAGGGCCACAAGCCTCAGACCATCCTCACCCACATGAGCAGAGCAATGCCAGGGCTCAGCAGCCTTGAGGAGCCCCCTGACAGCCACGAGGCCACTGCAGGGAGGTGTCACCCTCCCCCTGAGCTCACCTCGCCACAGACCTTCCCCCACAGCTCCAGCTGCCTCTTCAGCGAGTGTCACGCACAGAGGACACAATGTCACTGCTGTCACTGCCACCCAAACACGGGCAGGGTCCCTGCAGCCACACGGAGCCACCCACGGCACAACACAAAGGATCCTCCACGAGACGGTGCCCACGTGCACGACTCTGCTGCCATCCCATCCTCCCCCTCCTCCACGCTCTGCAGGATGAGTTTCAGTATCCCTGAGGTCCACGTGGTCCCTGCCCACCCCATCCCCTCCCCAGCAGCGCCTGCACTGCCCCTCCTGAGCCCAGAATGTGCCACGCTCCCATCCACGGCCTGGCTCAGCAGGGAGCAGCAGCCTAACGGGGGAATAATCAGGAACTACGTATGGGAGGAGGATCTGTCCCAGTGCTCTGGCTAAATCTCAGCAAGTCTCAGTGCCTGAGCCTTAAATAAGCACATACCATGAACTCTTCACTCTTATTCACAATGGCTGCTTCAACCACGTTTGATTAATATTTTCTTCATAAGGCATATGATTGTAATTAGCATTTCAAATTACCACAGGGACATCTCTACAAACAGCCACAGATGGGAGCACTGCTAACTTTAGCTTTCCCTCTGCAGGAACAAGAATCAGGAGGAGGGGAAGAGACTGTTTAGGAAGAGCCCCAGCCCTGGTGACACACTCGGGGGTTTGAGGCCTGCAAGGCTCTGATCCTTCTGGATCTGGGAGCTCCATGAGCAGGGAGCTGCTCTGCAGGGCAGGGCTGTCACAGGGCACAGAGCACCTCTGTGCCACCCTGCAGGAGCTCTGTGCCACCCTGCTCCTCATCAGATCACTGCTGCTCCCACAAGAGGAGCACACACAAAGCAGAGGAGCCAGTGAGTCACTCCTGATCCTCCTCAGGAAAGGAGCAGGGAAAACATCCCTGAGGCAGAGCTTTAACTCAGCCTCCCCCCGGCCCAACACGGCCCAGGAGCCATGAGGAGGACACGGGACAGCCCCAGGGGATGGAAGCTGAGCTGCCACTCGTGTTCCTTCCCTCAGATGAGACTGGGGCAGGGATTATTCCCACCTGGGAGCACCCCAGCAAGAGGCTGACAGCAGGGGGACACGGAGGGTCTGTCCTGGGGCACCCCAGCAAGAGGCTGACAGCAGGGGGACACGGAGGGTCTGTCCTGGGGCACCCCAGCAAGAGGCTGACAGCAGGGGGACACGGAGGGTCTGTCCTGGGGCACAGCCCAGGAGGGGCTCTGGGGGGAGCAGGGAACGGCCCCCATGGCTGGCAGGGCCCTCCCTGAGCACGGGCAGGGCAGGGCAGGGCAGGGCTGGCAGTCGGAGCAGGAGCTGTCCCTCCTCCCGGCCCCACTCACCGTCTGCCACCGGAGCCTTGACGGGCTCGATGCGGGACACGATCTCTGCCAGGTCCGTGAAGGAGGTGGTGGGACAGGTCACGTTCTGAAACACAGGGAGAAGGTGAAGGTGTGTCAGCAGACACACACAGCAAATCCCAACGAGCTGAGACTGTAGGAAAATGATCTCGAGCAGACAAAGCTCCAGACGCACAAACTCTCCACAGCTGCCCCCTCAAAAGCCATTACTCATCAGTGAGAAATCCTCAGCACGGCTCTCCTGAGGCAGGTCTGGTGGCAGAGATGGGATTCCCAGCACTGGGACATGCTCTCAACGGCTCCTATTCCACCCAGGCAACAAGAACCCCATTAAAAATTTAGCAAAGCACAGAAAAGACCCCAGAGAGAAGCACAGGAGGGGCTGGGCCCGGGGATGGACAGAGCTCACTGCATCCTCTTTCTAAGAGGGGCTGGCTGGGCCAGGTGCAGCCCCAGGGAGCTCCAGCTTTCCCTTGGGAGGTGTCCAGGTGGGCCCACCCCTCAGCTGGAGTGATGCCACGGAGGCTGCAGGGACAGGAGGGCGCTGGGGTGACCAGGACCCCCCCAGGGACCCCTGCAAGCCCCAGGGCTGGAGGTGCTGCAGTGAGCAAGAGCCTACAGAGACCTCTCCCACTGCAATTCCTCCTTCCAGTAAACCCCTGCTATTTCCACTCTGTCTCACCCAAGCAGTGGGCTGAGGGTTCTCCATTTTGAGAAGTTCCTGCTCCAGTCTCTCCTCTAAGAAAACCCAACTTTGGCATTTAGGAACCCTCTTGGGCTTCCTGCAGCCCCACCTCCCTCCTTGGGGCTGGGCACAAGGTCACCAGGTGGACACCTGAACACCTCTCACCTTTTTTTAAACCCAGTGAGTTTAATGAACGCAGGAACAGCCCCAACCCAGAGGAGAGGGATGGGGAAGAGCTGGCAGAGGGCCCTGGGCTGCCAGGAATTGCTGTGACAGTTCTCTTCCCAAACACCCAGACCTGCCCACGTGCTCCCAGCCAGGGCAGCTTCCTAACACGGGGTTTTAGGAACAATCCTTTGCTCTCCTGGCAAGAACACCGACCCTATGAATCACACAACCCCTGTGGGGTCACAGCAGCAGCCCATTACTGCTGCAGCAAAGTGCTCTCAGTTGACCTTTCATCTGTAGCTGATTTTGATGTGATTTGGAACAGCCCCAGCACAGAGCAGATCCAGGACAAGCAACGGGGGCAGAGAAAAGCCTGGAGGGAATGAAAAGGTGCCTGTGAGAAATGGAACAGCAGTAGCTCAGGACACACACTTTGAAATATCAAGAAGTTGGGAAGCTCATTGTGACTGTTCAGGAACTGCTGGACAGGATGAGTCAGCCCAGGCTCACTTTGAACATCCACCCTGAACGTTCCCAGCGCAGCCCTTGCAGAGAGCTCCTTCCCAGCACAGGCAAGGAAAGCTCCTTGGCAGCTCCAGTCTGTGCCCCACGACCCCGTGAGGGACTTGGGCACCCTCTGGCCACCACACAGCCACAGCCACAGCCACAGCCACAGCCACAGCCACAGCCACAGCCACGTCCCAGGCTGGCCCTGGACACCAAAACCCACGAGGACGAGGTGGCTGCACAGAGCACTCAGGCAGATGAGTGCCAGGGAGCAGGGAGCAGGCAGGGACAGCTTTGGATGGGATGGAAGCCCAGGGCTCTGCATGGACAGCTGAGCAAAATCCTGCAGGGCCCAGCACCAAAGGGTGCCCCAGGAAAACCATCAGCAGCTCCTGAGGGGAGGGTGGATGGGAATGAGGTGTGACTGTGCCCTCAGGAGCATCTGTCCCCCAGCTGAGCCCCAGGCCAGCCTGTTCGAGGGCACCTGGGGAGGCAGCTGCACCCAAAGCCTCAGCACCAGGACTGGAAAACCTCTTGTGGGAAACCAGGTGTCTCCTCACTCTCATTTGGTGCTTTACAAACAGTTTAAGTGCTTCCTCTCACTACTTTTAAGGACAAAATCACCCTCCCCTCAGATAACACAGAGCAAAGAAGTGTCTCAGATCCACCTGAAACCTACTCTCAAACCTGATATTTTTTTTTTTTCCCAAGGAGAAAAGTCTTCTCTTTGGCACAATCTTTAAGAAATAAATTAGAGGAGAAAGACAGTTACTATTGTAGTCTGCTGGATTATATTTAGCTTTGACTATGAATAACACCTCAGTAGACAAAACTTCCCCAAGGAGATCCAATTAACGGTGCTGCAGCATTCCATGCTGGGGAAGAGTTAAGGGCTGCTCAAAGTAAAGTTTATGTAAGGTTCCTGTTGTTTGTGCCTTCAGTATTTGCATTTTGGAGAGAAGATAAACAGGGACTGAATGATCAAAGGGAAGGAAGAGCACCTAAATGAATAAATATCTGGATTTTTAAATAAAACTGCAATGCTCATGACATGGAAACGAGACGATAAGAAATGGCACTCGGCTCTCAGATGTTGAACACTCCAGAAATAGATGAAGAACTAAAACATATAAAGCATCAAAACCTTTGCTAATGAAAGGCAAGTTAAAAATATCAGCTGCTCTGCCTGGAAGATAACAGCTAAAGGACTTAAGTGACTCTAATGGACTAAGGAAAGCAAGAAAAACCCCCCAGTGGGAGCTGCAACAGTTGTTACTCCATAGAAATAAACCTCCTGCAACAGAAGTCAGATGCAAAAATCCTGGGTTTCAGTGGGCTCCAGAGGCTGAGGAGGATGAGCAGAAGATCCTGCAGGCCCTGGGGAGCACCTGGGATGCACAGAGCCCGTGGTTCCTGCTCCATAACCCGGCAGGGTTGGTGAGTCACTCTCCCAACCCCGTTATTTCCATGCTTTGGCATCTCAGCAATCAGCACTTGGTGCCTCGTTATCAAGTGAGTGCAGGGCCAGGCTGTGTCTGCAATGAGGACAGGACACATCTGACCTCCAGGGCCCTGGAGTGCCACAGAACCCAGGGTAGGTGTGATAAATGTCCATCATGCTGCTGTGATACCACAATTTAAGTGAAATATTCCCCTCCATTACTGCATCCCATAAAAAGGGCAGTTTTAAAGGCAGTCTCCTTTGAAAGAAGTGTCTGTTACAGCAGTGAAAATGTTTGAGGCTTGTTACTGGCTGGTGATAAAAGTGAGGCTGAAGTAGGGCACAACCAATTCTGAGACAGAGAATTTTCCCTCCCTTGACTTCCCCTCATGACTTTTAACACAAAGCCTGAACCCCAGCCCCTCATGTCTGATCAGGAGGTGTCAGAGGTGGATTGGGGACCCATCTTCTGCAGTCACACTAAAGCACCTCCTCATCCAGGTGTGCTCCCAGGGAGAAATCCCAGGCTGAGGAGCCTGGGGACACCTCATGCTCATGGATCACCAGCTGCTTTCCCCCACAGCTCAGCCCCTGTGTGCCCCTTCCAAAGCCACTCTGGCCCTGCCAGGCAGCATGGGCACATCCATCCGATGATGGGAAGTGTCAATGCCCCTGGAGGTGAGGGTGACATTCCCCTCATCCCAGCAGAGCCATTTCCACCCCTCAGTGACTCACAGCCTCTGCTGACACCGAGGGCTCAGATGTGCAATCATCCACCTCTCATCCCCGGCCCAGTGTCCATCCTGCCATCCATCCTCTCCCTCTCTCCAAGCCGAAGTGCTCTGCCACCCACCCCTGGAGAGCTGCAAATCCTCAGTGTCGTCTGTCACCTCACTTGACTTCCCTGCGTGAGGCTCACGACGGTTATGATTCATTCTGGCCATCGCTTAAAAAATTACTGCTCATTTCCCTCTCTCTAAAAGAGGATAAAAAAGAATTACTGGGTAAAACATGAAGCCTTTGTAGCACTTGGGTTTCAAATCAGAGGGATTCAAAGAAGGGGAAGGATAGATTAGAATGTATTATAATATATTATCCAAATTCCTCAGAAAGGTGGGAACTGTTTCTTAAAACCAACTGGAACTTCCCTGCCAAGAAATCCAGAGCACTGAGCTGTGACCCAAGCTCAGGGCAGCCACTGTCCCCTGTCCCAGCCCTGAGCAGCTCCTGCAGCACAGAGCATTTCCCTGAGCACTTACATCAGTTTTGGATTTGCAGGTCTCTTGCCTGTCCTTCAGCATCTTGTCAAGGACTCCACTCCTGCACCACACATTAAATACGGTTTTCCCGTGCTGGTATCCCACTTCCTGGGAAAAAAAAATAATCAGGAGAAAAAGAAGCAATTAATAGCTGCCATTAGCATGGAAACAACTGGAAAAAACAGACCCATCACTCAAAGTTTTGCTCTTTTTCTCAGAACACAGTAGGAATGATGTTTAAAAATCAAATGGGAAGGACACAGCAACAGGTTTGGAGAGCCCTGGATCCCCCCTCCAGCCCTCGTGCTGGCAGCAGCACCAAACCTCTGCTGTTGTCTCTCCTCTGGTTTTTGGACGAGGGTTCAGAGCATGGGAGACCCTGGGCCTGGAATTCACCTCTCACCATCTCTCCCAGCCCAGGGTGGGGGTGATTAAGGAGAGGAAAAGGAGCTGACAGCTGCCACTGGCAGGGTCAGGCTGACCCAAAATAACCACGAGAAGCCGAGCTTTAGGAACTGACACACAGCCACCACTGCTCTGGGACTGTACACCAGAGGGGTTTCACAAGAAGAGGGGATTTCAGCTCCTTGGAAAATGCTGGTGCCCATTTCTATTTCCTGTAAAATCCAGGCACGCAGCTGAAAGGAAGCCCCCACAACTTCCCAGCCCCTAAGGATAAAGGAGTGCCTGGATTGTCTCTCCCTCTGAGGTCAGCACAGTGTAAAGCTTCCCTGGGGACAGAAGTCATCGAGCTGTGCTGCAGGGAACGAGGATCCAGGAGGTGCTGCCCCTCCATCCCTGCAGAGTCCCGTGCCAAGAACCTGCTCACAGACAGTGACACGTCTGAGGAACTGCCCTTCCCTCAGGTTTTACTGCACTGACAAGATTTGCCCGGTGCCTTTACATCTCTTTAACAGCACCACATTGGAGCAGAGCAGGGATGTGACAGCCCACGATCTGTTCCTGTGATGAACTACCACACCTGTCTGTCAAGGTTTTCAAATCAGCCAGGGCTCTCCAGCTGGCAAAGAACAAAGAATTATTTATCAGCAAAGTCCTGGATCCAGTGGCAGACAGCAGTGTTTGCCCAGGAGCCAAGAGGCACCAGATATCCTAGACAAAATATTTAGACTGGGGAAATCAGCTGGTGGTTTGGAATAGTTCTGTGTGTCCTAAGGAGCCTGTCAGAGGAGAATCTGCAGGGCTAAGCTGTGTTCCTGGGGCTGGGCAGTGTTTGTTAAGCCAGGACCAGAGAGATGAGGCTGCAGCCTAAGGAGCATCACAGCTTCTCACTGAAGCGTAATGGAGATTGACTTAGGAAGGAGTGGTGGTTTCCCAGCCTGGGAGAGGAGCAAAGCTCTGCAGGAATATCTGGACATGGAAAGCGCCTGCATTGCTAGAACAGGCAAAGAATGGAAGGAGACAGTAAAATCACTTTCTTGACAAGAGACACTGAGCCAGAATTGCTTTGCTGCCCTGCCTGGGCAGGGACATTTCTGCTGTGAACACTGGGTTATGTCACCAGAACAATTCCCTGCACACCTGGAGCCAGCTCTGCCCGTGCTGGGCTCTGACACAAACACAACCCAATGCCAGTGATGTGTGACCTGGCAGCACCACTCTTCCAACGTCCTTCCACTGACACCGGTGCCACTTCCTGACCTCTAAGGGGTCCAGAGGAACTGTGGACGATGTTTTATTCATAGAAGCGTTACAACGTTAAAAGAACCAGGGATTTTCATGTTTCCCTCCATTTCCAGGATTCGAGGCCCCCCTGACAGACTCCTGCAAATCTTTCACGTACAACAAGGAGGGGAGAGGGAGGACAAAGCCCAGCCCACACCAGTGCCAAAGCCCAACTGCCCGGAGCAGCTCACACACCCACGAGCTCTCACCCAGCAGCTGAGCAGGAACCGCCACGAAACAGAGCGAGGCGACTGATCCCCTCACAGGTCAGTCATTACATAATCAAGATTATTAACTCAGTTCCTGCTGCTAATCCAATCTCCCGGCCGCGATATCATTCCACAGCATTATTGAGTGGCAATTATTCACTCCGTGCCAAGTGGCTGCTCTCACTCTGCACGGGCTCCAGCACTAACCAGCAGCAGCAGAGCCGTGAGCCGTGCCCAGGGAGCTGCCCAGGGAGGCACTTACACAGATCTCGTCGAACTTGCCGAAGTCCAGGGTGCCGTAGCGGTCGATGGGGGGCCGGATGTACTCGCAGTAGTCGCTGTTCTTCACCATCTCCAGCTGCCGCACGCAGCACACGTAGGCCAGGCGCGTCTGGATCTCGGCCATGTTCAGCACCTGCCCGGCACACGAGGCACAGGTTCAGCCCCTCAAAGGCAATCTCAGGACGTTCTCCGCGCGTTCTGCACGGGGGAGAAGCGAGCAGGCGCGCGGGGAGCCGGCGGTGCCCTCGCGCCGCAGCACCTCCAGCTGGGCCCTGCTGTGGAGTCTCCCCGAGCAGCAGCACGAAGGGCATCGCTTTCCAACAGCTCGAGCTGGAACCGAGGCTTTCAGGCCAGGATACAGTGAAATACATCTGTAACTTAGAGATCTGTGCTGAGGTGAGGGGCACGGCGATCCTCCAAGGCAGAGAGCAGTGATGCCCCAACCCTGCAAGTGTTCAAGGCCAGGTTGGATGGGGCTGGGAGCCTTGGTGGGGAACTGAGTGAGCTTTAAGGTCCCTTCCAACCGAAGCCAGTCTGTCATTCCATGATTCTCTGACCTGTCCAGTGCCAGGGCAGAGATTTTGCAGAATGGCTGAGGTGGACAGGGACCCTTCAAGATTGTCCAGTACATCCCCCCTGCCCGGGCAGGGTCAGCTGGGGCAGCTTGTCCAAGACCACATCCAGCTGAGTTGTGACCACCTCCACAGATGGAAACTCTACCAGCCCTCTGTTTGGTCAGTGTTCCACCACTACCAGTAAAAAAATAGTGTTTTGTGGTGTTCAGAAGGAATCCTGTGTTTCCATGGGTGCCTGTTGCCATTTGGGCAGTTGGACTATTTCCCTGGGTACTACTGAGACCAATTCCAACTGGGGAATGCAATTGGGAGGAAAGAATTAAAATCAAAATTCACTTGGGGGACAGCTGCAGAGCCAGGTAATTTAGGAAATGCAGAATAAAGAACAGAGTTGGCCTGACCACATGCAACAAAAGGAAAATAATAATAATAATAATAATAATAATAATAATAAATAATCATAGTCTGCAGGCCCATGTTTATCAGTTGTACTTAATTACTGCCAAGTGCTAAAATCTCCCTAAATCAGCAGTTCAGAGACATACAGGATAGAAAGTGAACTGGACAGATCTACTACTTTTATTGATAAAATTAATAAATTTTGGCTTTATCAGAACGTATGCAGCTCCAAGAAAAGGTTTCTTTGCTCTAAAAGTTCTGCCAGCCCCTTCCCCTGTCACTGCCTTCCCCGTGGTGTGAGGGCACTGCCCAGTTCTCTGCACAAGAACTCAAACCCAGAGAAACAACGAACCTGCCACAGACTCGCTCCACTTCTCCCACTATTCCCACTGCTCTGGAAAACCAGCTGCCATTCCAGTCCAGCCCCCAGTACCTTGACTTTCTCAGCCAGGGGGTTCCACCTCTTCCAGAGCAGCCACCAGCCGGACAGGCAGTCGCCGTAGTTGGTGAGGTCGGTCTCGTCCCGGCTGCCCACGTCGATGGCGATCACCACCTTGGCCCCCATGGACCTGGCCACGTCAGCTGGGGGACAGGAGGTGTCAGAGCCCCTCTGCCCTCCCTGCTGCTGCTCCCAGGGGCAGGTACAGACCTGCATGGCTCAGGTGTGTGACCTGAGGTCGCACCTACAGCGAGCGAGCGGCCTGACAGAAGTGCCCATTAGTGCCCACCCACCCCTGCAGGATTCACAAGCCAGGTGGATGTGGCACTTGGGGACAGGGGTTAGTGCTGGGGGAATGGCTGGATTCGATAATCTCAGAGGGAACTTCAGCCCAAACAATTCTGTGATTCCATTATGAATGTGTGCAGCAGCTCTGCCCAGACCATTCCCGCTCAGGGAGGCTCCGTGGGGAGGGAGGGATCCCAAACCAAGCCCTGAGTGACCCCAGGGTGAGTCCCCACTGCTGAACTGCTGGGGGACATCACTGACAGGGGATGTTTTGCCCCAGATCAGTGGCATGACCTGATTCTCCCCGAGGTCACCAGAAGCCCTATGAGGCAGCAGGGTGAGATGCAGCACCAGGGCAGTGACAGCACGTTGGGAATAATGGGATAGAGCACATCAAACCCACATTAATTCTAAAAAAAGACCTGGGGGACCTGCAGAGGGAACAAGTGGCAGTGCCTTAGAGACGGGAGGCAGCAGTGGCAGCCCTGCAGGGAGAAGGGGACAATGGGAGGAGCAGCACAAGGACCTGCCAGAGAGGAGAGGCTGGATGGCAGCCTGAGAACAGCTCTGGGATCCAAGAGAAAGATTCACATTTGAAAGTGGGAGAGAAATGAGGCAACACTTCCTACTTCAAGGTCAGTAAAAGGACGAGCTGCAGTCTTCAGATAGGGGTGAGGATTTAGGGAAGCGCCAAGGGAGGGAAGAGAAGGACATGAACCTCACAGAATGAATTTATATTTCTTTCACACCCCCAGAGTCCAAGATAGTTGCAGTTTCCAGAATAGTTTTGCGTAGGAAAACCACAGCTCTGAAGAGCCAATTTAGAGGCTTAATTTAGACACTTCTTTAAATCAGATCTGTTCTGCACCTTGGATTTACATTCCTGGGCTCCTTCAGTCTATTGTGTGTTTCCCACCCAGGGTCACCTGTGTCTGCTCTTTGCCCTCCCCAGCTGTGGAGGTGCACAGGGTGCTTTGGTTTGCAATTCACACCTCTGCTCACAGACACAGGGAGTGCCAGATGCTGATCTGGGGCATCGATTTTGTGCTATTTCCCTTTCTGGGTTTTAGGTAAACACAGCCCTGATGGAAAAATAAAGTCAGGGTGTGGCAGGAAGATGTAACTGACTCGGGGTGCTTACATGGGGACTCTCTACCTGAGGTTCCTCCCTCTTTACCTGTGCACAGCCACAAACTGCAGTGACCCCGCGGGGCTCTGCTGCCTTGGCCACCCCCTGAGCCCCCCACCCTCCTGACTGCCGTGAAACCTGACACAAAACACATCCCAAACACTGCCAATTCACACCCTTGGATCTTGCTGGAGGGTTCAGACCCCATCCCACACCCACTTGCCCCTCCTTCCACGGCCCTGTGATTCCCCCACTGCCACGGCTCCAGGTGACACCAGCCTGAGCAGTAAATGCTGTTGCTCTCTCAGAATTATTTCTTAATTAACTGATTGAAGAGAAACTCCGAGGTAGATTGTAGGGCTGTGGTTTGATTCCTACTCTCTCCCTTCAGCAAGCACTAAAATAAATCAGAATTACCTGGGGGTTGTGTGTTCAGAATTATCAGGAAATACTTCATTAAAAATAGTGTTAATAAAGCCAAGATAAAGGAAACACCCAGGAAACTGAGAGCAAGGACTCCAGGTAAGCAGCATGAGGTTAAAGGTGTCCGTGAGATTTCTCTGTGTTTTAGGGAAAAAACAAGAGGCCCAAGGCTGTTTGATGGGCAGTTCTGGGAATTGCTTCCCCAAAAAGCTGTGCTCCTACCTGGCAGGTTGTTGATGTAGCCTCCATCCATGAGGAGATGGCCATCCTTGGGGTCACAGAGCGGGGGCATGTACCCCGAGAGGGACATGCTGGCACGGACGTACCTCCACAGGGAGCCTGCAGGGAGGGCAGCAGCATTAATTACCCAGCATTAATTACTGCCACGCAGGGGGGAGGCTGGTGCACTCATTAAAATAATCGAGAGAGGGAGGCTTTCCTCAGAACACTGTGAGGAAGTTATTAAAGCAGTTCATTATTTTCTGTATCGTAATCCAGGCTAGGACAAAACAAAGACTATGCAGACACCAGGCAAAAGCCCCAGAACCCACATTTTTAAGCCAGTTCCTCACATTTACTGCCTGCTGTGAGATCTCAGCATATTCCTGACTGCAGGGAGCACCAGGGCTTTGTGGAGCTGGGGCTGAGGAGGGAAGGGAAAGGTTTCTCCTGAGGACAGAGGGATGGACAGAGCAAGTGCAGCTGAAGCCACTGTGTTCTACAGAGATCCACGAACCCCTGGCTTTTAGCAGGACCTGAACCTGAAAAATACAAGCTGTAGAACCCCCAAAAATTCTATTTTCCCTCCTCTGCAACAAGCAAACTATTTCACTTGTGAAACCACTGCAAATGCCTGGTGGGGATCATTATCTTCTCTTGGGCCATTTCTGTCGGTGCTGTGAGGAGCAGTTACAATCCTTTAAGCTGTTAGAAACAAAGTTTAGCCAAGTAGAAATTGATTGGACGTGTTTCCTGTACAACATTCTGCTCTAAGGCTCTTATACACTGATTTTTCTCTTAACATTTGCATCAGCCAAATTGGGAAGACACTGCATTTCCACAGGCCAAGAGGCTTGTCTGAGAAGTGGATCTTTAAAATACCAGGAATAAGTGAGCCTTGCAGTGTTAACTCACTGCTCAGTAATTAACTGCTTGATGCTTCCAACAGCAACTCTTCCCAGCAAATTCCCTGGG